>VHKM01000994.1:0-357054 GCA_007210695.1 Neogobius melanostomus
ACAACATTCAAGAACCATATCCTACTGTAGTTGATACAGTATGCCCAATTGGAATCCTTGTTTTCTTGAGCTTTTTCATATAACACTGCAGAGGTGAATGTACTGTATGAGCTATCATGGAAACTGCAAATGGGAATTTGGAACACTTCTTTGTACTCCCTCACGATGGAACGTTGTTGTTGAACAGTGAGGCGCGGTGTGGCTTAGTTGGGTCAAAGTGCCCGTGATCTAGTAGAACAGGGAGATCCTGGTTCGAAATCCCAGCGGTAGTTTTTAAGGTTAGTTTGAAAACTGGTGTGCTGCTCAGAATTGAGGGAAGCCATATTGAAACATTAGACAGCAAACCATGACATTCTCATGTCAATGCTACTGTACTTACCTCCCAGAAAAGAAATACAAGCCCAAAAATAACTTTTATAACTTTTTGCTGATTAAGGTGGGCCAGGTGACCCGATGTGATTGATTGGGAGTACTAGTAAAACAGCTGATGGTAACCTTTTGGTGATCCACTTGGCAGAGGGGAATTAGCTCAAATGGTAAGAGCGCTCGTTAGCATGCGAGAGTAAGAGGATCGATGCCCTCCTTCTCCACAGTTTTGTTAACTGTCTGGGACTGCAACAGTGACTTAGTATAGAAGCCGAAGGCAAACGTGAATCTTAAAATCAACTTCACTACATGAAAATGGTGATGTTTAAAAAGTATGTACAGATGTCCAACAATATGTCTCTGTGGCGCAATAGGGTCCAGCGCCGTTTGGCTGTTAACCGAAAGGTTGGTGTTCAAGCCCACCAGGGACGGTTGGCTTGTTTCCCTTGTTCTTGGAATGGGCACTGATTGTACAACTATTGATTCAAAAGAACTAGGCGTGCACTGTGATTGGGTACACGGATTTTGTGGTGTTCGTGCCTTGGCTGGGCAAAAGCGTTTTTGTGGACGTGGACAATTCAGGTTTTATGTTCAAAAGATGTCTTCTTAACAGTTGCAATTTCATATGAAACATGATACTTCCAGTGCAGTCGGAACCCATTGGAAATTAAAAGCAGCCCAGTAAAACTAACTGTAAACGCACAACATCAGACATATCCCTACCTGTAGTTGATACAGTAATGCAATGTGGAATCCTTGTTTCTTGAGCTTTTTCATAAGACAACTGCAAGGTGAATGTACTGTTATGAGCTATCATGGACTGGAAAATGGGAATTTTGGAGCACTATCTTTGTACTCCTCAACGATGGAACGTTTTGGTTGAAATCAGTGAGGCGGCTGTGGCTTAGTTGGTCAAAGTGCTGTCTTAGTAAACAGAGATCGCTGGGTTCAAATTCCCAGCAGTGCCTTTTTAAGAGGTTAGTTTGAAAAACTGTGTCTGCTCAGAAAATTGAGGAAAGGCCATAATGTAAACATTAGAGGCAAACCAATGACATTCTCTGTCAATGCACTGTACTTACCTCCAAGAAAAAAATCAAGCCCAAAAATAACTTTTATAACTTTGCTTGATTAAGTGGGCCAGGTGACCCGGGATGTTGATTGATTGGGAGTACAGTATAAAGCTGATGGTAACCTTTTTGGATCCACTTGGCTAGAGGGGAAGTTAGCCAAATGGTAGAGCGCTGCGCTTAGATGCGAGAGGTTAGAGGGATCGATGCCTCATTCTACAACAGTTTTGTAACTGTCGGGACTCACAGTGATTTAGTAAGAAAGCCGCAAGGCAAACGTGAATCTTTAAAATCACACTCAACTTCATGAAAATTGTGGATGTTAAAGTATGTACGATGTCAGACAATATGGGTCCTCCTGTGGCGCAATAGGTCAGGCGTTCGCTGTTAACCGAAAAGGGTAATGTGGTCAAGGCCCACGCCAGGGACGGTTGGCTGTTTCCCTTGTTCTTGGAATTGGGCCACTGATTGTACACCTATTGATTCAAAGAATAGGCGTGATGTTGAATATTGTTACACGGAATTGTGGTGTTGCTGGCTTTGCTGGGCAAAAAGCGTTTCTGGTGGAGGGGACAATTCAGGTTTTATGTTCCAAAAGTGTCTTCTTAACAGTTGCGATTTTTCATATGAACAGATACTTCCTAGTGCAGTCGGAACCCATTGATTAAAAGCAGCCTGCAGTAAAACATAACTGTAAACGCACAACATCAAGACCATATCTTACTTGTAGTTGAATACAGTAATGCCAAATTGAATCCTTGTTTCTTGAAGCCTTTTTCCCATAAGACACTGCAAGGTGAATGTACTGTATGGGCCTATCATGGAAACTGCAAAATGGGGATTTGGGAAGCACATTTCTTTTGTACTCCCATCAACGATGGGAACGTTTGAGGAATAGTGAGGCGGCTGTGGCTTAGTTGTCAAAGTGCCTGTCATGTAACAACATACAGGCAAGGAATCCTGGTGGTCAAATCCGCAGCAGTGCCTTATAAGAGGTTATATTTGAAACTGTGTCTGCTCAGAAATTTGACGAAGGCCATATGAAACATTAGACAGCAAAACAATGACATTCTTCATGTCAATAGGCACTGTACTTACCTCTCCAGACAAAAGTACAAAGCCAAAAATACTTTTATAACATTTGCTTGATTAAGTGGGCCAGGTGACCCGATGTTTGATTGGATTGGGAGTACAGTATAACAGGTGATGGTAACCTTTTTGATCCCACTTGGCAGAGGGAATTAGTCTGCAAATGGTAGAGCTGCTCGCTTTAGCTATGCGATGAGAGGTAGAAGGGATCTGATGCCCTCATTCTCCACAGTTGTAACTGGTCTGGGCTCACATGGTGATTTAGTAAGAAGCCCAGCAAACGTGAATCCTTAAAATCATTTTAAACTCATGGAAATATGGGTGAATGTCTAAAAGTATGTAGCAGATGTTCAACAATCATTGTCCTCTGTGGCGCAATAGGTCAGCGCGTTCCGGCGCTGTTTTAACCGAAAGGTTGGTGGGTTCAAGCCCACCCAGGGACGGTTGGCAGTTTCCCTTGTTCTTGGAATGGGCACTGATTGTTACACCTATTGATGTCAATAGAATAGGCGTGATGTGATATTGGTGCAGCGATTGTGGTGTTGTGGCTCTTTGCTGGGGCAAAAGCGTTTTTTGGTGGAGTGGACAACTTCAGGTTTTATTGTATCCAAAAGTGTCCCTTCGTTAACAGGTTGCATTTCATATGAACAGATTACTGTTCCAGTGCAGTTCGGATCCCATTGGATTTAAAAGCAGCCAGTAAAACTAACTGTAAACGCACAACACAAGACCATATATCCTACTGTAGTCGATTGACAGTAATGCCAATGAATCGCTTTTTCTTGAGCTTTTTCCCACTACAGACACTGCAAGGTGAATGTACTGTATGAGCTGATCAATGGAAAACTTGCAAATGGGAATTTGGAGCACTTCCTTTGTACTCATCCCTCAACGATGCGGAACGTTTGTTGAACAGTGAGGCGCTGTGGCTTAGTTGGTCAAAGTGCTTTGTCTAGTAAAACAGGGAGAATCCTGGGTTCATAATCCCAGCAGTGCTTTTAAGAGGTTAGTTTGAAAAACGCTGTGTTGCTCAGAAATTGAGGAGGCATATGAACATTAGACAGCAAAGCCATGACATTTCTAATGTCATATGCACTGTCTTACCTTCCAGAAAAAAATACAAGCCCAAAAATAATTTATAACTTTTGGCTTGATTAAGTGGGCCAGGTGGACCCGATGTTTATTAATTGGGCGTACAATATAACAGCTTATGGTAACCTTTTTTGGATCCACTTTGGCTGAGGGGAATTAGCTCAAATGGTAGAGCGTTGCTTTAGCATGCGAGAGGTAAGAGGGATCGATGCCCTCATTCTCCACAGTTTGTAACTGTCTGGGACTCACAGATGACTTTTGTTAAGAAGCCCAAGGCAAACGTGAAATCCTTAAAATCAACTTTACTCATGAAAATGGTGGAATGTTAAAAGTAATGTAACAGATGTCAACAATATGTCTCTGTGCGGCGCAATACGGGTCAGGCGCGTTCGGCTGTTTAACCGACAAGGTTGGTGGTTTCAAGCCCACCCAGGGACGGTTTGGACAAGTTTCCCTTGTTCTTGGAATGGGCAACTGATTGTACACCTATTTTGATTCAAGAATAGGGCGTGATGTGATATTGGTACACCGGATTGTGGTTGTTTTGTGGCCTTGCTGGGCAAGAAGGTTTGTGGAGTGGCAATTCAGGTTTTATGTTCCAAAGTGTCTTCTTAAAGCCAGTTGCATTTTCAATATGAACAGATACTTCCAGTGCAGTCGAACCCATTGGATTAAAAGCAGCCGCAAGTAAAAACGGTAACTGTAAACGCACAACATCAAGACCATATCCTACTGTAGTTGAATACAGTAATGGCAATTGAAATCCTTGTTTCTTGAGCTTTTTCGCATAAGACACTGGAAGGTGAATGTACTGTATGAAGGCTATCATGGAAACTGCAAAATGGGAATTTTGGAAGCAAAACTTCTTTGTACTCCTCAACGATGGGAACGTTTTGTTGAACAGTGAGGCGCTGTGCTTAGTTGGTCAAAGGTGCCTGTCTAGTATACAGGAGATCCTGGGTTCAAATCCCAGCAGTGCCTTTTAAGAGGTAGTTTGAAAAACTGTGTCTGCTCAGAAATTGGAGGAAGGCATATGAAACATTAGCGGCCAAAACGCAATGACATTCTCAATGTTCAATGCCTGTATCTTACCTCCAGACAAAAATAACAAGCCCAAAAATAACTTTTATAACTTTTGCTTGATTAAGTGGGCCAGGTTGACCCGATGGGTTGATTGATTGGGAGTACAGTATAACAGCTGATGGTAAACCTTTTTGGATGCCACTTGGCAGAGGGGAATTAGCTCAAATGGTTAGAGCGGCTCGCTTAGCATGGAGAGGTAGAGGGATCGATGGCCCCCCCCCTCATTTCTCCACAGTTTTAACTGTCGGGACTCACAGTGACTTTAGTAGAAGCCCAAGGCAAACTGATCTTAAAATCAACTTCAACTCATGAAAATGGTGATGTTAAAAAGGTATGTACAGATGTCAACAATATGTCTCTGTGGCGCAATAAGGTCAGCGCGTCGGCTGTTAACCGAAGGTTTGGTGGTTAAAGCCACCCAGGGACGGTTGGCTGTTTCCGCTTGTTTCTTGGTAATGGGCATGATTGTACACCTAATTGATTCAATAAGAATAGGCGTGATGTGATATGGGGTACACGGAATTGTGGTGTTGTGGCCTTGCTGGGCAAAAGCGTTTTTGTGGAGTGGACAATTCAGGTTTTATGTTCCAAAAAGTTGTCTTCTTAAAGTTTGCATTTCATATGAACAGATAACTTCCAGTGCAGTCGGACCCATTGGATTAAAAGCAGCCCCCAGGTTTTTTTAAAAAACTAACTGTAAACGCACAACATCAAGACCAATATCCTACTGTTATGTTGATACAGTAATGCAATTGAATCCTTGTTTCTTGAAGCTTTTTCGCATAAGCACACTGCAGGTGAATGTACTGTATGAGGTTTATCAATGGAAATGGCAAATGGGAATTTGGAGGCACTTCTTTGTACTCCCTCAAACGATGGGAATCGTTTGTTGAACAGTGAGCGCGTGGCTTGTTGGTCAAAGTGCCTGTCTAGTTAAACAGGAGAATCCTGGTTCAAATCCCAGGCAGTGGCCTTTTTAAGAAGGTTATGTTTGAGAAACTGTGTCTGCTACAGAAATTGAGGACGGCCATATGAAACATTAGACAGCAAACCCATGACATTCCTCATGTCAATGCACCTTGTACTTACCTCCAGAAAAAAAAATACAAGCCAAAAAATAACTTTATAACTTTGGGCTTGATTAAGTGGGCCAGGTGACCCGATGTTGATTGATTGGGAGTACAGTAATTAACAGCTTTGATGGTAACCTTTTTGGATCCATTTGGCAGAGGGGAATTGCTTCAAATGGTAGGGCTCGCATTAGTCATGCGAGAGGTAGAGGGATTCGATGCCTTCATTTCCACAGTTTTTTGTAACTGTCTGGGACTCACAGTGACCTTTAGTAAGAAGCCAAGCAAACGTGAATTTAAAATCACTTCACTCATGAAAATGGTGATGTTAAAAGTATGTACATGATGTCAAACGAATATATCTCTGTGGCGCAGATAGGTCAGCGCGTTCGCTGTCTGTTAACCGAAAGTTGGTGGTTCAAGCCCACCAGGGGACGGTTGTGGCTGTTTCGCCCTTGTTCTTGAATGGGCACTGATTGTACAACCTATTGATTCAAAGATAGGCGTGATGTTTGATATGGGTACAACGGATTGTTGGGTGTTGTGGCTTGCTGGGCAAAAAGCGTTTTTTGTGGAGTGGACAATTCAGGTTTTTATGTTTCCAAAAGTGTCTTCTTAACAGTTTTTGCATGGTTCATATGAACAGATTACTTCCAGTGCAGTCTGGGAACGCCATTGGATTAAAAGCGCCCAGTAAACTAACTGTAAACGCACACATAGACCATATCCTACTGTAGTTGATACAGTAATGCCACATTGAATCTTGTTTCTTGAGCTTTTCCATGAAGAACACTGCAGAGGTGAATGTACTGTATGGGCTATCATGGAAACTGCAAAATGGGGATTTGGAGCACTTGTCTTTTGTTACTCCCTCAACGATGGGAACGTTTGACGAATAGGTGGAGCGCGCTGTGGCTTAGTTGGTCAAAGTGCTGTCTAGTAAAATCAGAGATCCCTGGTTCAAATCCCAGCAAAGTGGCTTTTTAAGAGGTTATTTTGAAAACCTGTGTCTGCTCAGAAAATTGACGAAGGCCATATGAAAACATTAAGACAGCAAAAACAATGAACATTCTCATGTAATTGCACGTGTACTTACCTCCAAGACAAAAGTACAAGCCCAAAATAACTTTTATAACTTTGCTTGATTAAGTGGTGCCAGGTGACCGATGCTTATTAATTGGGCTGTAACAATTATAACAGCTTATGGTAACCTTTTTTTGGATGCACTTGCTGAGGGGGAATTGCTTCAAATGGTAGAGCACTTGCTTAGCATGCGAGAGGGTAGAGGGAATCGATGCCCTCATTTTTCTCCAAAGTTTGTAACTGTTCTGGGGTACTCACAGTGACTTTTGGTAAGAAGCCCAAGGCAAACGTGAAATCTTAAATCAAACTTTACTCATGAAAATTGTGATGTTAAAAAGTATTGTACAGATGTCAAACGAATATGTCTCTGTGGCGCAATAAGGTTCCAGCGCGTTCGGCTGTTAACCGAAAGGTTGGTGGTTCCAAGCCCACCGCGAGGGACGGTTGGCAGTTTTCCCCTTTGTTCTTGGAATGGCACTGATTGTACACCCTATTGATTCAAAATAGGCGTGATTGATATGGGACACGGATTGTGGGTGTTGTGGCCTTGCTGGGCAAAAAGCGTTTTTGTGGAGTGGACAATTCAGGTTTTAATGTTCCAAAAGTGTCTTCTAAACAAGTTGCATCTCTCATATGAACAGATACTTCCAGTGCAGTCGAACCCAATGGATTAAAAGCAGCCCAGTAAATACTAACCTGTAAATCGCACAACATCAAGAACCATATCCTACTGTAGTTGATACACGTAAGCCAATTGAATCTTGTTTTTGAGCTTTTTCGCATAGACACTGCAAGGTGAATGTATGTTGAGCTATCATGGAACTGCAATGGGGAATTTGGGCTACTTCTTTGTACTCCCTCAACGATGGGAACGTATTGTTTGAACAGAATGTGAGGGCGCTGTGGCTTAGTTTGGTCAAAGTGGCCTGTCAGTAAACAGGAGATCCTGGGTTTCAATATCTCCAGCAGTGCCTTTTTAAGAGGTTAGTTTGAAAAACTGTGTCTGCTCAGAAATTGAGGAAGGCATATGAAACATTAGACCAGCTAAACCCATGACAATTCTCATGTCAATGCACTGTACTTACCTCCAGAAAAAAAAATACAAGCCCAAAAATAACTTTTATAACTTTGCCTTGATTAAGTGGGCCAGGTGACGCGATGTTGATTGAATTGGGCGTACAGTATACAGTGATGGGTAACCTTTTTTGGATCCACTTGGCAGAGGGGAATTAGCTCAAAATGGTAGAGCGCTCGCTAGCAATGCGAGAGGTAAGAGGGATCCGATGCCCTCATTCTCCACAGTTTGTAACTGTCTGGGACTCCACAGTGAACTTTAGTAAGAAGCCGCCAAGGAAAACGTGAATCTTAAAAATCAACTTCAACTCATGAAAATGGTGATAGTTAAAGTATGTAGCAGATGTCTAACGAATATGTCTCTGTGGTCGGCAATAGGTCAGCGCGTTTCGGTCTGTTAACCGAAAGGTTGGTGGTTTCAAGCCCACCCAGGGACGGTTGGCTGTTTCCTGTTCTTGGGAATGGCACTGATTGTACACGCTATTGATTCAAAAGAATAGGGCGTGAATGTGTTATATGGGTACCGGATTGGTGGTGTTGTGGCCTTGCTGGGCAAAAAGCCGTTTTTTGTGAGTGGACAATTCAGGTTTTAAATGTTCCAAAAGTGTCTTCTTAACAGTTGCATTTCATATGAACAGATACTCCAGTGCAGTCGGAACCCATTTGGATTTGAAAAAGCAGCCCAGTAAAAACTAACTGTAAAAGCACAAGCACAAGACCATATCCTACTGTAGTTGAATCACAGTAATGCCATTGAATCCCTTGTTTCTTGAGCTTTTTTTCCATAAGACACTGCAAGGTGATTACTGTATGGGTCTATCATCGGAAACTGCAAAAATGGGGATTTGGAGCACTTTTTGTACTCCCTCAACGATGGGACGTTTGACGAATATTGAGGTGCTGTGCTTAGTTGGTCAAGTGGCCTGTCTAGTAAACAGAGATCCTGGGTTCAAATTCCAGCAGTGCCTTTTAAGAGGTTTTTTGAAAACTGTGTCCTGCTCAGAAATTTGAGAAGGCCATATGAAACATAAGACAGCAAAACAATGACATTTCTCATGTCAATGCACTGTATCTTACTTCCAGAGCAAAAGTACAAGCCGCAAAAATTAACTTTTATACTTTGCTTGATTAAGGTGGCCAGGTGACCCCGATGTTGATTGACTTTGGAGTACAGTATAACAGCTGATGGTAACCTTTTTGGATCCGCCACTTGGCAGAGGGGAATTTAGCTCAAATGGGGTAAGCGCTCGCTTAGCAATGCGAGAGTGTAGAGGGTTCGAATGCCGCTCATTCTCACACAGTTGTTAACTGTCTGGGACTCACAGTGACTTTTGGTAAGAGCCCAGGCAAACGTGAATCTTAAAGATCAACTTTTACTCATGAAAATTGTGATGTTAAAAGGTATGTACAGATGTCAACAATATGTCTCTGTGGCGCAATAGGTCAGCGCGTTCGGGTCTGTTAACCGAAAGGTTGGTGGTTCAAGCCCACCCAGGGACGGGTTGGCAGTTTCCTTGTTCTTGGAAATGGGCACTGTGATTGTACACCTAATTGTTCAAAAAATAGGGTGATGTGATATGGGGTAAAACAACGGATTGTGGTGGTTGTGGCCTTGCTGGGCAAAAGCGTTTTTGTGGAGTGGACAATTCAGGTTTTTTATGTTTCCAGAAGTGTCTTCTTAACAAAGTTGCATTTTCATATGAACAGATACTTCCAGTGCAAGTCCGGAACCCATTGGATTAAAAGCAGCCCAGTAAAACTAACTGTAAAAACGCACAACATCAAGACCATATCCTACTGTAGTTTGATACAGTAATGCAATTGAATCCTTTTGTTTCTTGAGGCTTTTTCCATAAGACCTGCAAAGTGAATGTACTGTATGAGCTATCATGGTACAACTGCAAATGGAAATTTGGAGCACATTCTTTGTACCCTCAATCGATGGGAACGTTTGTTTGAACAGTGAGGGCGCTGTGGCTTAGTTGGTCAAAGGTGCCTGTCAGTAACAGGAGATCCCTGGTTCAAATGCCCAGCTGTGCCTTTTAAGGAGGTTAGTTTGAAAAACTGTGTCTGCTCAGAAATTTGAGGAGGCCATAATGAAACATTAGACAGCAAACCCATGAATTCTCATGTCAATGCACTGTACTTACCTCCAGAAAAAAATACAAGCCCAAAAAATAACTTTTATAAACTTTGCTTGATTAAGTGGGGCCAGGTGCGCGAATGTTGATTGATTTGGGAGTACAGTATAACAGCTTATGGTAACGCTTTTTGGATCCACTTGGCAGAGGGGATTACTCAAATGTAGAGCGCTCGCTTAGCATGCGATGAGTAGAGGGATCCGAGTGCCTCATTTCTCCACAGTTTGCTTAACTGTCTGGGACTCATCAGTGACTTTTAGTAAGAGCCAAGGGCAAACGTGAATCTTAAAATCAACTTTAGTCATGAAAAATGGTGATGTTAAAAGTATGTACAGATGTCAACAATATGTCTCTGTGGCGCAATAGGTCAGCGCGTTCGGCTGCTGTTAACCGACAGGTTGGTGGTTCAAGGCCACCCAAGGTACTGGTTGGCAGTTTCCCTTGTTCTTGGAATGGGCACTGATTGTGCACCTATTGATTCAAAGAATAGGCGTTGATGTTGGAATTATTGGTACACGGATTGTGGTGTTGTGGCCTATGCTGGGCAAAAAGCGATTTTTGTGGAGTGGACAATTCAGGTTTTATGTTCCAAAAGTGTCTTCTTAACAGTTTGCAATTTCATATGAAACAGATACTTAGTGCGAGTCGGAACCCATTGGATTTAAAAGCAGCCCAGTAAAACTAACTGTAAAGCACAACATCAAGACATATCCTACTGTAGTTGAATCAGTAATTGCAATTGAATCCTTGTTTCTTGAGCTTTTTCCCATAAGACACTGCAAGGTGAATGTACTGTATGGCTATCAGTGGAAACTGCAATGGGGAATTTGGAGCACTTCTTTGTACTCCCTCAACGAATGGGAAAGTTTTGACGAATATTGAGGGTGCTGTGCTTATTGGGTCAAAGTGCCTGTTAGTAAACAGGAGAATCCTGGGTTCAAATCCCAGCAAGTGGCCTTTTAAGAGGTTTATTTTGAAAACTGTGTCTGCATCGAGAAATTGACGAAGTCCATATGCAAACATTAGACACGCAAACATGACATTCCCATGTCAATGCACTGTACTTACCTCCAGACAAAAGTAACAAGCCCAAAAATAACTTTTATAACTTTGCTTGTTAAGTGGCCAGGTGGCGATGTTGATTGAATTGGGAGTACAGTATAGACAGCTGATGGTAACCTTTTTGATCTCACTTGGCAGAGGGGAATTAGCTCAATGGTAGAGCGCTCGCATTAGCATGCGAGAAGGTAGAGGGATCGATGCCCTCATTCTCCCACAGTTTTGTAACTGTCTGGGACTCACAGTGACTTTTGTAAGAAAGCCAAGGCAAACGTGAATCTTAAATCAACTTTACTCATGAAAAATTGTGATGTTAAAAAGTATGTAGATGAATGTAACATATGTCTGCTGTGGCGCAGATAGGTCAGCGCGTTCGGCTGTTAACGCGAAAAGGTTAGGTGGTTCAAGGCCACCCAGGGACGGTTGGCAGTTTCTTTTCCTTGGGAAGATGGGCAAACTGATTGTACACCTATTGATTCAAAATAGGCCGTGATGTGATATGGGTAACGGGATTGTGGTGTTGTGGCCTTCTGGGCAAAAAGCGTTTTTGTGGATGGAACAAATTCAGGTTTTATGTTCCAAAAGTGTTTCTTAAGCAAGTTGGCATTTCATATGACAGATTACTTCCAGTGCAGTCGGAAACCACATTGGATTAAAAGCAGGCCCAGTAGAAACTAACTTGTAAACGCACTAACATTCAAGACGATAATCCTAGTAGTTGATACAGTAATGCCAATTGAATCCTTGTTTCTAGAGCTTTTTTCCATAAGACACTGCAAGGTTGAATGTACTGTATGGCTATCATGGAAACTGCAAAATGGGAATTATTGAGCACTTTCTTTGTACTCCCTCAACGATAGGAAGTTTGTTGAACAGTGAGGCGCTGTGGCTTAGTTGGTCAAAGTGCTGTCTTAGTAAACAAGGAGATCCTGGGTTCAATCCCAGCCAAAGTGCCTTTTAAAGAAGGTTAGTTTGAAAACTGTGTCTGCTCAGAAATTGAGAAGGCCATATGAAACATTAGACAGCAAACCCATGACAAATTCTCATGTCATGCACTGTACTTAACCTCAGAAAAAAATACAAGCCAAATAACTTTATAACTTTGGCTTGATTAAGTGGGCAGGTGACGCCGATGTTTGATTGATTGGGCGTACAGTATAGACAGACTGATGGTAACCTTTTTGGTCCACTTGGCAGAGGGGAATTAGCCTCAAATGGTAAGACGCTCGTCTTAGCATGGCGAAGAGGTAGAGGGATCGATGCCGCTCATTCTCCCAGTTTGTAACTGTCTGGGACTCACAGTGATTTAGTAACGGGAAGCCCAGGCAAACGTGAATCTTAAAATCACTTCACTCATGAAAATGGTGATGTTAAAAGTATGTACAGATGTCACATAGTGTCTCTGTGGCGCAATAGGGTCAGCGCGTTCGGCTGTTAACCCGAAAGGTTGGTGGTTCAAGCCCACCCAGGACCGGTTTTGGCTCTGTTTCCCTTGTTCTTGAATGGGCACTGAGTTGTACACCTTATTGATTCAAAGAATAGGCGTGATGTGATATGGGTACATCGGATTGTGGTGTTGCTGGCCTTGCTGGGCAAAAGCGTTTTTGTGGAGTTGGACAATTCAGGTTTTATGTTCGCAAAAGTGTTTCTTAACAGTTGCATTTTCATATGATACAGATACTTCGCAGTGCAGGTCGGAAGCCATAATGGAATTTAACAAGCAGCCGCAGTAAACTAACTGTAAAAGCACGCACAACATCAAGACCCATATCCTACTGTAGTTTGATACAGTAATGCCAATTGAATCCTTGTTTCTTGAGCTTTTTCCAATAAGACAACTGCAAGGTGAATGTACTGTAATGGGGCTTATCATGGAAACTGCAAAATGGGCGATTTGGAGACTTCTTTGTACTCCCTCAACGATGGGAAGCGTTTGACGAATATTGAGGTGCTGTGGCTTAGTTGGTCAAAGTGCCTGTCGTAGTAAACAGGAGATCTGGGTTCAAATTCCCAGCAGTGCTTTTAAGAGTTTATTTTGAAAAACTGTGTCTGCTCAGAAATGACGAAGGCCATATGAAGCTATTAGACAGCAAAACAATGACATTGCTCATGTCATGCACTGTAAATAGGTACTCAGAACAAAAGTACACAGCCCAAAATACTTTTATAACATTTGCTTGATTAAGTGGGCCAGGTGGATCCCGATGATTGTATTGATTGGGAGTACAGTATATACAGCTGATGGTAACCTTTTTGGGATGCGCACTTGGCAGTATGGGGATATTAGCTCAAATGGTAGAGCGCGTCGTGCTTAGCTGCGAGAGGTAGAGGGATTCGATGCCCTCATTCTCCCAGTTTTGTGACTGTCCTGGGATCAGTGAGACTGTTTGTAAAGGAAGCCCAAGGCAACGTGAATTTAAAATCAACTTTACTCATTGAAAATATGTGATGTTAAAAGTATGTACAGATGTCAACAATATGGTCTCTGTGGCGCAATAGGTCAGCGCGTTCGCTGTTAACGCGAAAGGTTGGTGGTTCAGCACCAAGCGGCGGTTGCAGTTTCCCTTGTTCTTGAATGGGCACTGATTGTACACTTTGATTCAAAAATATGGCTGATGTGATATGGGTACACGGATTGTGGTGTTGTGGCCTTCGCTGGGCAAAAAGCGTTTTTGTGGAGTGGACAAGATTGTTCAGGTTTTATGTTCGCAAAGTGTCTCTTAACAGTTGCATTTCATATGACAGATACTTCCAGTGCAGTCCGGAACCCATTGGAGTTAAATAGCAGCCCAGTAAAACTAACTGTAAACGCAGCAACATGCAAGACCATATTCCTGAACTGTATGTTGATACAGTAATGCCGAATTGAATCTTGTTTCTTGAGCCTTTTTTCCCATAAGACACTGCAAGGTGAATGTACTGTATGAGCTTATCATGCGGAAACTGCAAAATGGGAATTGGAGCACTTCTTTGTACTCCCTAACGATGGGGAACGTTTGTTGAATCAGTGAGGGCGCTGTGGGCTTAGTTGGTCAAAGTGCGCTGTCGTTAGTAAACAAGGATAGATCCTGGTTCAAAATCCAGCTGATGCCTTTTAAGAGGTTAGTTTGAAAACTGTGTTGCATCAGGAAATTGAGGAAGGCCATATGAAGACATTAGACAGCAAACCATGACATTCTCATTGTCATGCACTGTACTTACCTCCAGAAAAAAAATACAAGCCCAATAACTTTTATAACTTTGCCTTGATTAAGTGGGCAGGTGACCCCATGTTGATTGATTGAGGAGTAGCAGTAATAACAGCTGATGGTAACCTTTTTGGATCCACTTGGCAGAGGGGAATTAGCTCAAATGGTAGAGCGCTCGCTTAAGGCAGCGAGAGTAGAGGGATCGATGCCTCATTTCCTCCACAGTTTGTACTGTCTGGGACTCACAGTGACTTAGTTAAGAAGCCGCAAAGGCAAACGTGAATCTTAAAATAACTTTAGTCATAAAAGGTGATGTTAAAAGTATGTACAGATGTTCAAACAATAGTCTCTGTGGCGCAATAGGTCAGCCGCGTTCGGCTGTTAACACCGAAAGGTTGGTGTTCAAAGCCACCAGGGACGGTTTGGTCAGTTTCCCTTGTTTGGAATGGGCACTGAGATTGTGCACCTATTGATTCAAAGATGGCGTGATGTGATATGGGTAGCACGGATTGTGGTGTGTGGCCTTGCTGGGCAAAAAGCGTTTTTGTGGAGTGGAAAATTCAGGTTTTATGTTCGAAAAGTGTCTTCTTAACAGTTGCAATTTCATATGAACAGATACTTCCAGTGCAGTCGGAACCCATGGATTAAAAGCAGCCCAGTAAAACTACTGTAAACGCAAACAACATCAAGACCATATCCTACTGTAAGTTTGATACAGTAATGCCAATTGAAATCCTTGTTTCTTGAGCTTTTTCCAATAAAAGACACTGCAAGGTGAATTGTACTGTAATGAAGCTATCATGGAAACTGCAATGGGCAATTTGGAGCACTTCTTTGGGTACTCCCTCAACGATGGGAAATTTGTTGTTGAACATGAGGCGCTGTGGCTTAGTTGGTCAAAGTGCCTGTCTAGTAACAGGAGATCCTGGTTAAATCGCGCAGCAGTGCCTTTTAAGAGGTTAGTTTGAAACTGTGTCCTGCTCAAGAAATTGGAGGAAGGCCATATTGAAACGATTAGACGGGCAAACAATGATATTCTCATGTACAATGCACTGTAACTTACTCAGACAAAAATACAAGCCAAAAATAACTTTTAGTAACTTTGGCTTTGATTAAGTGGGCAGGTGACGCCGAATTGATTTGATTGGGAAGTACAGTATAACAGCTGATGGTAACCTTTTTGGATCCACTTGGCAGAGGGGAATTAGCTCAAATGGTAGAGCGCTTGCTTTACAATGTTGAGAGGGTATGGGATCGCTGCCCTCATCTCCACAGTTTGTAACTGTCTTGGGAACTCAATAGTGACTTTAGTAGAAGCCGGCAAACGTGAATCTTAAAAAATCAACTTTACTCATGAAATTGTGAATGTTAAGTATGTACAGATGTCAACAATATGTCCTCTCGTGGCGGCAATAGTCAGCGCGTTTCGGCTGTACCGAAAGGTTAGTGGTTCAAGCCACCCAGGGGACGGTTGGTCATGTTTCCCTTGTTCTATGGAAGGGCAACTGATTGTACACCTATTGATTCAAAGAATAGGCGTGATGTGATATTGGTAACGGATTGTGGTGTTGTGGCCTTGCTGGGCAAAAAAGCGTATTCTGTGGAGGGGACAAATTCAGGTTTTAATGTTCAAAAGTGTCTTCTTAACAGTTTGCATTTCATATGAACAGATAATTCCAGTGCAGTCGGACCGCATTTGATTAAAAGCAGCCCAGTAAAACTAACTGTTTAACGCAGCACATCAGACCATATCATATGTAGTTGATACAGTAAGAGGCCAATGTGAATCCTTGTTTCTTGATGCTTTTTCCATAAACACTTGCAAGGTGAATGTACTGTATGAGCTATCATGGAAGACGTGCAAATGGGAATTTGGAGCACTTCTTTGTACTGGGCCCTCACGATGGGACTTTTGATGAATATGTGAGTAGACGCTGTGGTTAGTTGGTCAATAGTGGCCTGTCTAGTAAACAGCGAGATCCTGTGGTTCAAATCCCAGCATGCCTTTTAAGAGGTTAGTTTGAAAACTGTGCTCTGCTCATAAATTGAGGAAGCACGCATATGAACAAATTTAGACAGCAACCAATGACATTCCTCATGTCAAATGCACTTGTACCTTACCTCCAGACGATAAAGTAAAAGCCTTGTCATTGGTTTGCTGTTTAATGTTTCATATGGTCCCCCTTCCTCAATTTCTGAGCAGACACAGTTTTCAAAACCAACCTCTTAAAGGGGGGTAGCCGGGACAATCGGTACGCACCCCTTAAAGGCACTGCTGGGGATTTGAACCCAGGATCTCGACGGTCGCGAGCTGGTGGGCTTACTTTTGACTCAATCACGCCTGCACTGCCGGTCCTTCATAACTCTCGACGGAAAGTGCATCGACATCTGTCTGGACTTCCTTTAGCGAGCGGTAAGTCTAAAACATATTTACTTTTTAACAGCTAAATGTTGTAGACACGAAGGGCGTCTTGTTGTTAGCATGGCATGAAAATTGTTGTTAGGGCAGCATTACCTGATTTTGCGGGAAAACAACTCTTTTGACGATGCGTAGCGTCACGTTAATACTTCCTAACTAGGTTGTTTATTAAAAATATTGGGCGTTTCATCAACAGTGACAGCAAATGATACTGACGTTATCTGAGGTGTAGCATCCAATATGTTACCTGTTGGATAAGTGTTTCTCTAGCGTGCGTGAAGCGCATAACGTCGCTTGTGTAATGGTGTAGTAATAATATTAATAAATCTTTCTTATTTTCGTAATGTAATCTGGCGAATTTGCCATAAAATCACATCGTATATGCTTCTACAAAATAACTGTGGATTGGATGGAGATTCTGCCCCGCGCGGAATCTATTACTTTTTAGATATGTTTAATGTCATATTTTTATGAACTGATCATAAAACGGCGCGCCTAACGTTATATTGTGTGCTTACTATACGGTAATCTCTGCTACGCAAAGCTATAACATAACAAACGATTTATGGCATGCATGATACCAGCAAGATTGTACTCAAGAAAGTGTTTTTTTTTCTTCTCAATAATCATCGCACTATTTATGCATAAAAATCATAGTTTAGCGTCCTGCTTAAAAAGATGCGAGAGTATTTTGGGCGGGCTGGATGCTGTCAAGCATAGTAAATATGATAAGACTGTACAGTATTTTAATAATGTATCAATACTACTACTATTTTGAGCGACTCCATCTGTGAAATATTTGTATGAAATAAAACCCATTTGGTAAGTCCTTTTGATGCTGACAGGTTTTTATAAATCCAGTGTTCAATTATTAAATGATTGACAGTCATTGATAGGAAGGCTAGTGAAGCAAGTTTATTGTAGAGCACAATTTGCACAGCAAGGCAATTTCAAAAGGGATTCCAGTGAAATAAAATAACAATAATGCAGGTAAAATCAATCATAAAACATAGTATACCACGATCATTGAATTAAGTACTTAAAACCAAACGGTGTAGTAAAAATAACTTTCAGTTGTAAATATGACAGCTTATTAACGTTCTTGTTTTAGCCTGTGTCCTTTCAGATTAATGTATGCATTTCCGTTTTCCGAAAACTCCGAGGGTCGAACTCCTCATGGGGGCCCAACTGAGGAGGCTAATAGGAGTTGAATCGTGGTGGCGGGGGAGAGCCAGGTGTAGAGGAGGAGGTCCTGGCTGAGGCCACTGCCTTTGTGAGGCAGAATGGGAGGGAATCCTGGAGACCAGTTCCTAGGTTCTGGCTCATCTGCAACGATCCAGGTCTTCTGGGAAACACAAGGGCCAGAGGTTTCCTGTGAGCTGCTGGAGAACTTCACTGGGTATGTCTGTGTAATCTGGTCAAGCAGCATCATGGGGGAAGGAGGAGAGGGACAACCCGCTGTCGCCAATAAATCACCTGTTCCTTAGATAACCTCTCGCAGATCAGGGAGGTAGGGGAGGCTGTGGAGGTGTAACCGAAAAAACAGGCATGCTGCAGGAGGCCTCAGAGGAACGGGAGCTCTGGTTGTCTGATGGGTGGAGTTTGGTGACTTCAAGGGTAGGTACAATGAAGGGAAGGTGTATGAGGACCGCAAGCAAGGAGGCCCGGTCTCAATCACCCTACCTGAGAAGGCAAAGGCCAGGCCAACACCAACATGGCCCTTTTCAAAGCATGACGTGCTGAAGAGGCAGGCTCCAGCCCGGCCTTCCCACCCCCCACTCGGTCGCCCGCTGCATCTGTCCCATCGACTGCTTGTGCCTGCACTGCCACTGTGTCCTGTTCCTCCTGCACGCTGCTGCACCAAGCAGGCCACTGCTGGCTGCCAATGTGAAGGCCCTGTTGGGCGGCCGGGGGAAGCATTCATAATACTGCTTCACGGAGCTGGGCACAAAGATTTTGTCACCAGCCAAAACCTGTAAGTGATTTACAAAGCTTTAAAATCATTAGCATGTATACTGTATATGCAGTAATATATGTCTATTCGACAAGATGTGTTTTGTAACAGCTGTAGGACACCACGTTTGCCCTCCTGCGTCTGAGTCCGCAGCCCGGGAACGGCTCTTTACATGTGGGTGAGTATCAGTTAACGATACAGGTGAGTTGGTTGACATGTGCTCAGTGTTTTATGTTATTTTACAAGACTCTGGCTGCGGGGGATTTCTTCTGAGTTGTATTGTTGTATTGTAGGAAAGATAGCAAAATGTAGCCTCAATGCTGAGGTAGCAACACTTCCTCAGGGTATGTAAATCTCAAAACTATATTTTACAAATATTTTGTGACAACAGTATTTTTAAATGACATATCATGTTCTTTTTATTTTACAACACACAGGAATGGCACTTCTCAGGTGTCAATCTACCAATTCACTCTTTGAGTGGAACATCTTCAAAGCAAAATTGGGAATTTAAAAAGGTGTTATGTAAAAGGTTTTTATTTCATTTTTAATCATAATCTCTGACTAAATGCTCATTCTTATCAGTCTCACACGTCCCACACTCCCTCTTCGGATTAAGTGGCTGTTTTGTAAGTTAGCAGCGCTTACAGTGTTTGGGCTGCCTTTGCTTTCAACCTTTGGCTGATCGCCCCATCTCATTTTTTCTTCTTGTATTTGTCCTAAATGGTGCTTGGGTGAAAAACAGGATGATTTTTCACTGCTTCCTTCCATCGTTTATATCATGTTTGCCTGTCTACTAATTATACATGCTTTGCCTACCTTGTAACTCGCAGTAGCTGTCCAGCAGAGCTGAAAAAGTAATATGCTATGAAAAGTCTAAACAATAAGAGTGATTATGTGGTGTCCTTTTACGCTCAGCCACTGGGGGGCGCCTCGAGAGGCCCTGCGCCTGGCGCCTGCTCTGTCCCAGCTCGGCTCCTGACCTGGCCTCAGCTCGTGTTCAGCCCCTGCCAGCTGCTGCTCGTGCTGTTGCTCCTGCCCGCTGCTCCTGCTGCCTGCCCTGCTATGCCCTGCTAATGCCCCTGCTATTGCTGCCTGCTGCTTGCCCCTGCTGCTCCTGCTCTCCAGCCATTGCGGACCTTCTGGCCGTGTCCATCCGCCTGCGAGCTTCCTGTGGCACTGGACGAGCATCTTCCCATCTTTCCAGGCAGGACTGATCAGGAAGACTCTGTTTCAGGGCCAACACAAGAACAGGGAAGCTGAGCTGACGGCCACATCCCAACTTCTGGTGGTACGCCTCCCCTAGCCCGATCCGTCTTCACCCAGCCCCCTGCCTCTCCGGTATCTTCTTCTGCCGCCTTGTTCCCTCTGGATCCGCTGAAGATGTGGTCCATTCCTTGTCTTGTGTCCAGCCAGCCTGCAATCAACCACAAGCTGACAGCTCTGGCATTTACCGCACTGGTGCGCAAGGTCCTGGACATAGACGGGTGGGTATGACAATGGCCACAGAGTATCTGGAGTGCAAAGGGTGCAAAGAAGAAGTATGCCAGCCTGGTCTGAAGATGTCCTGGGACAGCTCGACATGGGAACACCGCAGAAAACTCCCCGCCATTCTGACATACAGGTAGAACACATTCATAATTAAAGCAATGGGCACTGTAATTTGTTGTACTGTTATACATTCAAATACATTGCTTTACTGACATTAGCCATTGAAATAACTAGACATTGAACAGAATTATTTGCTGTCTGTAAGGTACTCGTGTGACTAATCGTGTAAGTCATTATGATGGCGGAGAGGACCCGGGGCACAAAGCGTCACGCAGCCTTTAGATCAGAAAAGCTGCAGGAGCAGCAACACCTCAGCGTGGTCACAGCGGACGCTGGACGTCCTCACTGTCTGTGAGTGCCCTTCATAGACTGCTCCATCATATGAGCCTCCAAGTCTTCTCGCGCCCGCCTGCCCCTCCCACGCCCATCCAAACCCAGTGGCTGTTGTCTGTGGTACGCCAGGGACGTCTCTCACGGTCTACCGAGGTCAAGGCCAAAATAACTTTCGGTCTTTGGGTCTAGTCCTCAAGAATGGACTCCACCAAAAGGTATAAAAAGTCAAAGTTTGAATATGGATTGTTATTATCTTCGTATTGTTCTTTACATTTGCATTATTCTAGCTGTTTTACATAGGTCACCAAAAAACTGGCGCGGCGCTGCTGCCTAACACTGCTGGTTGGTGCTCTAATGTGGGCAATGAGCACGGCCAAGTGTTGGTGTACAGTGCTGACAAGCGCAAGAGGGGCATGGACTGTGGCCCATGGCGGCGGGGCTCATGGAAGAGGTACAGGGAGGCGGGAGTGGCACCGCCCGCCATCAATGTACGTTGGGACAGAGACTGCTTCAGCCGCACACGCACACAGGACAGTCGCAAGGTCAGGGGCCATGTTTTGCAGAGTTGGGATGACTACAAGTGCGCCTGGACATGCTGGCACTTCATGCGGCGATTTGCGGCAGGGCCGTCAATACGGGAGGCTATCAAGCTCTACGGCACGTTCATGACTCGGGGCTTTCGCAGGTGCATCTTGAGCTGGATCCAGAGGTATGTCGCTACTCTTCGGCTGGCCAAACATGGAGCTACAGTCCAGAGGAGCTGGTCAGTCTCAGAGAAGGCCTGGATAAGCTGATCACCAGAAGGAGTTGTCGCTGGCACTGTCGCAATGCGGCACGCAGAGGAGTGGAGGAAGACCACCAGGAGGATCAAAGGCGCTCATATGAAGAGTGGACAGTGAGAAGGGGGACGGAGACACTCTGGGCGTACCACTGCTGGACCACGAGCCGCATCACTACAGGTCTGGATAGACCAAGCAGAGGCAGCATTGCCTGTATTCAGGATCCAGAAGGGCTTCCTCTGTAACCAGAAGACAGGCACAGCTGAAGAAGGGCTGGTGTGGAGCTCAGCTGCTACCGGTGCGCTTGTGGCTCCACCTCTTTGGAGTCTTTTCACCTCCATTTGAACCGCTTCATCCCAGGTAGGTTATAACTTAAAGGCAACTGCCGTTTTAATCATGTTTGTTCTGAATACATCGATTACATATATTGATATATTACATATATTTGACTTTATTTAACCTCTAGGGACCAGTGCCAGTGATGCGCATTTCCAGGCCTATCTCCTGGAAGGCCTGATGCGCTGGAACCAGGACCGTATGGATGAAGCGGTGAGGGGAAAGACGGACCTGAGGACCTACAGCAGCGCTGAGAGGGAGGCATGGACCGGCTCAGCCGAAAAGTGCTGAAGATGTCCCTGGATGAGCGCTACCAGCCTCCAGGGGCTTACACAGGTGAGAATTATTCATGTTAAAGCTGGGGTACCTGACTTTTTTGGTGTTGGTAGAATCATTTCTTTTTGCCACCTCAGAGTATGTTGTAAACACAGCAAAACACAACCTTGTTGTATTGTCTTCACCTAAAGTTTTATTGAGCAATGGATGATAGAAGTCTAATCTAAATGAGTGGAATTTATCTTTGGGGTAGCCGCATCTGCTTCACTTTGTCACCACTCAGTGCTGTATATGGGTGTGAAATGTGCATATAATGACATTCTTTGAACAATTTCAATACACAGGAGAGACTGTGAGAGCTAGAAACAAGTTTGGGCCAAGGAAAAAAATGTCACTGTTTAAACAGAAAATCAGGTACCCCAGCTTTAACTCAAGGAAAAGATCACACATTATACAGATGTATGAGTGTTTGAGTGTACATTACATTTTTTATAGTTTATTTCAAATACTTCAACTATTGTTGGAGTTATATGTGCTTGCTTTAAGTTGGGCTTAATTTGAGCCTTTATAGCCTAATTTCTTCCTTTCTTTTGCTAAAGTGCATTTGCTTTATTTTGCGTTTATGCTTATTATTTTCTGTTCATTATTTCGCTAATTTAGATGGTTATTTACATTATTGTTTATTGGTCAGTGGTAGGGGCTAATTTACATAAGTAGGTTAAGGTGAGTGACACGGCAGGCTGCGAGTGCATATGTTTGTTTGTTTTTTTACCAGCGATTGAGAGGCTGCACAAATTGTCTTTGTTGTCTGTATGCTTACTTCATTGTGTGAATAAAGCACCTCAAAGCACGTTTTTAATTCATTTTTTGATCTGTTAAACTGTGTGAAGGCCCTTGACGTAGCCTCAGTGGCCCTTTGAGAGTTTGATTGTTTGTTTTAGTTTGTTATGGACAAATAGCCACTACAGCTATAATAATTGATTGTGCTTTGTATGTGTTCTATGGCAGGAGAGCTGCTCGGTATGGAGTATCTGTACAGTCAGTCTGGGAAATCCCTGTCTGTTATGGATAACCCGGAGGAGGAGGATTGGCTGGTGGAGCAGATGGACGATGAGGTGGTGCAGGACGAAGGCTTCGTTGAGGAGGAACCAGAGGACTTCACAGTGCCAGTCTCTATGACCCCATTGAGACTGTCCCAGTCCACAGCAGCGGCCCCCAGGCCTTCAACCCCTGGTCCCTCCGCACCGGGACCATCCTCACTGCAGCCACCAACATCCAGTCAAGGACAGCAGCGCCCTACCCAGCCTCCTCTGCAGTCTCCTCCAGCTGTGCCCTGCTCAGCCTCCTCTGCAGTCTCCTCAGCACCGCCCTGCTCAGCCTCCTCTGCAGTCTCCTCAGCACCGCCCTGCTCAGCCTCCTCTGCAGTCTAGCACCTCTCCTTCTGCAGTCTCTCAGCACGCCCTGCTCAGCCTCCTCTGCAGTCTCCTCAGCTGTACCCTGCTCAGCCTCCTCTGCAGTCGTCCAGCAGCGCCCTGTTCACCCTCCTCTGCAGTCTCCTCCACAGCCTTCTGCCCAGCAAAGTGCTTTCTCTGGTCCTGCAACATCAACTGGATCCAGTGTTGCAGACCAGGCTCCTGTAAGTAAGCTGCTCATTATTAGTTTCTATTTGCTTTTACATTCTGACAGTTAACATGCTGTGTATTGTTATTGTAATACTTCCCTGCAGGCTCCTGTTCTTGGACCCAGTGGCGTCGCGGGCTGGGATAAGGTGCAGGATCTGGCTGAGTACTTGGTGTCCCTCCGTCAGGCACTCTACCTGGACGAGCAGCAGGTCACAGAGGTCATCCGTCTGTGGACTGCTCTTCCTGATGGGACAAGAGGAGGATCCACTATCAGCCCAGACACCAGCCCAAGCTGACCCACGGACGCTTCAAGCCGCCGAAAAACACAGGAGTGACACCGGGTGTGGAGAGTGTGAAGAGGTGCCTGATCGGTCATCCTGGGGGGCCGGCTCAGTGGCCCAGCACCAGTCGCTTAGTTGAGGCCATGTGCATCAAACTGTGTGCACTGCACAAGTCCCCAACTAAAAAGGATGGAGTCCGTCTTCCTCGTTGGACTAAGGTGCTCAATGACTACCACCACATCCGAGACCTGGTGCTGAACTGCCACACTCTGATGGAGGCCACGTCACTTCAGCTGTTTGTGCTGAATCAGAGGACTCTCACTCAGTGGTAAGCACAATAGCATAATGTTTTACATTGACATTTGAAAGAAAAGGATAGCAGTTATTTATAATGAATACATCTTTTTTGATTGCAGGTTTAATCGAAGGGAGAACACCCAGGAAGTGACTGTCCTCTCCCAGGGCCTTGCTGCAGAAGACTGCTTCGCTGTGGCCAGCTCACAGCTTCCTGCTCCGCGGGAAAGGCTGGATGAGGCTCCCTCCACATCAGGGGCCCGGCACGAATTTGTCCTTCCTCCAAACAGGGCGGGACAGGCTCCTAAGCTGCGGCCTGGCAAACGACCTGCCAGTGCTACAGTTGTGCGGCCCATCACCCCAGCAGCTCCTCCTCTTGCTTCAGTTCCTGCATCACTGCCCCAGTTTTTTTTCTTGAACCCTGTGTCCACGCTGATGGCAGCAGGTGCAGGTGGCCCTTCAGCTGCTCCTCTCCTGGCTCCAACTCCTGTGTTTCCTGCCGCACCGGAGGCTCCTGCTCCCACTGCCCCAGTGTCTGTGTCCCGCTTCACGCAGAGAAACAGACGACGCAGGGCAGAAGAGGAGGCCAGTGGAGCTCACAAAAGAAAATATGTCCGTGAAGCGGCATTTAACAAATGCTCCAAGTGTGGCCAGCCCAAAACTAAGGAGTTCGGCCACAGCCGGTTTGGCAGTGCCACGTTTTGCCCCACTGTCTCTGGTGGCAAATCTTTAGAGGAGTGGCTGGTAGAACAACGCCAGCAGAAAAAACATGGACAGCCACCACCTAATATAATAATCCTGTAAATACCAGACTGTAAATATGTAAACATGTAAAGAAATCTTGATACTTACCTCAGCTGCAACTAATTGTTGTCAAAATGTAAATACTCTTACCATATTACCTACCTTATCCTGTACAGCCATTACTGTAAATAAATATGTGTAAATAAACCTTTATACTTACCTCAGAAGCTACTGTAACAAATATGTAAATACTCTTACTTGTTTACTCGTCATCATCTATGCCAGTAAATATTGTTTGTAAATATTTGTAAATACGTATCTATGTGTAAATACAGTTAATGTTCTTTTTTTTCATCTTTGTGTTATGTCTTTGTTTCATTTATATTCCAGAATTCATTTATATTCTATTCTATTTACATTGTTTGTTGTTTATTGTTGTTTATTAATGTCTTGTACTTAGTTGTAGTAAATAAATACTGTTTGTTCACACTTCTGTTCATTGTGCTGCTTTTAATTGCCTTGGGACTGGAATGTGCAATGTTTACTTACATCACACGAACTTCAGTGACCCCGTGATCTTTTATGACTCCTGATTGCTACCAAGTTCAGTCTCAAATGCAGTTACACCTTTGGTACATTAATTACATGTTAAGTATAAACAGTAATAGCCTAAATAGTTTTGTTGCAAAATGATATATTTATACTTTTATTTGACCAAACAGTACAAATAAATCACGTAAAAATGAACATTATACACTGTTTGTAGTGTGTGCAGTTACTTCACAATACCTGGAACATATTATGTACAACATGTATTGACATAAAAGCTATATTATTAATTTATATTATTAATATTTATTTATAATATTAATATCCAGTTATTAATTCACATATAAATAAAGGTCTGGGCACAGGAAATTACCAAAACAATGTAATAGTGTAAACAATCCAAGAACTAAACATATCTAATGTAATTAATGGAATGGATGAAAGAATCTGCTCTCGTGCGGGACTATATAACAGATACAATGTTGCGGAAGGATGAGGCACGCGTCTGCTTTAACCCCAGGGCTGTGAGATCGCGGCAGCCCTGGACTGCCACTGATATTTACAGTGTTTTTAATCTCAGAACCACGACATGCCAAAATGTTCTTTGAGGGTCCTCGTTTCACCATTCAGTGAAAACTCTCCCCATTCCACGTCATTTACGCCGCTTTCGCGTGTGCGGGGGGGCGAGATCCCTTTACCTCTGATCTTAGAGCAAAGTAAGCCCAAGTAAGCCCACACACCAACCAATCAGCGCACGGCCTTTTGCTCCCTCGGGCCAATCACGTCGCGAGCTGGTGGGCTTACTTTTGACCAATCACGCTGCACCTCCCGGTTCCTTCATAAACTCTCGGAGGAAAGTGCATCGACATCTGTCTGGACTTCTTTAGCGAGCGGTAAGTCTAAACATATTTACTTTTTTAACAGCTAAATGTTTTAGACACGAAGGACATCTTGTTGTTAGCATGACATGAATTGTTGTTAGCAGCATTACCTTGATTTTGCGGAGAAAAACAACTCTTTGACGATGCGTAGCGTCACGTTAATACTTCCTAACTAGCTTGTTTATTAAAAATATTGTGTTCATCACAGTGACAGCCAGTGTTGGGAACGTTACTTTAAAAAAGTAATTAGTTATAGTTACTCACTACTTGTTCCAAAAAGTAACTGAGTTAGTAACTGAATTACTCTATAATGAAAGTAACTCGTTACCAGGGAAAGTAACTATTTGCGTTACTGTTAAAAACAAAAATTGCTTTATATCAAAGAATTTGATATATATATATTTTTTTGCAGTTTTCAAAAGTCAGTTGAAATGAGTAGAACAGACAGAGGTGTTTGTATTCATGTACTATCATGTAAAAGATGTTCATAGTAACTGAATGAACTGAATGGGGGTAGAGTGGGGGAGGCCTCTGTGACTGAATGGTATTGACTAGTATTTGCGTCGCTGTTTTATTAATGTAAAAATACGGCCGTATTCAAAGAGAATGAGGAGGCCAACGATCAGGGCAGACTTTACGCACAGGCATTGTGAATGTCTCTCCATACATTCATCAGGCAAACGGAAAACAGTCATCAGCAAATATAAGGTTAAATGCCCTAACAGAAAGTTAGCTCTGGAGTGGAGAGCGGGGAGAGGAAGAAGGCGCTGAGAGGGAGAGGGAGAGGGGGGGAAAGACGCGTCTTTGGGTTAAAAATAAGTTCCAACACTACTGATCGATTCTCCCCCGCGTCCGCACCGCGCTGTGGGGATGACCAGCCGCGGGTCTGGGACACACGTAGTTTTTGGAGCAGAGAGCACGAACACTCTGCACAGACTCCGTGAGACTCCGCCCACCCTCTCCGCTGCTCCTGCTGCGTGAGCTGACACCGCGGCGCTCATTCAGTCTAAATGTAACGTGCCACTTTGTTTACCCAGTAACGATAACGGCGTTGTAACGACGGGGAGAGTAATGAATTAGATTACTCCGTTACTGAAAAAATAACGTCGTTACCTAACGCCGTTCTTTTAAACGGCGTTATTCCAAACACTGGTGACAGCACATGATACTGACGTTATCTGAGGTGTACATCCATATGTTACCTGTTGGATAAGTGTTTCTAGCGTGCGTGAAGCGCATAACGTAGCTTATGTAATGGTGTAGTAATAATATTAATAATCTTTCTTATTTTCGTAATGTAATCTGGTGAATTTGCCATAATAATCACATCGTAATGCTTCTACAAATACCTGTGATTGATGGAGATTCTGCCCCGCGGAATCTATTACTTTTTACATATGTTTAATGGTCATATTTTTATGAATGATCATAAATGCGCACCTTAACGTTATATTGTGTGCTTCCTAGTCATCTCTGCCACGAAAGCTAAACATAACAAAACGATTTATGCATGCATGATACCAGCAAGATTGTACCAAGAAGTGTTTTTTTTTCTTCTCAATAATTTCATCGCACTATTTATGTATAAAATCATAGTTACGTCCTGATTAAAAAGATGCGGGAGTATTTTGGGCGGGCTGGATGCTGTCAAGCATAGCTAAATATGATAAGACTGTACAGTATTTTAATATGTATCAATACTACTACTATTAGCGACTCCATCTGTGAATATTTGTAAATGAATAAAACCCATTTGTAAGTCCTTTGAATGCTGACAGGTTTTATAAATCCAGTGTTTCAATTATTAAATGATTGACAGTCATATAGGCAAGGCTAGTGAAAGCAAGTTTATTTGTAGAGCACAATTTGCACACAAGGCAATTCAAAGGGATTCACAGTGAAATAAAATAACAATAATGCAGGTAAAATCAATTCATAAAACATAGTATAATCATTAATTAAGTACATTAAAACCAAACGGTGTAGTAAAATACTTTCAGTTGTAATATGACAGCTATGTAACGTTCTGTTTATGCCTGTGTCCTTTCAGATTATGTATGCATTTCCGATTTTCCGCAAAACCTCCGAGGGTCGACTCCTCATGGGGCCAACTGAGGAGGCCAATAGGAGTGAGATCGTGGTGGCGGGGAGAGCCAGGTGTAAGGAGGAGGTCCTGGCTGAGGCCACTGCCTTTGTGAGGCAGAATGGAGGGAATCCTGGAGACCAGTTCCTGGTTCTGGCTCACTGCAAGATCCAGTTTGGGAAACACCAGGGCCAGAGGTTCCTGTGGCTGCTGGAGAACTCACTGGGGTATGCTGTGTATCTGGTCAGCAGCATCATGGGGGAGGAGGAGAGGGACAACCCGCTGTCGGCCAATAAACACCTGTTCCTTAGATACATCTCGCAGATCAGGGAGGTAGGGGAGGCTGTGGAGGTGTACCAGAAAAAACAGGCCATGCTGCAGGAGGCCCAGAGGACGGGAGACTCTGGTTGTCTGATGGTGGATTTTGGTGACTTCAAGGGTAGGTCAATGAAGGAGGTGTATGAGGACCCAAGCAAGGAGGCCCAGGCTCTCATCACCTACCTGAAGAAGGCAAAGGCCAGGCCCAACACCAACATGGCCCTTTTCAAAGCATACGTGCTGAAGAGGCAGGCTCCAGCCCACCTTCCCACCACCACTGTGCCCGCTGCATCTGTCCCATCGACTGCTGTGCCCACTGCCACTGTGTCTGTTCCTCCTCCACCTGCTGCCACCCAAAGCAGGCCACTGCTGGCTGCCAATGTGAAGGCCCTGTTGGCGCGGGGGAAGCATTTATCTGCTTCACAGCTGGCACAAAAGATTTTGTCACCAGCCAAAACCTGTAAGTGATTTACAAGCTTTAAAATCATTACAGTATACTGTATATGCAGTATATATGTCTAACGACAAGATGTGTTTTGTAAACAGCTGTAGGACCACGTTGCCCTCCTGCGTCTGAGTCCGCAGCCCGGAGACGGCTCTTTACATGTGGTGAGTATCAGTTAACGCATACAGGTGAGTTGGTGACATGTGCTCAGTGTTTTATGTTATTTTACAGACTCTGCTGCGGGGGATTTCTTTGAGGAGGAAGATGATGAGGAGATGGCAACTGTAGCCTCAATAGCTGAGGAGCAACTTCCTCAAGGTATGTAAATCTCAAACTATATTTTAGAAATAATTCTGTGACAACAGTATTTTTTAAATGACATATCATGTTCTTTTATTTTACAACACACAGGAATGGCACTTCTCAGGTGTCAATCTACATTCACTCTTTGAGTGAACATCTTCAAAGCAAAATGGGAATTTAAAAGGTGTATGTAAAAGGTTTTATTTCATTTTTAATCATAATCTCTGACTAAAGCTCATTCTTATCATCTCACACGTCCCTCACTCCCCTTGGATTAAGTGGCTGTTGTAGTTAGCAGCGCTTACAGTGTTTGGGCTGCTTTGCTTCACCTTTGGCTGATCCCCATCTCATTTTTCTTCTTGTATTTGTCCTAATGGTGCTTGGGTGAAAAACAGGATGATTTTCACCTCTTCCTTCCATCGTTTCATCATCATGTTGCCTGTCTACTAATTATACATGCTTTGCACTAAACCTTGTACTCGCAGTAGCTGTCCAGCAGAGCTGAAAAAGTAATGCTATGAAAGTCTAAAACAATAAGATGATTATGTGGTGTCTTTTTACGCTCCAGCCACTGCGGCCTCGAGAGGCCCTGCCCTGGCCCCTGCTCCTGTCCCAGCTCGTGTTCCAGCCCCTGCTCCTGCCGCTGCTCCTGCTGCTCCTCCTGCTGCTGCTCCTGCTCCTCCAGCATTGCGGACCTCTGGCCAGGTGTCCCATCCGCCTGCAGAGCTTCCTGTGCACTGGAACGAGCATCTCCCATCTTTCCAGCAGGACTGGATCAGGAAGACTCTGTTAAGGGCCAACACAAGAACAGGGAAGCCTGAGCTGATGCCACATCCCAACTTCTCGTGGTACCCTCCTCTGCAGTCTCCTCCACAGCCTTCTGCCCAGCAAAGTGCTGCCTCTGGTCCTGCAACATCAACTGGGTCCAGTGTTGCAGACCAGGCTCCTGTAAGTAAGCTGCTCATTATTAGTTTCCAGAGGATGTCCCTGCTCTCCGGCTGGCCAAACAGGGGAGCTACAGTCCAGAGGAATTGGTCCAGTCTCAGAGAAGGCCCTGGATAGGCTGATCACCTGGAAGGAGTTGTCGCTGCACTGTCGCAAGCGCACCAGAGGAGTGGAGGAGACCAGGGGCTTAAACAGGTGAGAATTATTCATGTTAAAGCTGGGGTACCTGACTTTTTGGTGTTGTAGAATACATGTATTTTTGCCACCTCAGAGTATGTTGCAAACACAGCAAAACACAGACCTTGTTGTATTGTCTTCACCTAAAGTTTTATTGAGCAATGGATGATAGAAGTCTAATCTAAATGAGTGGAATTTATCTTTGGGGTGGCCGCATCTGCTTCACTATGTCACCACTCAGTGCTGTATATGGGTGAAATGTGCATATAATGACATTCTTTGAACAATTTAGTTTAGTTTTTAGTTTAGTTTATTTATTTGTTTGAGCAGTTAACCTACTCAAAGGGAGTGGGCTGAAGCCAAAGGCTTATAAGCGCCCACCCCAAAATAAAAATAATAACATTACATTTAATATTTATAAGGTAGCAAATCATGAACAAAGGAACATAGGGCAAAATAACAATAAATTATGAACCAGAATAAAATAAAAACAACAGCAAAATAAAGAACAAAAGAATGTGCTACTTTTATATTATAAAGGTGCATTAATACATATTATACTCTGAGATCTTGCTACTTCCCAGTTGTCATTACCATCCTCAACAGGGTTTCCCACTAATACATTAGTCTATGGCGGCCCGCCATAGTCTATTTTTATCCGCCACAGTCTCATCTCCCCTCTCTTTCTCTGTCTCTCACCCAACACCAACATCTGCAGCAGAGGTGCAGGTTTAACAGGACAAATAAGGAGCAGTGAACAATGTCTCACTGTTTAAGTAGCCTATTAGTATTACAAAAAATGAAGGCAGCTTCGCGTAGTTTTGTTTTCGCTTATAAACTAAAAGACCACATGGCTAATTTGCATAGTAAACCTCTTTACTGCGCTGCTAATGCAGCTGTCACTATAATGAATTAAACCAGAGGTCACGAAATGGCTGACCTCAGTCTGAGTCAGGACCCACGCGCCAACCCGTCCGAACCCGAAACTTGGATCCAAACTTTAGACCCGACGTGACTCCCTCAGTCCTGCAGCTGCGTCTGCGCTGCCTCACCCTCGCTCCCTCTCTCTCTCTCTCTCTCTCTCCCCCTCACGCTACGATAATCCTGCGCTACGCTGAACAGAAACTGCAGCCTCTGAGCTCGTTTTAAACTTTTAGAAACGGCTGCAGAATGATTGAAATATGGCTAAAGATTTAAAAAGACGCTAGTCATCTAATTAAATATGCACGCGTGATAGTTACGCACAAACAGCGCGGCTGTTTCTCCATCGTTTAAAACAAAAGAGCAGCGAGCAGGACCAAACCAGGACTAAACCAGGACCAAACAAGGACTTGGACTAAACAGGGCTCATTGTTGAGCTGAGCAAAGAGGAGAAACACAGCATCAGGCTGAGGTTCCGAGTCTGTATCTGAGAGCTGCAGGGGCGGAGCTGAGAGAAGAATCAAGGCCTGTGCCCTTGGCAAAAAACTGACCCATTACATTTAAAAAAAAAAAACTGTACCCTATGTAAATTAACCAGAAATTATTCTTTTTACAGCAGCATAATAGCCAAAAATAGTTATTATTTTTTGCTTAAAATGCACCAGAATGCAGGAAAACGCATCTAAATAAAAAAAAAATCTCGGAGGGCCCCCGGACCCTCCCAAGGTGGCGCTCTCTCCCACCACAGTCTCCTTGAAATCTGTGGGAAACACTGCTCAATATAATTTAATTTGGGTTTAATTATCAATATTATTATATTTGTTTAATTGAGTTATTTGTGAAGTGTGATGTAAGCCCTGCATAGTGTGGTGCATTAAAAAGCCAGGGTGTAGAGCGGGCTAGTTGAAGAGGGCAGTAACTCCCCCTCAACAAACCCCCACCCAGCTGCCCTAACAGCTGATTTTGTAGATGATGTTCCTATGCTGAGTGGTGCATTAAAAGACAAGGTTTTGAGCCCGTTGGGAGGGTCCCTCTCAACAGATTCATAACTTGCCTACCCTAATTCTCAAATTGTAAATTTGAGCAATAGAATGACAACCATTCCAAGCAGCAACACTCTTCCTTGATTATAGAGGAAATACACATAATTGATCCTACTGCGCCTCCTAGTGGCAACACATTTCTTGTTCTCTGTATATTTCAAAAGTCTTTTGTTTGTATTTATATTTGAACAGGTTGATATTTGGACTTCGTTTCAACTCCATTTCCAGTTTATTCCACAATTGTACACCATTAACTGTTGGGCTAAAACTTTCAAAGTTGAGCTATGTTTCTGAGTCCTAAAGTTTAATTCGTCACGTAATTCATAACAACCAGTACGTTCTTGGAACCTTCTTTGTATTTGGCCCGGTAACAGTTTGTATCTTGCTTTGTATAACATCTGTACAGTTTGGAACTTAATAATGTCACAAAACTTCATGATCTTTGATTTAAAAAATAATGAGTTTGTGTGGTCCAAAAACCCAACTTTATGAATTACTCGGATAGCTCTTTTTTGCAACAATACTATTGGTTTTAATGTGTTTTTATAAGGACTACCCCAAACCACAGTACAATAATATAAATATGGCAAAATCAGAGAACAGTATAAGATATGTAGAGCTTTGATGTTTAAAATGTGCTTTGCTTTTGCTATTACTGAAATGCTTCTAGAAATTTTCGTAGATATATATTTAATATGAGCTTTCCAAGTAATTCTATCGTCTATAATAACACCAAGGAATTTGATTTCATGCACTCGCTCTATGACAATACCCTCTATCTGAATTGCTTCCTGAGCATTGGAATTACAGTTGCCAAATATCATCATTTTGCTTTTACTCAGATTTAGAGATAATTTATTTTGTTTGAACCACTTATTGACACTTTTGAGTTCCAAGTTAACAATCCGACACAGTTGCTGTAAGTCGTCACCTGATGCAAAATATTTGTATCGTCAGCAAACAAGATAAATTTAAGTACTTGAGACGTTTTACAAATGTCGTTAATGTACATATTAAACAATTTTGGGCCCAGAATGGAACCTTGAGGTAAACCACACACAATTTGTCGACAACTCGACTGATAATCACCTATTTTCACACATTGTTTTCTATTTTTTAAATAACTGGTAACCCACTGTAGAGCTACCCCCCTAATCCCATAATGTTCTAGTTTATTAATTAGTATATCATAGTTTATTGTATCAAACGCTTTACTCAGGTCAATAAATAACCCTATTGCATATTCTTGTTGTCTACAGCATTAGTTATTTCTTCAATTATATCAAAGAGAGCGTGTGAGGTAGAGTGATTATTCCTAAAACCAAACTGATTGTCCGAGAGTAAATTACACCTTTCAATAAAGCTGTCAAGTCTAGAGTTATAAACCTCTAAGATTTTTGAGAATTACGGTAAAAGGGAAACAGGCCTGTAGTTTGTGAAGAGATGTTTATCTCCTGCCTTGAACAGAGGAATCACTTTTGCTACTTTCATACTTTCAGGAAATTGTCCAGTTTGCAGCGATAGGTTACAGATGTATGTTAACGGCTTAGAGATACTTTCAGTAACAGTAACAGTTTTTAAAGTTTTCATATCCATGTCATGGTAATCTGTCGAGGTTTTATTTTTACACCCTTTAACAATGTCCAGTATCTCCTTTTCCTCCACAGGTTTGAGGAACATGGACAGAGGATTTGTGTCTATCAGTTCACAATTATAGTTCTCAACATTTGTAATTTTTGCAGCAAGATTCGGTCCAACATCTACAAAGAATTTATTAAATGTATCGACTACTTCATTCATATTATTTAAAGTGTTATCCTCATCTTTGAAATATTTTGGATAATTAATCGTTCTCGGTTTATTTCTAATTATACTATTTAAGATATTCCATAAACCTTTAATATTATTCTTATTGCTATCTAACAACTTATTATAATAATCCTGTTTACATTTCTAATGATACCTGTCAATTTATTTTTATATTTCTTATATTTATCCTCAGCTTCTTTTGTTCTATCATTTATAAATTTTTTGTAGAGTGAATTTTTTTTCTTGCATGCATTTAGTAATCCCTTAGACATCCATGGGTTTTCTTTACCCTTTCTGTTTTTACAATATTTTTTCATTGGGCAATTTTTGTCATATACTTTATGAAATATTCGCGTAAACTCATCATATGCCTTATTAGTATCATTCTCTCTATATACAATACTCCAGTCTTGAGCTAATAGTTCCTTTTTAAATACCTCAATAGTTTTTTCTGTTTTTACCCTTCTAAACCAATACATTTTTTCATCATCAATATTTAAATATCCATTTTTGTACAATACAAAAACTGGCAGGTGATCACTAATATCATTTATCATTAATCCACTGACTGTATCACTATCTATTTCATTTGAGAAAATGTTATCAAAGTCGCACTATGGGTTGTGATTCTACTCGGTTTAGTTATTAGAGGAAACAGACCTATACTAAATAAAGTATTTATAAATTCGTCCGTCTTTTTATGTTTATATGGATTTAACAGATCGATGTTAAGGTCTCCCCCACAAACATGACTTTATGATTTAAACCTGAAAAGTGCTCCTCCATCCAATTAGAAAACACATCTATATCAGAGCCAGGTGTTCTATAAATACAACTTACAATAATATTTTTCTTTTTTTGCCTTGTAATTTCTACAGTAAGGCATTCAAGTACATCATCCACTGCCATAGTCCTATTTTCCATTACTTTATAACTGTAGTTTGAGTCTACAAAGATAGCTACACCCCCACCATGCTTGTTTCTTCTGTTCATACTTATAAATTCATAACCATCAATAGAAAACTCAATTTCTCTGTCATTATTAATCCATGTCTCTGTGATTAAAATTACACTAAATGGTTTAGAAAACTGTTTTAAGAAGCTTTTGATGTGGTTAAAGTTTGCATAGAGGCTTCGACTATTGAAGTGGATTACAGTGAATGCCTTAAAGACCTCATGACACGAAGCTGACTTCATGAAAATTTACTATAATATGATGCATCTTGTCAAAGTATGTGGTTGTTTACATTTATGAGCCAAACAGACTTGATTTACGCGACAATGTAAAGTAAAAAAAAAAAAAGTTACATTGCGGCTACAAAACTACGTAGCCATTCTGTGACGTCAGCGACAGAACCGCGGAGATTCGACAGCCCTGAAACTCCGCTGTCACGCATGATGGAGGCGGTCAACATATTTGAAGGCTTGGAAGATTCTTCCAGTCTTTCTAGTCTTGAGTTAATTTGTGAGGTGGAAAATGAAACAGGTGATTCTGGTGGTGGCATCGAACCGTACAGATACGAGCCGTACACAACGACTGAGATGACAGAAGAAAGCGGGGACGAGGACGGTGAAATCAACATAGCCGCGGAAGCCGAAGTGACAGCGGAGATACGTCAGGGGAACACAGATTGGTAAGGATTAGAAATACCTTTTAATCGTGGCTTCTTTTCTTTTAAAATAAGAAACAAACTGGCATAAATGAGCCTAATAATATTAACGTTTAGTGATTTTTTTTACCTTGTTTGATGTGACGCCAGAAAACGTCCCAAATATTGTCGATAAGAATTCACAGAAAAGGAATTTCTCTGTGTATTTTATAAAGTAATAACGTGTGGGGTAGTGGTCAACCAAAGTCCGATTTTAGTCAGTGAAAAGCTAAAAAAAGATATAAGATATAAGATATAAAGTTGTTTTCCCTTCGTTGTTTATTTCTGAGAATATAAAAAGAAAAACGATTTTTTGAGATGTTAGAGACAATATTGTCTATGTTGTGTAGCACTTGCAGAGTCATTTATATATCCCCAGAAACTAGAAGATTAGAGCTTTCAAATGAGATGCCTCATAATAAGCATGTGGGATGTAAAATGTTATTTTAGTGGTTACAGGTTAAGTACAATACAATAACAACAGCATTTAAAACAACTTTAAAGCCAAAATCTTGTAAATTATATTTAGAACCCTGATGTGTGTTGTAATTCATATTTTTCTTTCATAACAGGCTTTCTGTGTCTTTCCTTTGCAGGTGTCATTGTGGTCAGTGTGTGGTCATGGCTACAGAGGATGAGAGTGTTTGCTGTCGGGAGCAGGAGAAGGTTCTGCAGAAAATTCCAGACAGTGCCAAGTGTATCCTGGACCATCACAACTTTCACTCAGTGTGTCTCAATGAAGATGTGTTGGAGGTAGCCTATTATACCTACAAACACTATTGCAACATCGATGATGGGAACAACTGGAAGCGTTATACAGCTTACAGACAATTTATTTGCTGGTGCTACCATTATCTTGGATACAAAGTCAGAGTGCCCATACCAGCCTGTGCTGTTAACAAAATTAGACAGACATTTGCAATACAGGAACAGTATGTTGGGTTCAGTTATGCAGACATGTTTTAGTGATTCAGTTCTTTCAGAATTCTAGCATGTATGAATAAATTTAAATATTTCAATCAAATCCTAATCTTTTTTGTGGTGGTATTGCATTTGAAAGTTGCTTATAATTATTTAATTATTGCAAACAAATATTTTACAAAGTACTAGGACTTTTATAATCAAGGTAACTAGATAACAAAGTTTTCATGTTCACTTTCACACATACTGAAAACAAAGTTAATATGTCTGTAAAATGTTTAATGTAGTTTGTAAGAAGAATAAAAACCCGCACAACTGCGTTTTAGCTCCCAAAAACTTTTAATGTGTACTCACACCACGCTGTAACATTTCGGACTACAAGTCCTTCATCAGACATGATGAAGGACTTCATCTTGGGATAATGAAGTCCATAAACTGGTGCACCATCCTCCGTCACTGACTGAGCTCTGTGGGCATTCTGATTGAAGTGAAGGGCTGCTAGTGTTGTCCTGAAAAAGAATACATATTTTGTTAAAGTGTACAGACATAACATTTTCGGTGACACACATGACAACTACAAACGTCAGTGAATAATAGATCTGTTTACCTGCATTCCATTCCATTGAAGGAAAAGGAGATCATCTTGGGAGCAAAGTGGTTCAATAAACTGTGAAATGCCTCAATGGTAGATGTTTGGTAGGAAGAAGAAAGTTGACAAATATCCTTGAGAAGTCTGGGGTTGCAAACTATCCTCTCCATTTCCATTGCAGCTTTTGTACCTGAAGTGAACAATACAATTAATATGACATGTAATTGGAGCTCATAACATGACACTTATTTCAATAAACATATATTTAAATATATTCAAACATTAGGAGAGTGAAAGATTACAAGGTTGAAGCCAAGCTTTCTGCAATTCCTGCCCCTGAAGAGGACCATGAAGGCATCTGGTGAAGCGTCCAGGGAATCCCTGATGTTGATTTTGAATATGATACACCACTGACTGGAACTTGTCCAGCACCAGCTCGCGTTCATGTGGAGGGGACGAGACAACAGACCAGTAAAGATGATTTACAATGCTGGCCACCCAACCTTTCAAAGCATTACAGCCCTTCAACTGGGCAGCAGCCTGCAATTTTTTCTTGAGCCCTGAAATGAATAACATACATGTGAGCCTTGTCTCATTATAATAAAAAGTGACTTGTTCACCTTAAGCAACGTGCCATATGTCGAAGAGATGTTCAATATCAGGATGTTTTTCACGGAGATATTTCTTTATGGACACGTGCCTATCAGTGATAAGAGTGTCAACAGCCACAAAGTTCTTGATCCGCTGCAAAGATCTCGCCAATCCCTCTCCCTCCATATGGTAGCTGCCTCCGACCTCGTTACTCTGAAAATAATGTTAATATTGCAGATAATGACTAAATAATAAAAAACAAAAACTGAAAACAAATTGTTCACACAATTCATTATAAAACAAACTTTATCTGGCAACATTTGGTAAAGTATATGACAAAGAAAGGCACAGGTAATAAAAGGAAGAAAACTTTGTAAATGTTAAAATGTAAGTCTTATATTTGTTTTCACATAAACACACTGAAGCTACAGCATCTTAAAATGCAGTGTAGTCATTTTCTGATGTTTACCTGTACAGTCTGTATGTCAATAACAGCCTTCTTCCTCAATTCCATCATGGTATAAGTCCCGTACTTGGCACAGTGTCCAGGCGAATCTGCTCGCCCATCACCACCACACACTATCTCATGGTCTTCTGTCTGCAAGGCACTGAGCATCCACATCTGCCTCTCTCTCCATAGCTGCATCACTGCTCCGTGTAGTACCTTCTGCTGGTGACGGAAGAAGGTTCGGAGAGAAAAAACTGCAGTTCCCATGTGCATGAGAACTCTTAACACTTTGGTGGGCGTAGCTCCTGCAAATAGAATTCCCCGCAGAAAGCAGAATGTTACCAGCAGCTACTCTTCCAAAGTATGGTTGGCTGTTCCAGGGATTACAGTGACCACAGTCAACACATCTGAGGGACAGCTTTAGCTCGTCTGCTTCCACAAGAAGGACAACTGCACCAAGAGACCAAAAGCTGAACAAGACAAGGCCAAAAGATGAAGTAGATCCGGCGATCTTGATCCATCTGTGGGTTGTCAGTAGCTGTAGCAGAAGCAGCCTCATCCATGGACTGGTCCGAATCATCAGACATCACGTAATCCAGGTCTTCTGGGTCATCATCCAAGATGTCACACTCACTGTCTCCATCTGAAATCAGCTCTGATTCTGACGCTTCAGCAGCACAACCTTTGAAACGAAATGGAAAATACAAATTGATGGATAAGTTCTTCTGATTCATAAAGAATATTAATTTCCTCTTAAACAATATTGATAAAGAAACAACTTACATAATAGTTCGATGAAACATTATTTTCTTATAAAAAGGTTTAACTAATTTTACACACAGAAAAACACTTACTGGGCAGATTCTCATCAACTGTCTGTGTGGAAACAGTGACCATGACAGGCTTCCCTGAAGATGTTTGAGTACCTATATAGAGTAAGAAAAATTGTAAAATTTTAAATATTTTTCAAAACAATAACATTATCTTTTATTTTGATTATTTCTTACAAGAAATAATCAAAATAAAATATTATTGAAATACAATACAAATATAAAAAAAAATAGAATCATACTTTTATAACAACGAAACATAAGCGAAGAGAAGGTGCTTCGCACATCTCCTTCTTACAACAGGTGTGTTGGAGGAATCGTGCGTAAATCTCGTATCTGGATATAAAAAAATCGCACACTGTCAAACTTGCAAAAAGGGAGATATTTTATTTATAAGATCAGTGCAGCGTTTTGGCAAACAGGCCTTCCTCATGCAAAATGTTTCATTCATCATTTTGCCAGAGCAAGGCCTAGTTGCTGAAACATTGCACTGATCTTGTAAATAAAATAACCTCCCTTTTTGCAAGCTCGACTGTGTGCGGGAGATTCCTTATATCCAGATAACGAAAAATGACATCCAGATCATCTGCAATGAAATCACATATAAAAGAAAAATAAATTATACAAAAAACAAAACAAAATTAATAAAACAATACAAATGAAAATGTAAATAGAATAATGTTATCAAGAACATAAATTGAACGAAATAAAATATCACAATGTTAATCCAATAATAATGAACTTTCATGAACAAACCCCAGCTTTTTACCTTTTGTTTTGCTTCTGGGTTTGACAGCAACTGATACAGTTCTGGTTTGGGTCTGTCTGATGTCAACTTGGCAACTGGCATCACAGTTCTGAAGAAAATGACAGACAAAATAACTGATGGGGTATCCCTGCAGATGCCACAGAACTACCTTGAGCATGCAACGCCTCTATTATTTTTGAGGTCACCTGATTATTAAATGTATCCACTTTAAACCACAAATATTTCCAAACATACTTTTTTCTTTCATATTCTTCATTATTTTATATTATAGCAGGTTAATAAATAACACATACTGGCTGAGTACGTTCCTCTGCAGCCTCAACAGCAAGAAGGTCATCATATTCAGCTATAGCATCTGAAAGAACCTGGGAAATAAATATTACGCAATGTAAATATGGTCAATCTGTTTTAAAACACAAAATTAATAAACTAATCTAGAACTTATGTCAAGATCTGAGACTGATACTGGAAAAATAAAATCATATTGTAGGCAGACATTCAAGGAAAACAACAAAGCAAGTAAGACTTACATCATTACAATTCTTCCATGATTAATTATCATAGCAATGTATTGTTTCAGGTGAACACGTTTGGGTAAACTACCATATTATTATACGAGGGAACTGTCACTAAATAGCGTTAAATTATTGATCATTTTAGAAATATTGCTTATGTACCTGTATCTTCTGTCTCTTGTGGACACAAGATCTTACTGGGACAGAAGTTGAGCTTGTAGGAGTAGCGACGCTGACACGAACTCTCGGCTCAATGACGCTGTCAGTGTTGCTCAGTCCAGCAGCACCAGACGCTCTCACACCCCTGCGAAACACTGTAGGCACGGCTGTCCGCAACAACACGCGTTTATGTTGAACTGAACAACCAAGTGATTCCTTTATCACGGGAGCGGAGTCAAAACAATCCAGCTCAAAATGTTCCGAACAGAGTAGAGAGGAGGAGGAGGGAGTCCACTGCTCACGGGTGCATCTAACCTGTTTCACCCACTTCAAATGTAACTCTGGGTCTTTTGGAAACTTAAATAAACTGACACCGTCCTTGTGGGTATTTGAGCAAAATCCTGCAACACAACGCGAAGGCATTGCGATCACTTTTCTCAGTAAAAAAAACAGAACAACTTTGATGAAGTCCCCGTTGAAAAGCCGTTATCCGTTTTGTCAACAAACCGAGCGTGTTCTGTCGCTAACGTCACTTCCGGTGTCATCCTCGTTCGGTGCGCAGCGATAGCTTCTGTTAAATGCTAGTCACCGGAGCGTTTTTTTGCTCTCAGTTGGGTTATAAAATGCGTGTTTGTAACTTTTTGCGTATTTTATTGGGTTCGGATTTCTTTATTATGTGTTATGTTTAAAAAGGTCAGCTTCGTGTCATGAGGTCTTTAATGTTCTTAAGTTTACTATTGTAAAGATCTTCTGTATAATATTGACAGTCATTAGTAGCTCTAGTAAAGAAGTTATTTTCAGGGTCGATGTCGATCTCAGTGTTCTGTAAGTCATATTGTGATAATGTAAAATCCTGGTTATTTGCTTCAGCAATTCTCCTTAATGAAAGGTCCAAGTCGATGCTTCCTATAGAACTATATGTATTACAGGACATGTGAAATTATGTGCTTTTACATACCAAAATCCATACGCTTTTCCCGGTGTTTATACTTGATTTGGTGTACTGGTGCGCGGACGTACAATGAGTTTATCATAGCGCAAGTAGGCAATCTCCCCCTTTCCCTGGCAGCTCTCAGCTCCGGCATCAGTTCTTTTCGCTTCCTTTTGATGGATTCCGTGTAGTCCTCGTTTATGAAAATTTTGGTCCCTTTGAGGTGTTTAGCGCGCTGCAGGATTGCTTCACGATCCTTCCAACGCAGTAGTTTGGCGATGATGGGTCTCGGCCAGTCTCTCCCGCCGTCGGGTTTCCCTACGCGGTGGGCCCTCTCCACCTCCACCGTGTGATGTAGTTGTAACTTCTCCCTCAGTAGTTGTTTAACTTTCTCCTCTGCGTCGGCCCAGGTCTCCCCAGGCGTCTCCAACACTCCCTCAAAGACCAGGTTGTTTCTGCGGCTCTGTCCCTCCAGATACTCCAGTTTGTCCGTGATAATCTGCAAATTGTCACATACTTTATAAAGATCGTTTTGTGTTGTGTTCGTGCGCTCAGTGAGTTTCAATGTTCCTTCTTTCAGAGTGTCCACCTCACCTTGCGTGAACTGTAGGCTTGTTTTTAGCTCTTGAATGTCCTTTGTCTGTGAATCCATTCGGGTGTTTGTTGCTTCCATGATGATTTTAATGAATCCTTTGAAGTTCTCCTGTTGTTGTTGTATTATTTCCCTGAACATGTCCCTTTGCTGCTCCATGAGTTCCGTGACTCGACTGAGGCTCACGTAATCCTCATCCGCCGCCATTTCTGGCAGTTGCTTCGCCTCTGTTTTTGTCGGTTTAGGCATTTTGCTCTCTCTCAACCGGACTCCGCAAAAATGTTAGCTGCCACACTGTTCTCACACTGCTCACACTGCTCACAGCCACACTTCCGGGTACGTGGCGACGTAACGCGTCAATTTGAATACACAGGAGCGACTGTGTAATTTACATAAGTAGGTTAAGGTGAGTGGGATGGCAGGCTGCGAGGGCATATGTTGTTTTTTTTTTACCAGCGATTGAGAGGCTGCTCAAAATGTCTTTGTTGTCTGTATGCTTACTTCATTGTGTGAATAAACCACCTCAAAGGCACGTTTTTGGAAACATTAATTCATTTTTTGATCTGTTAAACTGTGTCAAGCCTACCCTTGACGTAGCCTCAGTGGCCCTTTGAAAAGTTTGATTGTTTGTTTTAGTTTGTTATGGACAAATAGCCACTACAGCTATAATAATGTGATTGCGCTTTGTATGTGTTCTATGGCAGGAGAGCGGCTCGGTATGGAGTATCTGTACAGTCAGTCTGGGAAATCCCTGTCTGTTATGGATAACCCGGAGGAGGAGGATCGGCTGGTGGAGCAGATGGACGATGAGGTGGTGCAGGACGAAGGCTTTGTTGAGGAGGAACCAGAGGACCTCACAGTGCCAGTCCTCTATGACCCCATTGAGACTGTCCCAGTCCACAGCAGCGGCCCCCAGGCCTTCAACCCCTGTCCCTCCGGACCAAAACAATCCTCACTGCAGTCACCCACATCCAGTCAAGGACAGCAGCGCCCTGCTCAGCCTCCTCTGCAGTCGCACCAGCACCGCCCTGCTCAACCTCTTCTACATCCTCCTCTACAGTCGCCCCAGCAGCGCCCTGCTCAGCCTCCTCTGCAGTCTCCTCCACAGCCTTCTGCCCAGCCAAGTGCTGCCTCTGGTCCTGCAACATCAACTGGGTCCAGTGTTGCAGACCAGGCTCCTGTAAGTAAGCTGCTCATTATTAGTTTCTATTTGCTTTTACATTCTGACAGTTAACATGCTGTGTATTGTTATTGTAATACGTCCCTGCAGGCTCCTGTTCTTGGACCCAGTGGCGTCGCGGGCTGGGATAAGGTGCAGGATCTGGCTGAGTACTTGGTGTCCCTCCGTCAGGCACTCTACCTGGACGAGCAGCAGGTCACAGAGGTCATCCGTCTGTGGACTGCTCTTCCTGATGGGGACAAGAGGAGGATCCACTATCAGCCCAGACACCAGCCCAAGCTGACCCACGGACGCTTCAAGCCGCCGAAAAACACAGGAGTGACACCGGGTGTGGAGAGTGTGAAGAGGTGCCTGATCAGTCATCCTGGGGGGCCGGCTCAGTGGCCCAGCACCAGTCGCTTAGTTGAGGCCATGTGCATCAAACTGTGTGCACTGCACAAGTCCCCAACTAAAAAGGATGGAGTCCGTCTTCCTCGTTGGACTAAGGTTCTCAACGACTACCACCACATCCGAGACCTGGTGCTGAACTGCCACACTCTGATGGAGGCCACGTCACTTCAGCTGTTTGTGCTGAATCAGAGGACTCTCACTCAGTGGTAAGCACAATAGCATAATGTTTTACATTGACATTTGAAAGAAAAGGATAGCAGTTATTGTGGTATATTAGTTTAATGCTTGCTATTCTTAAAACCTATAAAATGTTCAAGGAGTCCTGTAAGCTTCGGTGGGGCCTTGAGCCCCTGAGTGTATCCATATAAGGTCTTATGCTGAGAGGATGAGCAAGGACTGAGCGCCTCAATGTACAGGTCCAAATATGGTATAAACTGTCTAGTCCCAGCTGTAACATATCATCCTGTTTGGAGCCAACAGTTTACGTAGTCTGTGGGCCGAGCTAATCCAAATGAAAAGCTGTAGTTTTGTCACGGCACTTCGGACTTCTTCTGTACATCTGACATGAGCATCATCTATACCACTTACTGCGAATAAAGACCTCCTAAGAACGCATCTTTTTCTCTGCTCTGATTTTTCCATCTGAGAGTTTTGGACAGAGGATTATCTTACATTAAATACTGACATTATTTATAATGAATACATTTTTTTGATTGCAGGTTTAATCGAAAGGAGAACACCCAGGAAATGACTGTCCTTATCCAGGGCCTTGCTGCAGAAGACCGCATCGCTGTGGCCAGCTCACAGCTTCCTGCTTTGCGGAAAAGGCTCAATGAGGCTTGCTCCAAATCCTTCCTTCCTTGTCCTTCCTCCAAACAGAGCAGGACAGGCTCCTAAGCTGCGGCCTGGCAAACGACCTGCCAGTGCTACAGTTGTGCGGCCCATCACCCCAGCAGCTCCTCCTCTTGCTTCAGTTCCTGTGCCACTGCCACAGGTTTTTTTTCTTGAACCCTGTGCCCACGCTGATGTCAACAGGTACAGGTGGCCATTCAGCTGCTCCTCTCCTGGCTCCAACTCCTGTGTTTCCTGCCGCACCAGAGGCTCCTGCTCCCACTGCCCCAGTGTCTGTGTCCCCTGGCCTGTGTGTGGGCGGCGTGGGACCCGGTGAGCGGCAGCACTCGGCGGGTGGAGCGGAGTGCGTGTGAAGCGGAGCGCGCGTGGAGTGGAGCGCTCGTGGAGCCGGAAAGGACAGAGAACCACCTCGCAGGTGCCCCGTCGGCGTCTCCGGTCGCCGTGGACCAAAGCACCGATTTAACCCAACCCCACTGGCTTCTATCGTTATTTTAAATTGTTTTTATGAACACTAACTTATTTTAGGCCTAAATAAATTTGACTTTGTATATATTTTATCGGAGTTTATTATTGGTTGCACCACTATATGCTCTCACACCACCATTTTTTCCATAAGACTTTTGGCTACAACCTGTAAAGTGTCACAGCCCTCACTACTGACACGCAGGTTAAACGGATTTAATATTTCACAACATCATACCGCTGTGCTAAAAGGGGATTTTGCTGATATTAGCATTTAGCCGCTGTTAGCGCAGCTTTAGCTAGTGTTCGCATAACATTTAGATTGACAAGAAATCTATGGAGATAAGTAGAGATGAGTAAATCAAAAGGGGTGGAGACAGAGACAACCTCTTACTGAGAAGGGAATGTTTTTGGATACATTATCTAGACACTGTTTCCTAATTAATTATAATTTTATAATTATTGAATAATAATTATTATTATTTGTTCTTTCTTGTCAGTCTATGGAGAAGAGGGTGGACACATGAGTGGCCTTGCCCTGATTGCATATAGTGTTTGCACATGTGTGTGTGTTTGTTTGCCTGACACTGAAGAAGGGAGACCCCCGAAATGTCTGACAGGCAATAAAATGTATTCTGACTAGGAGTGCTGTCCTTTCTTTCATGCATTTGCATTTTACCTGTTTCCAAATACCTCAGCGTTGTGAGGACTTTCATTTCGGGTGGTATTGCATGTTAGAGAAGAAAGTGCATCTCTAATGGGATCAACCACAAACATGATTCCTGCACAATCCAATCTGTAACGTTTTATTAATTCAATTATTTGGAGAATATCTCTCCTGCCTTTTCTGTCCGCCATTTTAAGTCCTTAAAAGTCCTCCTCCCGACTCTTTAGAGATCTCACCTTAGGAGCTCTCTTAAGAGCTAGGATACTTAAGGAATAGCTTTTTTATTAACTATGATCTTACTCCTCACTTTTAGGGGAAATTCTAAGAGAACATCATGATTCTAAGTATTTTCTTAAAATTTGGCCACTAGGAGCAATTCTTTGCACAAAGAATCTTTAGGAAAATAATATGGCCCCTGACCACAATGATCTTTTGAAACATATGATATAATTGGTGACCGTGAAAACAGGAAGCAACCTCCCTCTCTCCTAGGCTGGCCTTAGCCATTCGTAAACTCCGGTCAATTATCTTTTCCCTACATGTACGTCTGGGTTTGATCTCAGTGGCTGCGTTTCATTGGTTGAATTTCAACCCCATTCAGCGAGCGGGGGAGGCGGGTGTTGTAGGTGACGTCAAGCATTTGCGCCGCATTTGCTGGTTATAGTTCGGCAATGGCGGCAGATACGAACGTAATGGAAGCTCTTCAATCCGTTCTGGCTCGGCTCCCAAATATCCAGAAATTATAACTGAAGCCTTAGAATGCGCAATGAATGTCCCCAAGAATGTCCCACTCAACACGGGAGCATTACATACGTCACGACCAAACGCTCACGAAAATCAGATCCAATCGTTTCAAAGGAGTTCACCCCTCCCACCTGATAATGGAGCTCAATTGTGAAAATCCAGACCCTCTGTACGAAATGAAATGAGTACGAGGGTATGATAAAACCAGGCTACCTCTCTCCTGGTGCGGCTGAATTTTTTGCCTTTTTCTGCGGACTGCATTTGGGGTTTCAGTGTTCCGCATGGTTTCACTGGATACTTTTGTACGTCTTTGCTATGTTTTTGTGGAGATTTGGACTCAGACTCTAGTTAGGTCGACTTAAAGGGACTTAAAGGGACCCGAGAGCGGCACTTTAGGGTCAGTGTGAATCTAACTGCAGCACTTTACGACGGTCTAAACAGCCCTCCGACTGCGGCTGAAACAGGTGGTCTCGGAGCGGCGCATCTCGCTCTCTGCGTCGGAGCGGTTGTGGTGTGAATCCGGCCGACCTCTGGTGAACTATTCTCACTTTGATGCCTCTTTTTTTACACGAAGAAAGAATGACTACACGCTGCATGAGGACGTTTGGATTACTACTCTGAGGACCAAAATGAATTAACTTTATATCATCAGGTACGCCTCTCTTTCCTGTCTTCTCCTTCCTGCTGCAGTGAAACTTTCCTCTCCATGTGCTGATTAAGTACATTTCTCCGCGCTGCGCATCTATAAGCCTCAGTGTATTTAACCACGAGGGAGAGGAGTGACCACAGTAACATCGGGGAAGTGTGCCTGTACGTGCGCACGTGTCAGTGTCTGCACATTGACAGGTCGATGCCCATTGTCATGGGAATAAGTTAGTTGAACAGCTGATCGTTGTTACGTGGCTGATGTTGCGATATTTTGTGTGAGCGTGTGTGAACACTAATGGCAGTTTATGATGATACACAAGGGCAGGCTCTCCCCGTCTGAAAGACATGCTGAGTTTCTATTGAAGTTCCGGCCTCCTGCTCCGCCAGACGAGGGCACTCTGCGGATTGCCCCATCACACCTAAGACGAGGCACAAAGAGTTCTCTCGATTGCCGTGTCACAATAGACAATTGGGACAAAAGAATTCTCTCGAATTCTCTCGATTTCTCTTCCCTAGCCCGACTTCAACTTGTCCAAAATGCTGCTGCACACCTTCTATCTGGCACTAAAAGCGTGAGCACATAACGCCTGTTTTAAAGTCCTTACACTAGCTCCCTGTCCGTAGCCGGATTGACTTTAAAATCTTCTTATTTGTTTTTAAATGCCTTCACGGCCTTGCACCCTCATATCTGTCTGACCTTCTTCAGCCTTATACCCCTGCTCGCAGCCTCAGGTCGGCAGACCACTCTTTGTTAGTAGTCCCAAGGACTCAAAGGAAACTGAGAGGTGATCATGCTTTTTCAGTTGCAGGCCCATCATTGTGGAATACACTGCCCTTGCACATTAGACAGGCTGAGTCACTTTCTGTTTTTAAGTCGGCTCTTAAAACATATCTGTTTACTGTAGCTTTGAATTGAGTTAAGAATCTTTTGTGGTTTTATCTTCTTTGCTTGTTTGTATTCCTTGTATTCTTTTTACCTGTGTGCTCCTAATTTTTACTGTGAATTTTTGCTGTTGTGTTCTGCACTTTGGTCAACTATGTTGTTTTTAGAGTGCATTATAAATAAAGTTGGATTGGATTAAATGGTCCTGAAGAAAGCAGCTCTTTAAAGGAAAACAAAAGCTAGCTTATCAGCCAAAACCCTTTGAGACCTACAAATTTCGACTTCTGAAACACTGAAGAGGCATCAAGACTTTTATCATCGCAGCGCATTCACCCCGGGCTGTGCTTTTGCCTCGAAACAAGGCACGTCTCTAACTGCTGGAGACACTACTGCCCACAGCTCAACAGGTGAAGCACATAGAACAGTTAAACTTGAAATAAAAACATTGCTGCTTCACCCCATTTTCTTTACTACAGTACAATGCAGTAAATGTTGTGTAAAGTGCTTTAGTAACCTTTCAGAGGCACTTCCCTCTGTTAGTAACTGTAACACCAAAACACTCGTGTGTCAGAGTTAGAGTGACTGACCACACATTTTACAGATTGTACTGTTACACCCAATGTGACTCGTGCCCTATACGGTATCGATATTTATCACAGCCAGCTAAACTCTCTCTTGCATTATGTCCTACAAGGAACAGGCAGGTGTCGTTCTGGACCAGGATTTAAAAAGTGTGAAACTGAAAAAGATGCAAAATAAAAATATGTAAAGCGACCTCTCTCTCTCCTGGTGCGGCTGAATGTTTGCATTTGGGGTTTCAGTGTCGCACATGGTTTTACTGGATACTTTTGTACATCTTTGCCGTATTTTTGTGGAGGTTTGGTGGATTTGTTTACTTTGAGAGTCCAAAATGGTCCTGAAGAAAGCAGGTTTTTAAAAGGTAAACAAACAGCTATGTGATGTGATGTGTTTACGTTGAAAGTTACATTCATTAAATACATTTTTCTTCCCAGATTAGTAATAAAAGAAGTCACCTATCTCTGAACGGGGAACTCGAAGCTGTAATTTGAAAACAAGATTTGTATGTGAGCTTTGATAATAAAGAACTGATATAGTCAAAGCATTTGACATTATTTAATTTACACTACAACACAGCATGCTTTACTTTTTATATACCACTGGGAGGCGCTAACCATTAAGTTTACCCGCTAATATTTCAACATTTTCCCTCAAAGAACTAATTAAGCGGCTGCATTTTAACTTCAAATACTTTATACTTTATTATTTAAAAGAAGATTTACGTGCCAAACGTTGGAGGAGCGTCAAGAGGTTCTATCCATGATTAATCCATAGAAATAATCACGCAGCAATAAAGTGTCCGGATATGACGTCACTGTCAACATAACAGGTGTGTGCGATACCCAAATTCTTAAAATGTTTAACATAACTGTATAAACCAAATATATGCGCAGTATAAATGAAGCAAAAAGGATAGACACCATTCTGAGTCAGTTCTGTGCATTTTCAAAAGAGTATGATGACGTCATCATCCAAAAATGCAATTATTAATAATCTTTAAAACGATTACAGCACAAACCAGCACAAATGATTGACATGTTTTTAATAAAATGTTGAATATGATGGGGGGCAGGTTCACGTTAATGTTTCATTGACCTCTAACATCATGCGGATCAGGTTGACACACAGTGGCAGTGCGGCTCAGGACTGACACCTGAACTAGGGCCACAACTAACGATTATTTTGTAATCGATTAATCTATCGATTATTTTCACGATTAATCAAGTAATCGCTTGGCTGTGAAGTGTGTAGAAAATTTTATTTTTTCATTTTTTTTTAATCACAAAAAGCTAAAGTGGCACCGCTTGAGGACGTATTGATGGCATAAACTTAAAGTAAATGTTTGTTGGAGGCTCATTGTGCTAAGTCTGCTTTCTGATTGGATGAGACACAGACGGATATTCATGAACTTTATAATGTACAAAACACTACAGACCCTAACTATAAAACAAAGTAGGTTTTCATCAAAAATACTACATTTTCATGTAATTTTTGCTCTATTTGAGTCTGTGTGAACCAGAAAACGATTAATCGATTACTAAAATAGTTGTCGACTATTTCAATAATCGATTAGTCGTCGATTAATCGATTAGTTGTTTCAGCCCTACCCTGAACACTATATCGCTGTACGCTTTAACAATGACAATAAAGCACTTCAAAAATATTACATTAACTCTGGATTTGATTTAGTAATGTCTATACTGACATTAATTATCTTTTATTTAATTTTTTTTTCCATACACAATAAAGGCTTATTTTAAATATAGAATATATCTTAATTTTGCCTGGAGAAATGGTCAGATATATTAATTTAATTAGGTGTTTTGATCTGTTGTTATTTCAGCAGAAGATTCAGATAAAGTTGCATTATTTGCTGTGTTGATATGGTTATCAGTACAGAGCAGTTTTGGTTTAGTCCACCAGATGGGGTAAGAGCTCTGTATACAGACTGGTGAGGCTGCATGCGTGGGAGAAGCCGTCCAGCCAGGCCTCATTGTGGTCCTCTTACTTTAAAGCCATTGTGATTGAATGACATTGTGCAGTATTTGCGCTGCTGTTTTATTCATGCAGCTGACAAAAAACGGCCCGTATTCAGATCAGGACAAAACTTTGGCTTCATGTCGTGTTCTCTTGTGCCTGCACTCGCTGCTGCAAGTGAAAAAGGAAAGAGGGGAAGTCACGTGTGAGCTGCAATACTATATCTTTATATCAAGAGGTCACAAACAAGCGGACCTGCACTTTGGAACTTTTTCTTGCGAGACGGCGAGGCTCCCAAAGGCAAAACCAACCTTGCAGCGAGGGTTCAGTGTGCACTTGTGAGCAAAGGGGAGAAGCAAATAACACACAACGGTGTTGGCAACATCGTGTGAATTTTAACATCCTTCCTCACTGTTAAATTGGTTTATAAGATTACCATTACCGCGCTTACTGAGTTGTGACAATGCAATTTCCCTTGTGGATCAACAAAGTTTGTCAAAGTCTAATTGGCATTAGTTGCTACACTGAACAAAAATCTCAAGGACGACTCTTTTGTCTCTACCAGCGGCGTCGAAAGCTTTTGAAAGTGGGGGGGACACATTTCAAAAATGGGGGTAGTTCTTAAAATATTAAGAACTACAGTGGGACAAGGTCAGGGCAAAAACAGGGCAATGTTAGGGCTTTAGCGAGACTACTACATCCAAATAGGCGTTTCTTCAGGAAAACATGAGAGACTCGATCAGCTCAGCAGTGCCCCCTCCTCGCAGCTGGATGGACATATAGGGCGGATAACACAACACCTGTGGAGCCGCTGTTCTCCTGTCCAGCCCTGGCTTTATGACGCTTTGTGAAAAACTCAGCGAATTAAGCGCTATTATGAGATGGCGCGCTCGTGTTTGCATCCACATTTATTCAGATTCAGTCACACCCGTTAACTCTGCCATCGCAAAGAAACATCTCAACGCTTGTATCTTCACATTTCCCACAAACGCAGATAAAACTGAGTCAAGGGGTAAAGGAAGTAAACATTTATCCGTCAAATGAATAATTCAGATATTATTTGGTTAAGTTAGACTCCGGAGAGCGAGGTTTAACAGGCGTATTGACCGGTTGAACACTCGTGCTAGCCCGGTGGAGTTTGCCCAAACTCACGCTACACTCAAGCTTCATCACTCGCTTTACAAACACATCCAAAACTGGTGTTCCTTAGCTTAAAGTTACTGGTAATGATGAAGACAGGGAAATGCGCTGTCCACCTGCCGAGGACCGCGAAAAGTCCTGCTCCTCCATGTGATAATCTGTGAAAAACTCCGAAGACTCGATGCACGAGTGTCCTTGTGCTTTGGTTTGGTCAAATCAGTCAGTCCGTCCAACGATAAGCCTCCAGTATTCTCACTTTAGCCGTTTTTCAGCGGCTTACAGAGCCATGTTTACATTTCAGCCGCTCTGAGGTGATGGTAGCGGAGCCGCATAAACACAGCTACGCAAAGCGAAGCGACGCGGTACTGGCGTGGATAATGCCAAAATATTGTTTTTATGGAAAATAAGGCGCGGGTCATATTTTATTGTTTGCCCTCGGGGAGCCTATTGAAAAGGTCCAGTCTAAACTAGTAAATGTAAAGTCAATGAAAATTCACATTTTGAAAAAGTGGAGGGGACCAAACAACCACTTTTCAAAAGTGGGGGGACACGTCCCCCTCACAATGAATGGTTCCGGCGCCCATGGTCTCTACTCCCATTTTTCATGCGCTGAGCTCAAAGACATGAATCAATTTCTATTAACTCATTTCTCTCAGATATTGTTCACTAATCTGTCTATATCTGTTAGTGATCACAGGCCAGGCATATTAAGATGCTGGTTAGACCTAATGACTATTGCACAGGTGTGTCTTAAGCCCTATTCACACAGGATTAGAATGACCAGTACATTGACAACAAGCCTTTTATTCATTTGTCACGAATTAGCAAGCACTAACTCCCAGGTTTGTTTATGTGAGCTTTGCTTTTAGCAATAAAGGTTATTTCTTACCACACGGCCTATGCTACGATGAATTACTTTCCTTTCTCCTTTACTCTGAAAGTCTCCTCCATCTAAACTTGGCACCAAACGCATCCTTTCTGTACTTCCGCTTCACATAGTTTTTCCTCTTTTGTTGTATTTTATATTGTATAGTTTGTTGACATTTTCTTTTATATTTATATGACTGTAAGGTCAAATGACAATCAAGGCGTCACAAAAGTCACACACAGATATAATAAAGTGCAGAACACAATCTTTAGTTGGAATATTGAATTAATTCCTCAATTGATCAAAACATTATGATATTTGCTGAAAACAAGCCTGCAAACTTGGTGATACCACTTGATACTCAGTATGAAAGACCAATACTTCTTATTTGCTTAGGAATATCAGGGGGATTGTAGAGATAGAGCCAACCGGATATTTAGGTGTTTCTTCTCATCCTTCCACACCAGCCGGCCATAAATGACCATATTTTTTCCTTATTTCTTCCCACATTTGTTATACTATTGATAAAAGGGACGTGTTCCAGTTTCAAAGGGCTACATATAGAGGATTCCAGTTCATCCCAGGTAGATACATGTCTTTTAAAAAAGCAACTGGTCATCATTAATAGGGCCGAGTAGGCCCAGTTTACACCCCTTAAATGCTTTGTAGTGCACTTGAGTGGTGTACTTGATTTGTTGATGTTATTTTTCCAAAGGTATTGGGAAATATTCTTATTTAGCTTTTTAAAGAAATGCATTGATAAATAACATGGTCAATCTTGAAACACATAATTTAATCAAGGAAGGATAATGCATTTTAATAACATTAACTCGCCCCAAAGAGATGTTGGCAATTTTGACCGTCTGGTTTTGTCTTCTTTAATTTTACAGATGAGAGGTGCGTAGTTAGCCTCAAATATGTCATTTATGTCTGCTGTTAAATTGATTCCTAAATATTTGAGTGCCCCCTTAGCCACTTGAAATGGCAGATTTAGCAATTTCGCAGGTGGAATACTGAAAGACAAATTTACTAAGATTTATTTTACATCCTGATAAACTACTAAATTCGGTAATAGACGTTTCACTAGCAAGGACCACTCCACAACAACAAAGTGCAATTAAAGAATTTAATTATGTTTAGAAGTGTAGAGTGAACTGGGCAAGACTGTGGGTGGGGGCTCCGTCTCGAATGAGCCCAGCTCTTCAGGACCCCTTTTGAAGCAGGAGACTCAGCGCTGAAAATAAAACCAAGGTAGAGGGAGGGAGGGTGGGGTCGACAGTTTGGAACAGACAGGAATGAAGGCTTGGCCTGGTGAGTATATATAGGCTCGTGGTTAATGAGAGGCGTGGTCAGGTGAATGCAGGATTGGTTGGTATGAAGAGGTTGATTGATTGAGGCGTGGTCCTGCTCCTGAACTTAGTCAACAAACATTAACTCCATTAAGACTGCCACAGCTGATTTCTGTGCGTTTGAAAGATATAAAAGAAAAATAATACATAAATAAATTCCTCAAGCACACAGAAAAGAAAATTCCCCTTATTAAAACTTCATTATGCAAGTTAAAAAATTTCCAAACACCGACATGTCGATTCGCATAGGACTAGAATTACCTGAGGACCTTGGAGTTTGCAAAATTACCCCGAATCTGAAAATCCGGAGAATTTTTACCTTCCAAATTACTGACATGGCAGATTTGCATGGAAATAGAAACTTGATGATGTGAGTCATTTTAACTTTTTGTGACAAGACGAGTGGTATTGGTAAATAAAAATAAAATGAATAAAAGCCTGACAACGCCATCCAGTTACACTGGAAAAAGATGTGCTTTAAGGCACATAAGGACAGAGGCAGCATGTTCCTTTACATAATCCCTTTATTTTCTATGCTTTACTTTTATGTCTTTCTTTGGGATTTCATATTTTCTTTACACAGATCATCAGTTTTCGTTACATTCAGTTGGGCTCACAAAATGCCCGAGAGCAGGTCAACAAAAAGGAAACAAAGCAAGGGGATGGAAGACAGCAGCATGGTAGGTCCATCGTCGCACGCCCACATCTAGCCCTACTCGGCCGGCGCAGTGCTTCGATAGCCCCCGGTTATGCAACGACCCCAGCAGACCCCGGGCCAGACACGCCGAGAGAGCAATGGACGGCATGGAGTGGTGCACGTTGAGGCTCTCAACCACCCGCGACGCTGGACCCGTGGAACAGCACGCACAACCCTGGCCGCCCCAGGCCGGAAGACGCCAGTGAGGAGACAGGGAGTGCGTGTGAACCAGGGTGGCTTTTATACTAAACGCTAGCGGCATCTGCTGTCCGTTTTGATATTTACAATGCTTATATTTAATACAATTTTCTAAAATACAGTTAATAAAACGGATAATGCCACATTTTGAACTGAGGTCTCGAAGTAATTCTAATCCCATGTGAGTAGGGCTTTACTTGCTGAATTTGTCTTTGAGTCCCTCCCCGTGTGCATTCGCAAGGCTCGCCTCAGTTGGCTCCCTGTTTGTCATGAGCGCACTCGTGTGTGCACATGGCAGCCGAGGCGATGCGCAGCTGAGCACCTCAGCCCGCAGTAGTTTCTGCTCCAAAACTAAAAAATGCGCTTGAAGCACATTTTTCTCATTATTATTACTACTTGTAGTAAACAAAACAACATCCTCATCCTCGCAGTCAACTGCGGCTATAGTTGGATGTGACGGTATGTATTTAGTCAATAATAACGCATGACATGCGTTCAGTTCAACTGTTAACCAAAGAAACGGGTGGAGTTAACTTAAAAGCCTTGATTGGCTCTATAATAAAAAATCTTAATCATTGCTATAAAATCACAATTAGCCAACCTAAGTGTATTTGACATTTCTATGGTGAAACTACTTTATTTTCATAATAATCCTTATGAATGCAATTAACATATTATGGGATATATAAATGTGCAAAATAAAATTTAAAAACAAGCGTCATTTCTTATGAGGAATATCTTTAGCGTTATTACAAATCAAATGCACAACTTCAAAAACAAACTAATTGAAATAAATACTTCAAAATATATATGAACAGAAGTCACTCGGTTTTATTTTACATATGTGAAAATCCCGAAAAGATATACACACACACACACAATATATATATGTGACCCACCGTGGGAACCAGGGACACAAGTCGGCAGCCCGTGTCTCGAGAAAAACGCAACGTTTTTTGGGGGAAATTGGTGATTTTCATTTTTTGCAGAATCGTTCAGTTGAAGTCACGAAGTAGCCTCTCCATGTTTAAGCTAGCAGTATTAGTATATTTAAAAGTGTAAACTTTTAGGTTCAAAATGACTAGTTTGAGGTTGATTTCGGAGCTTGCAGTAGGGGCGTGACTTTGTCTGTGTCTATTTACATACTGGCTAAGTAGCACCGCGGAGGAGGAGAAGCAGAGCTGCTTTGTGTTGTCAGCTTTAGCAAACAAATGCAACGCAAAAAGGGCAGTTTTATACATACGCCTATTGTCGATCAGTTTTTCAGGTTGAAAAAGTCTTGTTTTGCCAGACAAATAGCGCATGCCGTGGGGGCGTGTGCGGCTTCATGACTCTGCTTCCCCTGTGTGGCTCTCAGACATGGATCTACTATAATATCAGAGGCCGGCGCTACTTACGCTTTAAAATGGATTTACCATGAGTTTTTCTGAGCAAAAGGCACGCAGAGGTTACTTCAGACGGGTGAGTGAAAGATTGTTTTGTTTTTTTATCGCTGGTGGTGTGGTGGCCGCCGTGCCAATGTGTGCTGTGTTGTTGTTAGCTAACATGCCGGTGTTAGCATGGGAGACAGTCATCTAGTCACGAGGAATTAACCTGCTATTTACACAAAATCAAGATCTCTACAAACTTAAACTACTTCATAAATGTAGTCAGCGCATCCCTAGCTTTCAGCCACTTCTTATTTGAGAGAGATCCGCTTCATATTTTCGGTTTTATGGCCAGGTACAGTTATGCTGGATTTGTGCACTGAAACGTAAAACGATATTATATTATATATATTATAAAACGACCACGCGCGCCGATACGTCGCGATGTCGGCCTTTTCTCTCCTGTATGTGCATTACTAAAGTAGTCAGGAGTCTTTTCTAAAGTTATAACTTCAGTTATGTCCGGAGTCTATAACTCTCTCAGCCTGAGAGTGGAGCTGACACGGGAGGGACTGGGGAGAAGCGCAGCAGCATTTTAACAGTACATTTTGTCATGTTTACATAAACATAAAGATTTTATGTTGAATTTTTTACTGAAAGTTCACACACAAGTAACAGACAACTGTGAAGTGAAAGCAAAATGATACATGATTCTGTTTTTTTTTTTTTAAATAGAAAAGTGGGGAGTGCACAAAATAGAAAAGTGGGGAGTGCACAAGTATTCATACAGCATGACTTAATACTTTGTAGAACCTCCTTTTGCTGCAATAACAGCAGAAAATCTTTTGGAGTATGACTACAAGGTTAGCACATCTAGAGACTGATTTTTTGGGGGGATGATGTGTAGAAACAGTCTACTGTGTGAGGTTGCATGAATCAGAGCACCGCAATAAAATTAAAATACCCAAAGATCTCTTCTCTTGTTTTTATATTGTAAACTTATCTTATCATTCTGGTATGAAAGGCGCTCTCTAAGCAATGTTTGAGTGATTTGCTTTATTGATTGATATATTATTTTATTTTCCATAGTTTATTGCTTATTATTTATCATTAGCAAAAAACGACAATGGCAATAAAATCTATTGTGATTCATACTTGGATTCATACTCATACTGTATATAATATATCACAGTTTTGATTTGAACATTAAAATTATTTTCAATATAAAAGTTACAGATGTTACACAACACATTCTCAAGCCAGTGACAGTTTATCAATTGATATTAAAAAATTAAAAAGAACAATAACAACCTTCTGCTGTGAGGTGAGATCAATACATGAAACCAAAAATAAAACTGATACACATAATGAAACTGGTAAACAATGGTTTGTTGTTTGCTCCCTCCCTGTGCTTTACTGCTTTGAGGGGGAGTTTGACAGGGGGTATGGCTTATCCCAATGAGATGTAAATGAGCCCTATTGTCAGGTGAGAATGGCCCAAAACTTTGGAGAGGTTTTTCAGTCCTTTGGCCTTTTTGGAGTTGTTAACTTCAAATCACCGCTACGCCTCCAAATATTATCAGATTTCCATGTGTTACACATCGTTGGAAAGCTTGGAGACTACACTTTAATAATCTGTGAAAATCTCAAAATGCCCAAAATCGACTTGTGTCCCTGATTCCTGTGACTGGTCACATACACATACATATATATATATATATATATATATAACATTATATATATATATATACACATATATATATATATATATATACATATATGTATATATTATACATATATACATATATGTATACATATGTACATATATACATATGTATAGGGGAGGACCCCCCCCTTTCTTTGATTTGCATCATGTCAATGCCATTATAAAATAAAACCAAATGTAGCTCTAATGTAGCTCTTTTGTAGATCTAGGGGCTCTGTGTCAGTGACACATCCTGAAGAAGTGTCACCTGAGAAGGAGTCGGGGGAAGAACAGGAGCAAGCAACTGCCTATTCCGGACACTCAACATCCTCTCACACAAAGTCTGATCACAACTAAGAGCTGGATGCAACATACAGCACACTATCTGCCTCCAACCGTAGTCCAACTGTATAAGATGAGGACATCCCTTCTCCCCCACCTCGGTCCAGCACTACACCAATAAGTTAAAATACACCCATCAACACTATGCTACCTATGCAAAGGCCGATCACTCCCCCCACACCCCAGAGTGCAAGCACTCATTTCCAAGAGTCAAACCAGCCAACCTTGCTCACCCAGCCAAGCAAGTCAACAAAGTCAGTTGACTTTGACCTGGCCAACTTAACAAAGCGAAGAAGAATAAAAAACCCGCACAACTGCGTTTTAGCTCCCAAGAATAGTTTTTTTTAATGTGTACTCACACCACTGTTGTAACGTTTCGGACTACAAGTCCTTCATCAGACATGAATGCAGGACTAGGCACACCTGCTTTTGTAGTGTGCTTGATTAGACAGAGGTCACATGATACATGTCAACATTAAAGGGAAATTTTTACATGCGCTTAACATTTATATACAGTGAGGAAAATAAGTATTTGAACACCCTGCTATTTGCAAGTTCTCCCACTTAGAAATCATGGAGGGGTCTGAAATTGTCATCGTAGGTGCATGTCCACTGTGAGAGACATAATCTAAAAAAAAAAATCCAGAAATCACAATGTATGATTTTTAACTATTTATTTGTATGATACAGCTGCAAATAAGTATTTGAACACCTGAGAAAATCAATGTTAATATTTGGTACAGTAGCCTTTGTTTGCAATTACAGAGGTCAAACGTTTCCTGTAGTTTTTCACCAGGTTTGCACACACTGCAGGAGGGATTTTGGCCCACTCCTCCACACAGATCTTCTCTAGATCAGTCAGGTTTCTGGGCTGTCGCTGAGAAACACGGAGTTTGAGCTCCCTCCAAAGATTCTCTATTGGGTTTAGGTCTGGAGACTGGCTAGGCCACGCCAGAACCTTGATATGCTTCTTACAGAGCCACTCCTTGGTTATCCTGGCTGTGTGCTTCGGGTCATTGTCATGTTGGAAGACCCAGCCTCGACCCATCTTCAATGCTCTAACTGAGGGAAGGAGGTTGTTCCCCAAAATCTCGCAATACATGGCCCCGGTCATCCTCTCCTTAATACAGTGCAGTCGCCCTGTCCCATGTGCAGAAAAACACCCCCAAAGCATGATGCTACCACCCCCATGCTTCACAGTAGGGATGGTGTTCTTGGGATGGTACTCATCATTCTTCTTCCTCCAAACACGTTTAGTGGAATTATGACCAAAACGTTCCATTTTGGTCTCATCTGACCACATGACTTTCTCCCATGACTCCTCTGGATCATCCAAATGGTCATTGGCAAACTTAAGACGGGCCTTGACATGTGCTGGTTTAAGCAGGGGAACCTTCCGTGCCATGCATGATTTCAAACCATGACGTCTTAGTGTATTACCAACAGTAACCTTGGAAACGGTGGTCCCAGCTCTTTTCAGGTCATTGACCAGCTCCCCCCGTGTAGTTCTGGGCTGATTTCTCACCTTTCTTAGGATCATTGAGACCCCACGAGGTGAGATCTTGCATGGAGCCCCAGTCCGAGGGAGATTGACAGTCATGTTTAGCTTCTTCCATTTTCTAATGATTGCTCCAACAGTGGACCTTTTTTCACCAAGCTGCTTGGCAATTTCCCCGTAGCCCTTTCCAACCTTGTGGAGGTGTACAATTTTGTCTCTAGTGTCTTTGGACAGCTCTTTGGTCTTGGCCATGTTAGTAGTTGGATTCTTACTGATTGTATGGGGTGGACAGGTGTCTTTATGCAGCTAAAGACCTCAAACAGGTGCATCTAAATTTAGGATAATAAATGGAGTGGAGGTGGACATTTTAAAGGCAGACTAACAGGTCTTTGAGGGTCAGAATTCTAGCTGATAGACAGGTGTTCAAATACTTATTGCAGCTGTATCAGACAAATAAATAGTTAAAAAATCATACATTGCGATTTCTGGATTTTTTTTTTAGATTATGTCTCTCACAGTGGACATGCACCTACGATGACAATTTCAGACCCCTCCATGATTTCTAAGTGGGAGAACTTGCAAAATAGCAGGGTGTTCAAATACTTATTTTCCTCACTGTATATACACATAATATATACACAATATTTACAATATTTACACATTTGACTCACATAAGAAAAATAATCATGACCATACAAGCATCAGGGTACCCGTCATATAGTATGGAAATGTCATGGTTTGTTATGTAGGTGTGTCCTAGACTGGTCTTAATGTGGTGTTGAATGTCCATCCATTTTCTTCCGCTTTATCCGGGGCCGGGTCGCGGAGGCAGCAGTCTCAGCAGAGATGCCCAGACTTCCCGATCCACGCACACCTCCTCCAGCTGTTCTGGGGGGACCCCGAGGCGACACCAGGCCAGCTCGGAGACATAGTCCCACCAGCGTGTCCTGGGCCTTCCACGAGGCCTCCTCCCAATAGGACATGCCTGGAACACCTCCCGAGGGAGGCGACCAGGAGGCATCCGGAACAGATGCTCTAGCCACCTCAGCTGGCTCCTTTCGACGTGAAGGAGTAGCGACTCTACCCCGAGCTCCTCCCGGGTAACTGAGCTCCTCACCCGATCTCGGAGGGTGCGCCCAGCCACCCTGCGAAGGAAACTCATTTCGGCCGCTTGTATTCGCGATCTTGTCCTTTCGGTCATTACCCAGATCTCATGACCATAGGTGAGGGTGGGAACGTAGATCGATCGGTAAATCGAGAGCTTTGCCCCCTGACTCAGCTCTCTCTTCACCACAACAGTCCGATACAGCGACCGCATCACTGCTGACGCTGCACCGATCCGTCTATCGATCTCACACTCCATCCGTCCCTCACTCGTGAACAAGACCCCGAGATACTTGAACTCCTCCACTTGAGGTAAGGACTCCCCACCGACCTGAAGCGGGGAAGCCACCTTTTTCCGGTGGAGAACCATGGCCTCAGATTTGGAGGTGCTGATCCTCATCCCGGCCGCTTCACACTCGGCTGCAAACCGCCCCAGTGCGCGCTGAAGGTCCTGATTTGATGAAGCCAACAGAACAACATCATCTGCAAACAGCAGAGATGAGATCCTGAGGTTCCCAAACCGGACACCCTCCGGCCCCTGGCTGCGCCTAGAAATTCTGTCCATAAAGGTAATGAACAGAACCGGTGACATAGGGCAGCCCTGGCGGAGACCAACACGCACCGGGAACAAGTCTGACTTACTGCCGGCAATGCGAACCAAGCTCCTGCTGCGGTCATACGGTGAACGGACAGCCCTTAGCAGAGGGCCCCGCACCCCATACTCCCGGAGCACCCCCCACAGGGCACCACGAGGGACACGGTCGAACGCTTTCTCCAAATCCACAAAGCACATGTGGACTGGTTGGGCGAACTCCCACAAACCCTCGAGCACCCGATGTAGGGTATATAGCTGGTCCAGTGTGCCACGACCGGGACGAAAACCGCATTGTTCCTCCTGAATCCGAGGTTCGACTATCGGCCGGTGTTGAATGTGGTGACCACAATTGGCAAAAAACACAAAAAAGATGTACATTTACAATATAAACATGAACACTGCAGTGATGGTCCACAAGAAAAGAGACAGCACAACACCGGAGTATGGATGCTTACAACGCAAAAAATAAAATTATAAAAAAGGTCTTAAGTCAAAATCTTCATTAAGACCCTTCGGACTCAGTGTATCCAAAGTGAAGATCCAGAACGCTTCTCTCCTCAACAGGAGAGTGTTAATGTCACCACCCCTTCTAGGTAAGTTGACTTGTTCTATACCAATATATTTGAGAGTACTGACATTATGTTTAGCTTGTGTAAAGTGGATTGCCACGGGACTTTTTTGTCATGGGTGCGGATATTGGAACGATGTTCAGTGATTCTATTTTTCAAAGGCTTTGTTGTTTTACCAATATATGCCAGGCCACAAGGGCACTTCAGCATATATATTACATTATTGGTGCCACAGGTGATCACCCCTTTGACATAAAAAGTTTTTCCTGTCCTAGGATGGTTGAACGTTTTTGTTTTTGAGTGAAATTGCATTGGGTGCAATGCCCACACCGGTAGTTTCCTTGTGGTACTTGTGAAAGAAAATGAGGTCGGATGATTGAAGGCAAGTCCGCTCTTACCAGCATGTTGTTTAAGTTGGGTGGTCTTTTCAAGACAATGCGAGGTGGTTCGGAAAGATCTTTTAAATTTGGATCGGACTGAATGATGTACCAGTGTTTGTTCACTTAACAAAGCGACCAGACAGACCCAACTAAACAGGTAAAGAAAAATAATGGAACAACACGTGCTGAACATCAGTTACTAAGGATAGTTACCAGGTGCGTTGAGATGCCTTATGCCTTACCAGACCAACTGTGACCCCTGCCCCCCATGTCCCTTGTCATACTGAGGCAATGTACCATTTGGAGTGAGATTTTGGAAGGGGGTTTGGTTGTGGGGGTGGGAAGTCTGGGGGTCCTCCCCCATAATTCTTTTCATAGAGCCAATTTCCCATATTCTGGTGTATTTGAGAGCATTTTTCCTGATTAAAATATGACTTAAGCTATGCAATTGAAACAAAAATAAAGAGAACATAAAAAATTTAGTTTATAACTGAATCAAGGCTTATGCTCAGAGTTTTTATACTTCTGTTGTAAAATGCATATATAAGTAGGACACAAGACTTATTTTGATGCATATGTAAATGTAGTTATTTATGTATGTATGTAATAAAGTGCTTTAAGAAACCACACTTTACATATGTTGTTAAACTTAATTATCGGAGTCACGTGGTGAGGTACCAGGGAATGGCCGCGCCGTAGCAGAGCTCCGAACCCCGTCAACCTAATACTGCTTTTAAACAACTTTATCTCTCCCAAACAATACATTACTGGTCGGTGGTAACTTTTTAAGTCACTAAACTTGATGTCGTTGTGAAACATGTCCACGGCATCCAAGAAGAGGAGTGTCACCCACCGTCACTACAGTCACGGTGGGTGATGCTAATGGTAGCTCTGCAACAGCTAACAATGCTAACTCTAACCAAGAAGAAACTCCGAAGATGGACATAAGCGTTCTGTTTACCGAAATGACTAAAATGGGAGCTACTTTTAATGGTGTTGCAGCAGATGTATCTTTTATTAAATCAGACATGACGGAATTAAAAAACGCTGTGACTGTGACTCAAATACGGATGAGCGAGGCCGAGGGCAGTATCTTGTACGTGGAAGACAAAGCATGGCTGAAGACAACAGTAAATATATTAAACAACTCGGGCAACTCTGGGCTCGTGTTGACGACCAGGAAAATAGAAGTCGCAGGAAGAATATTCGGCTTATTGGTGTGAAAGAAGGCCTGGAAAGAGGTGGTAATATGAGTGATTTTGTAAAGAAGATACTCGCTGAGGGCCTGGGGCTGCGTGGTGATGAGTTTGAAATTGAAAGATGCCACCGTAGTTGGAGACCTCGCCCGGACCCTGGACAACCCCCTCGGATTATTCTTGTGAGATTTCTTCGTTACTCTGCACGACAGAAAGTTCTGGCTGCTGCAAAACAGAAGAAAGGCATAATGTGGGAGAACTGTCGCATTTCATTTCATGAGGACATGACTGCGCAAAGGAAGCTGTTCTCCCCGGTAATGAAAATGCTGTGGCAGCTTCAAGTGAAGCAGACACTTGCACATCCAGCAACAATACGATTTACATGGAAAGATGAGCGGAAGAGCTTTGACAACGTGGAGGAGGCAGAGAAATGTATACGTGATAACATTCAAGGCGAGATGGAGTGATCGATCAACAGGTTTAACTACACATACAAGGGAGAGTTGATAACAAGTTCTTTCAGAAGACGGGGGCGGCATCGCTGGGGCATCGCCTGGACAGCCAGAGGAGCGGAGATCGCTGTCTGCGGGACCCACACGGACCAGAGTGAACTTTAACTTTGCCTGGAGGGCATTTGCACTGTCATGTTTGTTTTTAGGACAGTGCTAGTTTTGTTTTTTGTTTGTTCTAGCAATGGTTTTCAAAGTGAGGTATTATTATTTACATTTTGGTTCACACCAAGCTATCAGTATTTGTTGAATTGTTGTAGACTGGAATATGTAGGGCTTCTATATAACTTGTCATGGTGTAACAATGGGCAATAGATGTTAATATTGTATCATGGAACATAAATGGGTGCGGCACGCCAGTCAAAAGGAAAACAAAAATACGTAGTTATCTTATGTCTCATAACACTGATGTTGCATATACTCAAGAAACACACTTTGAAAATGAAAATGAAGCCTTGAAGCTTAAAAGGGATTGGGTTGGAAAAGTTTTTCATAATTCAGTATCAAGTAAAAGGGGTGTATACCTATGTTCCCCGGGTGCGATTTTTTTTTTTCCGTAGGTGAGTTGGTACTTCAACCAATCACAAGTCATGAGAGTGAAATGTCATACATATATCAAGCAGCTTAACCCTAACCCTGCCCTAGCCACTAACCTTAAGGATAGTGGGCTGGTGCCTAATCTTAATCAATAGAAGTGGGGGAACATAGGTACTGGGGAACATAGGGCTGACCCCAAGTAAAAGCCGCAGTGTTGTGATACTTATTAATAAAAGACTCAATTTTGTTTTATTACAGAAATTTAAGGACAAAACTGGACGTTGTTTATGCCTCCAGGCACTTATTAATGGTGTTCAGGTTGTTTTATGCAACATTTATGCTCCAAACAGGGATGAACCCAATTTTATACATGAGATTAATAAGATGTTAGGAAGCATGCAGGGACATATCTTATTAGGTGGAGATTTTAATACTGTTGCGGATGAACATATTGATAGGAGTGCCAAGAATGTAACTTCAATCACTAAAACAGGATTGGCATTAAGTTCTCTAAAAGAAGACGTTGGATTGGTGGACATTTGGAGACTTGTACATCCTCTGGAAAGGGAGTACACCTTTTATTCTCACTGCCACAAAACTTATTCCCGAATAGACTATTTTCTGATCTCTAATTCATGTCTTGACTTAGTATCGAACTGTAAAATAGGTGTTATTGCCTTAACGGATCATGCACCTGTGGAACTACATATACATTTAAAGGTTGAGAAAAACTGTAAAGGAAGATGGAGAATTCAAGCATACTGCAGGATGAACAATTTGTGTCAACATTGAAGGAGGACATCAGATATTTTCTAGAGATAAATGTTGGGTCTACTAACAGGTTGGCTACAGTGTGGGATGCCCTGAAAGCGTTTGTTCGTGGTAAATTTTAGCTTTTAGCTCAAAAAAAGTTAAAGAAAATAGCAGGGAAATTCGATGATAAATTTAAAAAGATTTGTCAGCTTAAATTTAATCTCCATGAAATCTATAACAAGAAGGCAGAGTATGCTCTTTTCCGACTTAAAACAAATTTGTTCTGAGAACGAGGAAAAAACTGGAAGGTTGTTGGCAAGACAACTTAAAAAAATAGATAATCAGAATGTGATCACTGCAATCAAAAAGGACGATACATTGGTTACATCTTCCTCAGATATTAACATGACTTTCAAAATGTTTTATCAAGACTTATATACATCTGAGAACAGGGTTAGTAAGGTTCAAATGGTTGCTTTTTTGACAAAAATGACAATACCAAAGATCTCACAAAATGATAAGGACACGTTGGAAACCCCTTTAACCGAGGCTGAAGTAAATAAAGCCATCGGTGCATTGAAAACTGGGAAGTCACCAGGGATAGATGGCTTCCCAGCCGAATTCTACCAAAAATTCATAGACATACGCTACCCATTTCTGACTGAAGTATTTCATGAAGCGTTTGAATATGGATCACTTCCTCAAAGCTTTAATCAGGCAGTAATATCTCTAATTCCAAAAGGCAATAAAGATTTAACTGATCCAGCCAATTATAGACCAATAAGCCTAATAAATGTCAATTGTAAAATATTATCTGAAGTGTTAACAAGATTAGAGTCTGTATTGCCACAAATTATTCATAAAGACCAGGTAGGTTTTATCAAGAACAGATCTGCGTCAGATAACATGAGAAGATTATTGCATTTCTTATGGATGAATAGAAACAATGTAAACCCTGTGTTAGCTATATCTTTTTGTATGCCCAGAAAGCTTTCGACAGGGTAGAGTGGGCGACGGTGGTGCAGAGAGTAGAGCGGGTCGTCTTGTGACCAAAGGGTCGGTGGTTCGAATCCCGCAGGTGCCCACTGTCGTTGTGTCCTTGGGCAAGACACTTCACCCACCTTGCCTCCAGTGTCTGCGTACACTGGTGTATGAATGAGAGTGTGAATGGGTGACTGGTTCCTTGATGTAAAGCGCTTTGAGTGCCTAAAGCAGGTAGAAAGGCGCTATATAAAATGTGACCATTTACCATTTAGAGTGGAGCCTTATATTCGGGACCAAAGGCAGCTGTGTTAACAAATGGGGTACTTTCTGAATGTTTTAATATTTCCAGATCAACCCGCCAAGGATGTAGTTTAAGTCCACTGTTATTCACTATCTTTTTAGAGCCATTGGCTATCCAAATGAGAGAAAACGCAAGAATTAAAGGTGTTTTCGCTGGGGGCAGGGAACACAAATTGTTTTTGTACGCAGATGACATTTTGGTATTGAGTCAAGTCCCCACTAATTCTATTACAATCTTACTTGAAGTTATTGATAACTATTTATTGTTTCCTGGGTACAAAATTAATTGGCATAAATCGGAGGCGATGCCAGTCTCACAAGCTTGCACTCACAGTTTATTAACTGGTTTCAATTTTAGGTGGTTGGATAAAGGAATGAAATATCTTGGAATTGAATTGAACCCAAATATAAATGACATTATGACTGTCAATATGGGAAAAATGCTCAACAAGATCAAGACTAACTTGGATAAAAGTTAAATTTAACATTATGGGGGAAAGTAAACACAGTGAAAATGGTCATAGCCCCTCTTATCAATTATTATACTGGAATGTTACCTATGTGCATACCACGGCCAATACTATTAAGTTACAATAATATGATAAAACACTTTCTTTGGAATGGTGGTAAACCTTGTATTAACATGAATCGGCTCTGCCAACCAAGAAAAGAAGGGGGTTGGCCCTGCCCAATATAGAACATTACAGTATTTCTTTTGAAATGTCTAGACAGGCCAGACATTGGGCAGGGAAAATCAACCTGGACTGGATTTTAATTGAAAGAGAGCTCAGCCATTGAAGAGGAGTGGACAAACATTCGACAGGCCACAATCAACAACCTGACCAGCTTTATGAAGCAGACGTGCCGCACTGCGTATACCATCTGGATACGCCACAGCTGTGAGGGGGGATGGATTCTCTTGACAAAGGAGAAGTGCTCACCAACACAGATTTAGGGAGATTTGTAATTGAGAGAGAAATGGGTCTTTTGTGTGCAAATGTTTTATATATTTGAGTTTAGCGCATGAAAAAACCTTGGTAAATTTTGTTCAAGATCCCTATTAGATGTGAAGTGACCCCTTTAAGAGAGTCTTTGTACATAAGATTCTTCTTACGTACAAAGAAGAGTCTGTGCACTGCCGATTTAGAAGTCATTACGGTCTTCTCTCTTACGCCTGAGTGGTCCCAGTGGAGAGACAGGCCTGAAGTTCTCTGAAGTGGGGTGTAGCTCCCACAGCCTAGGGGAGATGTACATTTGTGCAAAAATGTGGGTCATATCCCCCCACAGTTTCTTTCAAAAACATGCATCTCTGAGTTTCGTGAAAAGCGCTATATACAGTAAAACCTATGTATTATTATTATTAACTAATCTTTTTTTACTTGCCTTATCACATTCTAAGACTGAGGGGCTTCAAAGACTTATGGTATGTTCTGATGAAGCTGAAGAGTTATAATATTTAGTGATGTTTTGTTCTTTTGACTATGTAGCAATCTTAACCAAAAGTTTGTTCGAAGTGTTTTTACAGTTCTTTGTTACAGTGGAAAGTTACAGATTCAAGGGGGTGTCCGAGCTAAACCTGCTGCCCAAACAAAAACAGGACAATGTAAAATGGCGGCGAAGGGCGGAGCCAAACGTCACATGACGGCTTGGGGACCAATGGAAACAACGACACGTGTCTTAGGCTCAGGAATACTGCATGATGGGAAAATGTGACGTATACTCTGCCTCCCCAGGATAGCAGTTTTTCCATTGTTAACGGAGAACTGTTAGCAGTAGATGATAGGGAAACCTGGGGGGACAGAGCTCTGTGAGTAGATGGCCTGTTAGGGAAATAAAATCTTCGTGACTTAATCTTCCGAATCCTGGTCATCTCTATTCTGGTATGTTTTTATTAGCTGATAGAGTAGTGTTGACGAAGAAAAAATCTAAACTTCCCTTCCAGTGTTGAACACGCGTGTTGTCCAGAGGCAGGTAATTTACATAGGAACAAAGACGCAACTGGTATTAAGATGTATTTGCTCTTTAAAGGTATTCGTGGACAACACAAGAAAAGATTAAATTCTTCAAAGCGTCAAGCGTTTAGTTGGACGGCTGTGCATTTTGATTCAGACGCTCAGATGCGCCTCTGCTCAAAGTGTGTTCAGAAACGTAGATGCGTCGTGGAAGGAGCTCTTGCATGAAAAATAACTGCTGTTCTGAGGCTCGTTGCCAACAGCCATGTCCTATGGATCTGTAACAACACAGGGTCTCCCCATGTACTCATTCACCATTCTAGCCAGGGGTGAATTTTACGTTAAATGTTAGGCTATATAGCGTTTTTTCATGACCAGATCTGTTTTAGTGGCATAAAAATATCCATTGAATAAAATAATTAAATTCACGTCTCTCGTAATAGAGAAGACCGTTACTTCACAAGTGTAATCTGTCGACTTGTATCTACGTGCTAAAAATTTGCACTATTCATTGTGAGCATTTGCATCTGTTTTTAGATCCTCCTTTATATCATGCCTTTCACAACAAAGGCTCTTGCTTTTATTTTGTAAGACCAACAGGACGTACCAATGGCCGCTGGTTGCTCTGCTTTATGACCGCAACACTGGAGGCCGCCATTGCTGTAGTACCGTCATATAGCCGCTAGGCCCCCATTGAAAAGCATTGGAATTTAGACACGTTAAAAACAACTTTAACGCCTGGTTTGTATTTTTAAACACTTTCTACAGCTACATATTCCTCCTGAGATAACGCTGGGTTAGTAATATTATAGAAACCAGGCTGTTTTTTTGAAATCTCGTACTAATGAGGGTCAGACTGTTAGCATTGGAGCTGCGCGAGCTACACGTCACGCAAGGGCCGAGTCTACAGTGAAAATCCCGCCCTCATGCCCTTTTTAGGAACATGCTTCGTCAGAGCTGGGGAGAAGGAGTCTGTAAATCCGCCATGAATTCCCCCTCGAACGTGGTCATTATGGTAAACGGGGAGGAGTGAGGAGGAGTTGTCTATTCTTTTTAACGGTATATGGGACATACTCAATTCTTATCATGCTAAGTGACAAACACGAAAACTTAAAGTAAGATTGTTAGACTGTTCTGATCAAGGATTTAACATTTCCAAGACATGGATAAACAGGACCTTTGTCAATGAGGAGCATGCATGTTCCGTGGGGCTGACGGCTCGCACTGGAGGATCGTCGGCTCACAGCTAAAGTTGCACAACCACCGTTACCGTGTATGCAGGAAGTTAAAGGAACAGGCCACCGTTTTTCCATACTGATATATGTTCTTACCTGAACTTAGACGAGTTGATGAGTACCTGTCTGGTCTTTGTGCGTGCGCTCAGTCACGTAAGTAATATCTTCAGAATTCTTTAGGAGTTAAGATATTACTGTGTGGACGTCGAAGTGCACCTAAGGCATGTCCCTCTAAATTAAGGACTTTAATCTTTATCAGAGTGCCTCGGATTTTTTTGCCACACGCACCCCACCATTTTAGGCAAGTTCACTCCTCATTTTGTTTTTCATCCTGAAAGAGCACCTGATTTTAGCACTTCAAAAAATTTTAAAGAACGTTTCTCGGACCCAGTGCCGCACTCCCGACCACCTTCCTGTCACTGCGCCTAAGGTGTTATTACGCCTCACAATATAGTACCCTTTTTTATCCGCTTAGAAAACCGACATGTTTAATTTTGTGTAACTATACTTGGCTCGTATAATGTTTCACGTAATTGTATTTAAAAAACGTGGAAGAGCGTCGTCACATCTAACTTCACCCCCGTTTGGATCCATAGGAATATGCTGGGAGAGGCTAAATGCTAACAACATATTTGGAACAGACTGAACAAGTTGGTCAAGAGGGCCAGCTCCGTCCTGGGCTGCCCCCTGGACTCTGTGGAGGAGGTGAGGGACAGGAGGGTATTAGCCAAGCTCACCTCCATCATGGACAACACCTCCCACCCACTGCACGGGACTGTAGAGGAGCTGAGCAGCTCTTTCTGTGGAAGACTGAGACACCCTCAGTGCAAGAAGGAGGGCTACCGCAAGGCCTTCATCCCCACTGCTGTCAGACTGTACAACAGGACTCTAAAGTAACATGTGCAATAACCCCTTTGCAAAACTACGTGCAATAATCTCTATATCAGTGCCACTTTATTCCCTGTACCAGCGTCACTTATTGACAACCTGCACTGGGACTGTAAACTTTGCCCCTCGATATTCTACTTTTATAGTCTGTTATAATTTTTATTCATTCTTACTTCCTTATGTTTTACTATTTAACTGTCTGCACATTTCTTGTCAAATTTGCACAGCCTGAGTGATCTTACTGAAGGCCGAATGTAACAAGTGAATTTCTCCGTTGTGAGATCAATAAAGGATTATCTTATCTTATCTACATTAAAATGTTCAATTTCATCTTAAAACATACCTCTATAGACTGCATAAATCATTTACACACACAAACTCAGTGCTATTTACAAATGGGTACATACTGCGTATCGGCCTCACTGGTCCACAAGTCGCAGCTGTCCACGCTGTTCCAAGAGCATTAAAAGCGCCATTAACACTGGAAATACTGGACTTTTCTCTTCATGTTTGACCAAGAGAATGGTGGCCTACAGGTACATTCACTTTTATTAACATTTTTTGAACGCCCATGTGTTGAGTGAAGCCAAAGCACTGCCCGCACAGCGACTCCTCCTCGGGAGTGTGGCCGTGTTTAGAGCTGCCCTCCTCGACCTGTATCAGGCCCTCAGGGGTTTCCCAGTGATCGAAGCTGCTCTTAGCTGGGTTCATGGTGAATCGCTCGAGGCTTGTGATACACGCACTGGACCCTCCATAATGTTTCAGCGGTGAGAGAATTAAACACATTTATTTTGCACTCGAAGCCACATTAGCTATTGCTAACAACAAGCATACAACAAAATAGTGTTCAGGTGTTAGTCCTGAGCCGCTGAATGAGTGTGCCACCACTGTGGGTCAACCTGACCAGCGTGTGTTTTAAGGTCAAGGAAACCGTAACATCCGGAGGAAACCTGGCTGGTTGCCTTCAGTCTCCTCTGATCCTCTGAAACGGTGCAGCGCCTCCTTGGATAGACATCAATAGAGTGACACATGACATAATATTCAGTATGACCATAACCGTTGTAATTTATACATCGCTTATACACCATTGTATAAGCCGCAAGGGTGGGGAAAAAGTAATCTTATAGTCCGGAAATTATGGTATATTCTTTTCCCATTCTTTCCAATAATGTGTTGTCTGGGACCGTGAAAGACATGGTTAATGACCCAGCTCATTAATGACTATTACTCACTGACAACATCTTCCAACAGATCCACAAAGACGCTCCATATCAAGAAGTTAAACATTTACGATGCCGAGCAGTTGGTGCGTTTCATCAGAGACGTTTTTCCCGTGCCCTAATTTCCTAAAATATCTAAATGTGCTGCCAGGAACATACGAGTCAGGAACAGCAGCTCCGGCTTGGTGCACACTTTGAAGCTCTGTAGGGAGCAGCTCACTCCCACACACAGCGCTCTTCTGTCGGAGCAGGCAGCACTGAACCACAGGCTCAGCACTGTACAACCAGAGATGGGAGTTTTAACAGTCTATAAAGGGAGGCGAGGATCTGTTCATTTCAAATGACAAACAACCTTTCAATAGACTCGTCATATTGCTGAGTCTCAAGAGCAACCAAACTGTGGTTCACTGGTTTGTCAAGCTACAGTAAAGATCAGTTTGTTGTCCCTCCGTAGAAGGTGCACATGATGGGGATGGAACAGGCTCTTTGTAATTCTTTGAAATATTCATTATTTTTACAATTATCAGAGGGAAAAAAAGATTAGAAGATGGAGACACCGATGCAAATATTTAGAAAAATCCCTAAATACCCTCTATAAACGTTTTAAGAGCATATGTTGGCATTTCAATTTGATACCAATTACTTTAGAGGTCAGAATTTGAAACAATTGCATGCTAGAATGTGAATAAGTGAAACCGATGGCACTGCAGAAGTGAACATGGCTGCCATCGGGTCGGCGCTTTGTATTTGTATTTCCGCAGAAAAAAGCTTGAAAGAGTTGAAGTCTCCCACAGAGCGACGTGCTTCTGCTGTTTCAGGACCTGGGCCTCGGCTACCTCACTGTGTCATAAAGACGACAGAAGAGAGAGAGCTTTACTGGAGTCATTGTAATAATACTCTTTTCCAAACTGCTCTTAAAAAGTGCTGGACGTCAGACAGAGAAGACATTGAGTCACGCAGTGTCACGGTACGTTAAAATCTAAACATACTTGACAGCATATTAACACTTCCAAACATCCGGGCATTTACCATATTACCCACAATGCAACGCGCCTTAGAGGTGAAAACAATCGTTATATTGGACAGCGCTTTTGCCGATGAATGACATATTGTATACGATAAATTGAATAAAGTTGTCAGTCAATCATGCCTAAAACCTGTTGTGCGGTTGGCTGTTCCATTTCATCGGAATTACAGCCATCAATCTTTTATACTGAGTAAGTTACTGAACTAAATAAATGGTGTTCTTAAACAGTATAAGAGAAGTGTGTTTGAGAAATATGCTAAAGACATGTGACCTTGTACTTATTATCTATAGGTAATTTTGTATTACTTATAGATAATTATAATTATTACTTATACTGTGAATCTGTTTTAACCATATCATTGCTGATAGAACCAATGTCACCAACCAACAATAACTAGTTAAGGCAGCAGGGTGAGGGCTTGCTGATGGGGGACTACTGCCCTCTACCAACTGGCCATATTACACCCTGGCTTTTAAGGCACCTCACTAAACAAGGCAAACAACAAAACAAAACAAAAAACTAACAAAACTAACAATAAAACAATAAAACAATCACAACTAATATTTTTACAGTGGAAATGGGAATGACAATAATAATGGGTCATGTTGATTATGTAATACTTAATAATAACTAAGTCAGTGTTAAATTACTAGAATGGTGACTGGTGTTTATAAGTAAAGATTGGTTGTGGTTATTAAGTGAATGGGAAAGAGGAAAAAGAAAAGAAAAGTACAAATTGTAAATAAAATAAAATACAAATAAATGCTTATACATATTGGTAAACTGCATACATTTCTATCTTCGTGTTGTCTTCACAATCACAAACTTTTCTATTTGCATTGTATTGTATTGTATTGTATTTTGAAATTGGGGTAGGCACTTATAAGCTTTCTTGCTTCGGCCTACTCCTTTTGAGTTATTATTTATTTTTCTTGTTTTTTATTGTGATAATGTAAACGAAATGATGTAAATATTGTAAATAATAATGCACTGTAAATAATAGATCAAATAAATCAAATCAAAAATCCCCACGATCCTCGCCCCATCCTGGACATGTTTACTCTGGCGTACACATGGGATTCACTTCTCCAGCGACCGCCACACTGCGGCAGGCGTGGCCACACTGACAGAAGCAATAAAACAGTCAGTGTGACCATGCCTGGGAAGAACAGCTTCATGGACCTCAGAACACGTCTCCGATGAGGACGGAAGTCAATTTGATGAAACATGTATTTAAACAAACTTTTGTTATACTTCATGTCTTTCTTGAAGAACCTTATAAACATTTGTTGAAACAAGATGACATAATGAATGTAATAAAAGACAAAGGTTTGGATGATTTTTGTCCGAGACGTTTATTCATGAAAAATACAAAGCATGTGAATATAACCGCTGTTTTCATTCATTCGTGTTGTGTTTAGTTCAAAGACATGTCACTGTTGACTGTTCTCCGACTCTCGCAATGCATTGTGGTCTATATTGACCAGTGCCGCAAACTACTTTTCAGAACTGTATTGAGAGAAATTTTGAGTGCACAACTCTTTTCTCTCTGGACATTCGGGCACCACTACAAAATGGCGTGACCCTGATATAGTGCACTATAGGGAATCATTTAGGGTGGACAAAGTTTATTGCAGGACTTTTTTTCTGAAAGATTCGTTGAGATTTTATTCCTGCCTGATGTATTGAGCAAAGGCAAGAAATAAACAGGATTTGTTTTGCAGATGTTTTCAGTCACAAGTTTCTTCAAAGATAAATGGGATATTCAAATCCATTCTGATGTTTACTGATATGGAAACAAACTCAATCTCTAAATGTCACCTTCAGTATCTCCCTTGAAACCACCCGTTTGCTCTCCTTTCACAGACCGACCTGGGCACACGCGCTTCCCTCTAAAGTCGACGTTAAATATTAAACAGCTGGCGTCGGGTCGGTGTGCGGCGTGTGGACACTGCAGAGATGGATGTGTTTAATTTCAGGTCTGCGCAAACACGGGAGCGCGCTGCTGTTTACAGTCGGCACTCGCCTCCCTCCGAGCCGCTCCCCCGTCGCTCAGAAACCTGTGGTGTTTCATCTATTTCCGTCTCCTTTCTGTTTCTTTCCGAGCACGGAGAAACAGAAAGTCAGCGCTGAAGAGTTTATTATTACGCCCCGAGTTTGATTCACTTTATTGTCAATTCTTCGCATGTTAAGGCGAGACGCTGCTGGGAATAGGAAAAGATAAATACATTTACATTTTCATTGAGGCGAGACGTGGCAGGTGATAACATTGTTTTTTTCATGCAGTGGTCAATTCTGGCAATTCTCTCCTGCTGTTAGTGTTTAGCCTCTCCTCTCTTCTCTTGGACCCAAATGCAGGTTGAAGTTAGAAGCGTTCAAGCTCTTCCACGTTTTCCCATTTAAATACAGTTACATGACACGATCCAAGTATAGTTACACAAAATTAAACACCTAAAGAATTCTGAAGATATTACTGCGCTGACGTCAAAGCGCTCTTGAGGTGTTATTACGCCTTACAATATATCAATCAATCAATCAAACTTTATTTATAAAGCGCTTTTCATACCGAAAGGTATCACAAAGTGCTTTACAGATTACATTTAAAACAATACGCCCCGCATCATACATCCATACACACATACATACATATACAGTATATACACACACATACACACATTTTATATATATATATATATATATATACACACACACACACATATACACACATACACATCCACACTCATACAATATATCATTAGGACTAAATGAATAGATGTCAGTTAAAAGCTAAGCTAAAAAGGTGGGTCTTGAGCCTGCTCTTAAGGACATGAACGTTCTCTGTGGTCCTGAGCCCCTCCGGCAGGTCGTTCCAGAGGCGAGGGCCGTAATACTGGAAAGAAGCCTCGCCGTGAGTCTTTTTGTTGACTTTAGGAATAACTAGGAGACCCCTGCCGGTGGAGCGCAGGGACCGCGAAGGTTCATAAGGTAAAAGCAGTTCTGAAAGATAAGATGGACCAAGACCATTAAGACATTTAAAAACCATTAGAAGAACTTTAAAATCGATCCTGAAACACACGGGGAGCCAATGCAGCGACTCTAAAACCGGTGTAATGTGGTCCCGCCTCCTGGTCTTCGTCAGGACATGAGCTGCTGAATTTTGTAAAAGTTGTAAACCTGAGATACTCTTTTTGGGAAGACCAGAGAGCAGGGCATTACAGTAGTCGATACGACTGGTGATAAAAGCATGCATTAGCGAGAGAATGGGGCGGACTCTGGCTATGTTCTTTAGATGGTAAAAACCTATCTTTGTGATATTCTTAATGTGTGGAATTAAAGTCAGCTCAGAGTCAAAAATCACGCCCAGGTTCTTCACCTGTGAGGAAGGATTAAAAGACAATGACTGTAGTTTGGGTAAAAGTTTCTCTCTCTGGGCCTCAGGACCGATGACTAAAACTTCAGTTTTGTCCTGGTTAAGCTGGAGAAAGTTTTCTGCCATCCAGGATTTGATATCTAAAATGCAGTTAAAAGTGCATCCATTGGCCTGGTGTCATCAGGAGACATGGAGATGTACAACTGAGTATCATCAGCATAACTATGAAAGTTGACTCCATGTCTCCTGATGACATCACCAAGAGGGGCATATACAGGTTAAATAGCACTGGGCCTAAAATCGAACCCTGGGGCACACCACATATATAGTTCCCCTTTTATCCGCTTAGGAAATCGACATGTTTAATTATGTGTAACTATACTTGGATCGTGTAACTACTCACATAACTGTATTTAAATAGGGGAAAACGTGGAAGAGTTTGGTCGCTTCTAACTACCACGCCCATTATGGCCCCATAGAGCAGAGAAGAGGCTTTTGCTAACAACATATTTGGTCTTTTTGCATGACTGAGGGCACGCACAAAGACCAGACAGGTACGCATCAACTCACCTAGGCTCAAGTAAGAACATATCTCAGAATGGAAAAACGGTGGCCTGTTACCTTAAAATCACCCTTTGCAAAGGTTATTTTGTGACGTTTTGTCGACTTGCACTTCAGATTTTGCCAGGAAGTCACTGCTTTCCACCATATTTTGCGGCGTATCCATTCACAGTGGTTAGGGAATCTCCAAATACCAAGAAGAGATCAATAACGGGCGGTACGGCTCCGGGACCAGACTACTTTAAAATCTTGAATAACTTTCATAGATCTTCATGGAAACATGCCCTTAGCCATAACCTGCCCTGCACAACAGCAGCACTGATCCAGAAGCTCCATGTCTGGGTTTGTCGACCCAGAGGAACTAATCCGGAACAAGTTCAACCAGTATCTGTTGATTGTAAACTTGACCAGGTTAGAAAAGGCAAACCATGTGTCTATTGACATGTGTCCTCTGATGAACAGATTATTGTGGGCAGAGGCTCCTACAAACTGAACAATGTTGAACTTCCATGCTCAGGTAAGGGGTGCTATACTGCGAAGTGGTCATCAGGCACTGAGTGTGTTCTTTTCAGATCATCACAGCGCAATAGTAAGTTGTAACTGGAACTGAAATTGCAGTTTGCGTGTACACTAGAGCTGGGGTTCCCAAACTTTATTGGCTGGGACCCCAAAAATGGACACGTAAAAAACTCGGGACCCACATTACATGAAGTTATCCCGTCTTATGCTTTGTTAGGGCAGAAAAAGACATTTAAAATCACGTTAACAGAGCTGTACCTGATTTTTTTTTTGTAGTTATGGAATGAAATTTGTTTTGTCTTAAGTACATTGTAAACTCAGACATTTGTGGGGAAAACACTGTAGATATAATTATAAAGCATTTGTATCAATTTCATGAGCTTGCAGGCTAGTTTTCTAGCATTCTTGTGAAAGTGACCCAGCAAGTTGTGAAATGTGCATATAAAACATGTCCCCGTGAAGAATTCAGATAATTCAAATAATGTTCGGAAGATTAGGGATGAGTTTGTACCCCCACAAACAGTTCAATGTAGTGTCTTCCTCTTTCATTGTTTGAAATTAAAAAATCCTGTATAGGGCCATTAATATGTATTTAAACCGTTTATTTTTGTCATGGTTTGGGTTTGATTATTTAATTTAGTCTTGGTTTTGTTCTTTCTCCCTGTTTTGGTTCTGTTTCTGTCTGGTGTGTTTATTTTGATAGTCTTAGTCTGTGTCTGTGTCTGCCTGCTTGCCCTTCCTCTGTGTTGATTACCTGCCCCGCCCTAATGTGTTCCACCTGTTCCCTGTTACCTTGTGTATTTATACCCCTGTGTTTTCCCTTGTCCTTTGTCGGTCCATTGTCATTTGTTTGTCATTTGTTCGTCGGAGTGTAAAGCCTGTTTCTTGTCCCTGATCTGTGCCACGAACTGCGTGAGTTATTTTGCCTGTTTTGTTTCTCTGCTGTTTTGGTACTTGGACTTTATCCATTAAATTTATGTTTTTGCCATCGAGCTACACTGCATTTGGGTCTTTTTCCACCACACACCCCTAAAACGTGACAATTTTTGCTATTTCAATGGATTTCACAAATTATATGCTGTTAAAATACTCAAAGCAGTAGCATTTTTCCTTGTATTTCATCTTGAAATCATCTGGGGACCCCCACCCAAGGCCTCGCGACCTCCCCTTTGGGACCCCTTGCACTATAATTTTGAACATCAAAAAATTCAAGAAATCTTCGTCTGGTGTAACCTGGCAAAGGCTAGATTGATATTACAATGATAGCCTTGTAATATCAATGTGGGATCGCTCCGGACGCACTTTGGAGCAGCTTTTGCTACTGACTGGATCAAGCACGCTTCAAATCCTCTCAATATTTAGTTTTGAGAAATGTCTTCAACTCGAAGGCCCCAGTTCAGATGAGTACCTTTTGAAACCCTCTGTATTAGACTTGTGGACAGCTGAGAAATTAGATATACACAGATATAAAGATGTAAATGTCTCGTCAACAACTCATTTCTGCATCAGGGCTTCACTTTCTTTAATCCTTGTGCCCGTGTGTATGGGAATAATAGTCTGTGTTTTGTGCCTGCACGTCCCGCAGACTCGCAGTATGCTGCAGCTGTCACACAGATGAAGTGTGGCAGGTCTCTGCAGGGTTGTCCTGCAGCTTCAGCGCCTCAGCACACTCCCCTCAGTCATGGGCTCAGCGTCTCTGTCAGCACAGACCTTTATAACGCAAAGGAAACAGTCAGACACCGCAGGTCAACCGGACATTACTGACAGAACTTGTTTTTTTTTTTTCCTGTAAGCGAAACCAAACTATCACAAGTTTTCAATCGCAAAACAATTTATTCATAAGAAAATGCATGTATTTGCTGAAACAAAATGTGAATGATGGATAGCGCCAAAGTAATATATTTTCCCACACACTACTGGCCGGCAAAGAGGAGACGCTACTATCCAACATCGGAGTGTGTTTATGTTTAACACTAATCCTGGCATTAAGTGACAGTATGAAAACCTGCTGAAAAAAAGAGTATTGCCTGCATTGTCTCCCCTTACAGCCATACATTCTCATTATCCTATGGTACTCTTTACAAATGCATGACATGGTAAGTGTTAGTCGATGGTATTGATCAGAGCCGTACACAGCTCATGCTTCTCCATTGTCGATGCTGCTGTCGAGCGTCAAACGGCATCCAGACATCCACGTGCGCCGATCAATCCACATCTCCGGCTTTAATGGCAGCCACGCGGAGCGGCCTGTGGGAGGGCGGCCAGAGTTTGTCCTGATCTCAAACAGGGTCCACTAAATCAGTGGTTCCCAAAGTGGGGGTCCCTAGATGATTTCAGGATGGAAAAAAATGCTACTGTTTTTAGTATATTTTAGAGTGTAAAACAGCATATCATTTGTGAAATCCTTTTATGTATCCAAAATAATCAGTATAAATACATATTAACTTGATTTTACAATGTGTTTTTTTTTGCCCTTAAAGTAGCATAAGAGGGAATAACTTTATGTAATGGGGATCCCGATTCCAGAGTTGTTTAATATCTGGAGTCCCAACTAAAGAAGTATGGGAACCCCTGCACTAAATAGACTTTAGCTGAGCCCCCGACCCCTGTGGAAGAAAACAGAGGGAGATTTTGTATGGAGGCAGACATAAAATGTCCGATCGCCTCTCGTTCTAGTGATAAAATATTCCAAACCAGTGTCGGAACCACAGGAAATGGCCAGTCTCACTTACAAACACATCAGTTCACAGTTGGTAGACAGAGGGAGCCATTTTATTTTGAATGTAATAAACAAGACAATGAGACTGAGAGTTTGACCTAGTCTCAGAATTTAAATACCTAGGGTTAGTTTTGATCCAACAATTTGTTTTAAAAAATCTGGTCAAACATGTAGTCAAATTTAATCTAAAAAATGTCCGGCATATTCAAATAGTTTAACTGTGGGTGCTGCTAAAATGTATTACCATCCATCCATTTTCTTCCACTTGTCCGTAGCCGGGTCGTGGGGGCAGCCATTGGAGCTGCCAAATCACATTGCACCAGCCCGTATGACTCCTCCTGTCGGTCTCTCATAAGGGGCTTCTGAACCGCTCTTTGTCTGACCCGTCACCTAGGACCTGTTTGCCAATGGGAGACCCTACCAGGGGCACCAAGCCCCCGACAACAGAGCTCCCAGGATCATTCGGGCTCAAACCCTCCACCATGTTAAGGTGGTGTTTCCAGGAGGGGAACATTTATTTCTATTCCATGATTATTTCTCATATTTACTATTGCTTGACTACTTGGTCACTTGCTTGCCCCACAATTCACTATCCCACCACTACTGTCATGTTCTAAAAAACATAGACTATTGGATTTTCAAAACAAGGTTTCCTGTTCCATTATTTTACTGCTCAGACTGATGATTTATTGAGTGGGTTGCGATGAATGGCACCAAGAGCTCCAAACCAAACAGTAATATTAAATGTTATGACAGACTGGATGAAGTATTTATAAAAGGCGGTGAGGACTGACTGATGGACTTGAAGCTTACGGAGAGTCCTGAGAAAATAAAGATGTTGCTGACACTTTGAAAAAATGTGTTCACTGTTGGGTTGAAATGTAAGTTGTGCTGAGGTATTTGTATGTTTCAACATCATTGTTGAAAGTTCCTTTGTTTTTGATGCGTTGAGGAAGTCAGTTGTACTTTTGTATCTGTCCGTCTGTGTTGGTTGTGTCCATTATAACTGTGTCATCAGAGTATTTAATGTATGTGATTCCAGGGCAGGTGCTTCTGCATTCGTCAGTGTACAGTATGAATAATAGAAGAGGGATTACAGATCCCTGAGGGGAGCCTGTTGAAATGGTCTATGATGTGTCGTTGACTTTACCCCTCTGATGTTCATGTCAAAAATGACAAAATCCAATGTGGATTAACATCCATGTGGAGCAGCTTTTGTCCCATCAGGTGAGGCTGGACCGTACTGAATGTGCTGGGAAAGTTCACAAACACGAGCCATACCAGAGACTTGGACTTCGTGAGATATGTGAGGGCTTCATGCAGAACAGTCAGCACAGAGTCATCAACCCCCTGGTGTTGCTTGTATGCAAACTGGCGGGGGTCTTTCCGTGTCCCAACATCATTCTGAAAATGGGACAAAATCAGCCTCTCAAAATATGTCATTATTAACCATGTCAACGCAACTGGACGATAGTCATTATTACAAGTGGGGTTGTTCTAATAAGAGCTATTTTATTGATTACAAGCCTCTGTCAAGGGTCATTGGGGAAATAGCTCCACCTTCTGTCATGCCCTTTGTGACTTCTTTAATCGGTAAATACTCATTCAGGCTTATGGTTTCTCATGTGAACTCTTGTAAAAACTTATTATACACAACTTTCAATGACTTTTTACATACAGTACTTTAAAGGTCCTATATCATGCACAACCGACTTTTGGAGTTTTTAACCATGTTATGCTATTTCCTTCTCAAAAACACCCCCAGAGCGGTTTTTGGCTTCATTCACACAGTTCTCAGTAATCCTCCTGAATCCTGCTCTCTGAGCAGCTGCTCCGCCCTCTCCTGGACTGAGTTGTGACACTCTGACGTCAGATTGTCCCACCAGGAAGTGCTCGACGTCTGTAATGTAATGCCTTATGGCCTGATTTTAATTTGTAAAACAGCTTTTTCATTACTTTTGTCGTAAGAAAGAAATAAAGAAAAGAAAAGTGCCAGAGGTGTCCGCACCGCGCTGCCCCTGGGGAGTAAACAAACGCACACCCTGAGCGTCTGAACAGATTTCATGTTTGCACCGAAAGTTGTGAAGAAAGAGCTCTTTCTAACCTACTCTGGAGTCTGGACACCTGTTCTTTTTTCTTACCTAACGATAATGTCACGGAGAAAAGTGCGTTTGTCTGCGAGGACAGGACTTTATTCAACCTTCCTAAAGAAGAGGCCACTCACCAGAAGTTGGAATTTCTCTCTGGGATTCAACGACTATCAGCCAAAATAGTGTTTGTGAACCTTGGCCAGAACCAAAGTGGATAAAACTCCTATAACCAGCGCGAGTCCCACAATAAAAACACCCGATAGAGCGGCCAGAGCCAGATCATCAAATAAGAAAGCGATGGTCCAAAGTAAGTAAGTAAGTAAGTGCTTTATTGTCATTGTACAAGTGTACAACGAAATAGTGTTCAGGTGTTAGTCCTGAGCTGCTGCGGCTGAGCCGCGCTGCCACTGTGTCAACCTGACCCGCATGACCTTGGAGGTCGGGGGAACTGTAGCACTCGGAAGAAACCTGAATGGCTGCCCTCGCTCGCGGTCTCCTCTAATCCTCTGAAATGGTGCACCGCCTCCTGGGTTTGCCCCTGTTTCAGAGCGTGGTGTCCTGCACTGGTCAGCTCCTCCTCCTCCTCCTTTCTCTTCCTCTCTCCGCTCCCTCCGCTTCACAACAGTCTTTCACCATCTCCTAGTTTGTCCTTACTTGTTTCCTGTAGCTCCTCTTGTGACGCCTCCACTGTGCTGCAGCGCTGGGGGCTCTTGGTGTCTCTTCAGTGTCTCAGAAGAAGAAATTTGTAGATCTCAAATGGGTTTAGCTGAAAAGCTAGCATTTTGTTTACCTTTAAAAAGCTGCTTTCTTCAGGACCATTTTGGACTCTCAAAGTAAACAAATCCACCAAACCTCCACAAAAACACGGTAAAGACGCACAAAAGTATCCAGAAAAACAATGTGGAACACAGACCACAAATGCACGTTGCAGAAAAAGGTGAAAAATGAGGTTGTACCAGGACCAGGTTTCTTCCTGTTTTCACATCGCTATGACAAAGCACATTCTGCTGCAGTTTTGGCAGGAAATGTGCTCGATTGTTTGCTCAAAAGTTGCCCATTGAGTCAAATTTGCATTTGAATACTGAAAGTTCCCCTCAGTCTTGTGCTCAATGGAATGACTGCAACTCCTCAGAATTGCAAAAAACAAAAATAGTATATAGTATTTGGACTTTGCTGCTGTCTGTATAAACCCTGAGTCTGTCAACACAATAAGCCCATCAATTTAGACCTGGCCCTTTCCATAAATACTGTACAATGTTGACCCTTGAAATACTCTATCCTCACACAAAAGTCAAATACTAGGGACGAAGTGCAGCCTCTGACAGGTTGACCTACGCCGGCAGAGTGTGGAGCCTACTGTTCAGCACTCTTAATACTTGTTGATATGAGCTGTTGGAAGAAACTGCTCTGCTACAGAGATTTGTTGAATTTTCCAGCACTCGGTGATGGCTGACAGCACAATGGCTGTCAAAAAAAAATGTTTAAAAAAAAAACCCGGGAAAGACTTAAAAGGCGTCTCCAACAAAAGCTCTGTCAGAATTACTCCAATGTTCAAAGCACTCTGAGAAATTTCTGCAGATCAAACAGAATAACAGCACACAGACTCAGACTTGTCAAAGAAAAACTCATTTCGGATTACTTTAACTGAGAAATGATGCGATATTGTGGACTACAGCTCCAGCGGGGTTGCAGAATGTCCTTTGAGATTTACAGTATATTGGATGGTTATCTCAGCCCTGGTAACGGAGCATAAAGTGGGATATAGGGTAGTCATACAGTGTATTGTATTGTTTTCCTTATATTTCTTAATTTTTTTATTTATTTAGTCAGGACATTGCATTTCTTTCTTTTCAGAATGGCACGTTTTGAAGATACTGTAAAGCATGCGCACAAGCAGTACGGGTTTACCATAATAAAAAACTTTGTTGTGCAGAGAAGAAGTCAAATAAAGTTATTTCATGGGACGTTTGGCCCTGGTTTAGACCTGCTTTTCTGTGGGACTTGTAACTTGTTACTAGGGCTGAGCGATATTGGTTAAAAATAAATCACGATTATTTCCCCCCATACTGATCGATCTTGATTTTCAATTCAGTTATTTTGGGGTTTTAATGATTAAAAAAGAAAAAAAAACTATAAATGTGGCCTATCTTGGACTGTCAAGCAAATGTGACCCATCACGGAAAGCAGGGACACAACTCGGTTTTGGGGCATTTTGAGATGGGCATACATTATGAGAGTGTCGTCTCCAAGCTTTCCAATGATGTGTAACACATGGAAATCTGATCATATTTGGAGGCGTAGCGGTAATAAGTTTTGGGCAGTTCTCACCTCTCTCTGCTGCTCGAGTGACAATAGGGCGCATTTACTCATTTAGAAAAGCCAAACCCGCTCCCCCCGTAAAGCTGTAAAGCACAGGGGGGAGAAAAGGCAAAAAGCAAGAAAAATGTGCCATCAAAGAAAAAAAAAAAGGTTTGCAAACAGGTAATATATAAATAAATAAATATTATCCGTAACAGTGCTGCCTGCCTTTACGTTTAACAGCACAAACCCAGCGTAACTGTATCTGACCATAAAACTGAAAATATGAAGCGGATCTCTCTCAAATAAGAAGTGGCTGAAAGCTAGGGATGCGCTGACTACATTTATGGAGTAGTTTAAGTTTGTAGAGATCTTGATTTTGTGTAAATGGCAGGTTAATTCCTCGTGAACTACTTGACTGTCTCCCATGCTAACACACCACGTTAGCTTACAACAGCACAACAAGCCTCATCAAGGCGTAAGTAGCGGCGGCCTCTGAGAGTCACACAGGGGAAGCTTACATAGTCATGAAGCCACACACGCCCCCACGGCGTGAGCTATTTCTCTGACAAAACAAGACTTTTCAACCTGAAAAACAGCCTTTTTTGCGTGGCATTTGTTTGCTAAAGTATGTGTCAACTATGCAAACCAAAGCAGCTCTGCTTCTCCTCCTCCGCGGTGTTTACCCAGTATGTAAATACACACAGACAAAGTCACGCCCCTACTGCAAGCTCCAAAATCTCCCAAATCAAGCCGGTTTGAACCTAAAAGTTTACGCTTTTAAATATACTAATACTGCTAGCTTAAACATGGAGAGGCTACTTCATGACTTCAACTGAACGATTCTGCAAAAAAGTGAAAATCACCAATTTAAAAAAAAACCTTCTGTTGCGTTTTTCTCGAAAGTCGAGCTGCCGACATCTGTCCCTGGTTCCCACGGCGGGTCACAAATAGATGCTGGGGCCGGACTGAAAACTGCAACAAACTCTGTCGGGCAGCACCTCACAGAACACAATACCCCCCAGTATAAAAGACGGCTCAAACTTGCTGTCAGAAGTCCAGCTAATCCACTCTTTTATCAGCTGCAGTCTCCAAAACAAATCCACATGGTCCAAATACAGAGATAGTTTCTCTCTTTGAACTTCAAAGGTAAACTTTTAGTCCGTGTGCACGTGTCCTGATCCTCTGACGGCTCCTCTCGTGTTTCTGTTTAGCCCATTAGTTAGTGTGAGTTAGTGCGAGTTTGTAGCTGATTTTACACTTAAATTTGTAGATCGCCTTCCTATGCCGCATGCCTACCTGTTTGTTCGTCCGACTCCGAGTATTCCCTGGGCTGAGGTGCTGTGGAATTTTTCTCCAGCCGTGACAGGATTGGCCAATTATCCTGTCGATTAAAACGAACCACGCGATTATTGAGATCGACCTTTACCAAAATCGATATTAGATTAAAATGTGATTACTTGCCCAGCCCTACTTGTTATACTGAAAGGAATTACTTCAATTGGTAACATAAAATCAAATGACTCTAACATAAGTTGGTTTTCTGTTTCTTTTAATTTAGAGTTAAAGCCGCACATTGGATTAAACAGAATAACTATTTAAGTTAATTTGACTGTTTGACTTTTGAAGTATTTGTTGAACATTAAAAGATGAACTTCATTTAATTTGGTGTTACCAATTGGAGTAATTATTTTAAGTTGGTTCAACATAAACACTTTTTTCAGTCTAAGTGGACAGCGGCGGTATTGTGTGGACAAAGAAACTCCACACAGAAAGGCTAACCGCTAGGCCACCGTGTCGCCACTTGTTGGCCGACAGTTTCACGGTGGCATTGCGTGGACAAAGAGGCCGTAGTTCAGCTCTTCCCCCTGTCGCTGTCCCAGGTGCTGATCCTCCTGGCGCTGTTCCAGGTGCTGATCCTCCTGGCGCTGTCCGTGGTGCTGAAGGAGGAGGTTGTGGTCTTTGGAGAATGCTCTTCTGTCATGCACATGATTTAACAGGGTTTTTACATTCTGTTTAATTGAATTATAATAAATACTTTAACCAGTGTTGTTCTATGGATCACCTACAGGTGGCCCTGTTTTAGTCCAGGTTTAGCCCAAGTGTAGCCCGAGTTTAGCCCTAGTTTAGTCCTGGTTTAGTCTCGGTTGAGTTCTGGTTTTGTCCTGGTTTAATTTTGGCTTAGTCCTGGTTAGCCGCAGTTTAGCCCTAGTTTAGTCCTGGTTTAGTCTTGGTTGAGTTCTGGTTTTGTCCTGGCTTAGCCGTAGTTTAGTCTCGGTTCAATTTTGGTTTAGTCCTGGTTTACCCGTAATTTAGTCCAGGGTTAGCCCTAGTTTAGTCCTGGTTTAGTCTCGGTTTAGTTCTGGTTTAGTCCTGGTTTAATTTTGGCTTAGTCCTGGTTGGCCGTAGTTTAGTCCTGGTTTAGTCCAGGGTTAGTCCTAGTTTAGTCCTGGTTTACCCGTAGTTTAGTCCTGGTTTAGTCCAGGGTTAGCCCTAGTTTAGTCCTGGTTTAGTCCAGGGTTAGTCCTAGTTTAGTCCTGGTTTAGTCCAGGGTTAGCCCTAGTTTAGTCCTGGTTTAGTCCAGGGTTAGTCCTAGTTTAGTCCTGGTTTACCCGTACTTTAGCCCTAGTTTAGTCCTGGTTTAATTTTGGCTTAGTTCTGGTTAGCCGTAGTTTGGTCCTAGTTTAGTCCTGGTTTAGTCCAGGGTTAGCCCTAGTTTAGTCCTGGTTTAATTTTGGCTTAGTCCTGGTTAGCCGTAGTTTAGTCCTGGTTTAGTCTCGGTATAGTTCTGGTTTAGTCCTGGTTTAGTCTCGGTATAGTTCTGGTTTAGTCCTGGTTATTTTTGGCTTAGTCCTGGTTAGCCGTAGTTTAGTCCTAGTTTAGTCCTGGTTTAGTCCTGGTTTAGTCTCGGTTTAGTCTCGGTATAGTTCTGGTTTAGTCCTGGTTTAATTTTGGCTTAGTCCTGGTGAGCTGTAGTTTAGTCCTGGTTTAGTCTTGGTTTAGTTCTGGTTTAGTCCTGGTTTAATTTGGCTTAGTCCTGGTGAGCTGTAGTTTAGTCCTGGTTTAGTCTTAGTTTAGTTCTGGTTTAATTTTGGCTTAGGCCTGGTGAGCTGTAGTTTAGTCCTGGTTTAGTCTTAGTTTAGTTCTGGTTTAATTTTGGCTTAGGCCTGGTGAGCTGTAGTTTAGTCCTGGTTTAGTCTTAGTTTAGTTCTGGTTTAATTTTGGCTTAGGCCTGGTGAGCTGTAGTTTAGTCCTGGTTTAGTCTTAGTTTAGTTCTGGTTTAATTTTGGCTTAGTCCTGGTTGGCCGTAGTTTAGTCCTAGTTTAGTCCTGGTTTAGTCCAGGGTTAGTCCTAGTTTAGTCCTGGTTTACCCGTAGTTTAGTCCTGGTTTAGTCCAGGGTTAGCCCTAGTTTAGTCCTGGTTTAGTCCAGGGTTAGTCCTAGTTTAGTCCTGGTTTACCCGTACTTTAGCCCTAGTTTAGTCCTGGTTTAATTTGGCTTAGTTCTGGTTAGCCGTAGTTTGGTCCTAGTTTAGTCCAGGGTTAGCCCTAGTTTAGTCCTGGTTTAATTTTGGCTTAGTCCTGGTTAGCCGTATTTAGTCCTGGTTTAGTCTCTGTATAGTTCTGGTTTAGTCCTGGTTTAGTCTCTGTATAGTTCTGGTTTAGTCCTGGTTTAGTCTCGGTATAGTTCTGGTTTAGTCCTGGTTATTTTTGGCTTAGTCCTGGTTAGCCGTAGTTTAGTCCTAGTTTAGTCCTGGTTTAGTCCTGGTTTAGTCTCGGTTTAGTCTCGGTATAGTTCTGGTTTAGTCCTGGTTTAATTTTGGCTTAGTCCTGGTGAGCTGTAGTTTAGTCCTGGTTTAGTCTTGGTTTAGTTCTGGTTTAGTCCTGGTTTAGTCTCGGTTTAGTCCTGGTTTATTTTTGGCTTAGTCCTGGTTAGCCGTAGTTTAGTCCTAGTTTAGTCCTGGTTTAGTTCTGGTTTAGTCTCTGGTTTAGTCCTAGGTTTAGTCCTGGTTTAGTTTTAGTCTGGTTTAATGTTCCTGGTGGCTTTTAGTCCTGGTTTATTTTTTTTTGGTTTTCTTTATTTTGGCTTAGTCCTGGTGAGCTGTAGTTTAGTCCTGGTTTAGTCTTGGTTTAGTTCTGGTTTAGTCCTGGTTTAATTTTGGCTTAGTCCTGGTGAGCTGTAGTTTAGTCCTGGTTTAGTCTTGGTTTAGTTCTGGTTTAGTCCTGGTTTAATTTTGGCTTAGTCCTGGTGAGCTGTAGTTTAGTCCTGGTTTAGTCTTGGTTTAGTTCTGGTTTAGTCCTGGTTTAATTTTGGCTTAGGCCTGGTGAGCTGTAGTTTAGTCCTGGTTTAGTCTCGGTTTAGTCTCGTATGTTCTGGTTTAGTCCTGGTTTAATTTTGGCTTAGTCCTGGTGAGCTGTAGTTTAGTCCTGGTTTAGTCTTGGTTTAGTTCTGGTTTAGTCCTGGTTTAATTTTGGCTTAGGCCTGGTGAGCTGTAGTTTAGTCCTGGTTTAGTCTTGGTTTAGTTCTGGTTTAGTCCTGGTTTAATTTTGGCTTAGGCTGGTGAGCCGTAGTTTAGTCCTGGTTTAGTCCTGGTTTAGTCTCGGTTTAGTCTCGGTTTAGTCCTGGTTTATTTTTGGCTTAGTCCTGGTTAGCCGTAGTTTAGTCCTAGTTTAGTCCTGGTTTAGTCCTGGTTTAGTCTCGGTTTAGTCTCGGTATAGTTCTGGTTTAGTCCTGGTTTAATTTGGCTTAGTCCTGGTGAGCTGTAGTTTAGTCCTGGTTTAGTCTGGTTTAGTTCTGGTTTAGTCCTGGTTTAGTCTCGGTTTAGTCCTGGTTTATTTTTGGCTTAGTCCTGGTTAGCCGTAGTTTAGTCCTAGTTTAGTCCTGGTTTAGTCCTGGTTTAGTCTCGGTTTAGTCTTGGTTTAGTTCTGGTTTAGTCCTGGTTTAATTTGGCTTAGTCCTGGTGAGCTGTAGTTTAGTCCTGGTTTAGTCTTGGTTTAGTTCTGGTTTAGTCCTGGTTTAATTTTGGCTTAGTCCTGGTTGAGTCCTGTAGTTTAGTCCTGGTTTAGTCTTGGTTTAGTTCTGGTTTAGTCCTGGTTTAATTTTGGCTTAGTCCTGGTGAGCTGTAGTTTAGTCCTGGTTTAGTCTTGGTTTAGTTCTGGTTTAGTCCTGGTTTAATTTTGGCTTAGGCCTGGTGAGCTGTAGTTTAGTCCTGGTTTAGTCTCGGTTTAGTCTCGGTATAGTTCTGGTTTAGTCCTGGTTTAATTTTGGCTTAGTCCTGGTGAGCTGTAGTTTAGTCCTGGTTTAGTCTTGGTTTAGTTCTGGTTTAGTCCTGGTTTAATTTTGGCTTAGGCCTGGTGAGCCGTAGTTTAGTCCTGGTTTAGCCCTGGTGTCGTGTCCCACTTTACCACCCGTTCTGAGCTGGGCCGGTGCCTTCAGGCTGCAGTCACGAAGGAGCACGTGTGGTCCTGTTCCACAGCCGCGAGCCTGGTCGAGCCCCGCTGGTTTGCAGCCCCGTCTCCGCATGTGCGCGGCGTCTAACCGGACATCTGTGTCTGGAGAGCGGGGGGAACATTTTGTGATTTTCCCCGCAGTCTTCCGCTTGGATTCATTAAACGGCCCGGACAGACTGCTCACTCCCTCTCCGGCACATCGCACCTCCGCTCCTCCTCCTCCTCTGTCAGCCAGTACGGGCCTGAGGAACGGAGCAGCTGCAGATTCAAGACCACAGATCTGGGACCTTCTTTTCTTTAAGCATGATCAGCTCTTGTGTGATTCCAGGAGCTGAAGGCATCCGAAATCGTTTGATATTTCAAAGTTTTATCACTGTTACATTGATAATATGTTTTTATTTACAGCTGAAACAACTAATGCCAACTGGTCGATTATTAAACGGATGAATGCTGTACACTCGAATCTGAAATCATTTAATATATGCCTTTGTAAAGGTTAGGTGTTATTCTTACATCAGTTTAGGCCTAATTTAGTCAGTACATTTTAGACCCTTTTTAGACCCAGATTAGTTTGTGATCTAGGCCTGGTGGTACTCAGTGTGAAGAGTTTGTGACCACTGCACTACAACAGAGCAAAAATAAATGTAATATTTTTTTTACTTTACTCTTACTTTTAGCTACTGCCCTCTACAACTGGCCCGCTCTACACCTGGCTTTTTAACGCACTACACTGTGTAGGGCTTACATAATAAATGTACATAATAATATTCACGGAGTATAATATGTATATTAATCTGTCTTTTTAACATAAAACTAGTGACTTTTGGTCATGCTAAAAATGTTAGGCATGGTAACCATCTGAAAGAAATGTAATGATCGGCTTTTGTTACTTGCTTTGTATTAGACTTCGTACTTGAAACTAGACCATTGTTGTAATTGCGCTTGTTTTCTGTTGATGTAGCAACACTTCAAACAGTGTTTTGTAAGTTATAGTTCTTTGTAAATAGTTTGTAAGTGTGTAGCATTATCATAGTTGTTTTGTAATTCGTTGTTACGTAATCAGTATTGCTCTGTTTTGGGTATGGTCGGATGCTGCGGGTGTGTAGGGTCTATTTTGTTTTATTTTGTTTTGCTGTTGTTTCCTTGTTGCTGTTTTGTTCCTTTGTTGTTCCACTATGTTCTTGTGAAATGATGATTTTAATTGTATTGATTTTGGGGGGTAGGCGCTTATAAGCTCTTGCTTCGGCCCACTCCTTTTGAGCAGAGTGTTGCTGCTCAAATAAACAAATAAACACATTTTCACTCTGATCTCAACAGTCCATAAAACCTTTGAAAACTCTTCTAAGTCTTTACATTGTCTAACATGCCTAATGTCTTGTGTTTCCACTTTTCTGGTATTGGCCACACTTCAGGTCGGTTACAGCTGGTAGATAATGTATTCCTCATGGTTCCTCTTAATCTTTTCCTGTCAACTCACTTCTCATGACCCCGACCCTGTTGGCTATTGGCAACAAAATGTTTGATGGTTCTGGGTCCTGTCTCAATATTTTGGGAAATTTCAATAGGAGTGCACCCCCATCCCCAGCTTTTAATAATTTGTGACTTTTCAGTTTTTCAGGTGTTTTTTTCCTTCCCATTTTGTTTGAGGGAAAATGGCTGCATAATAATCTTGGTTCCGGCTAAATATCCACTGCCTCCAAAAGATACTCGCCATGGTCAATTTCTTTTCTTTTTTGTGTGTGTTGATTTTATAATTGCACAAGCAAACAGGAAACAAAAGGGACTAACGAAGAGGTGTCCAGGCAAGACCCACAGCTAAGCCACACATGCCTTCTATTGTTCTGGCTAATGGACATTCACTGGAGAATGGTGAAAGACTGGTACTGCATTAGTGTGTATGTGGAAATAGGATAATTTCTCGTTCTGGGGATAAAATATTCCAAACCAGTGATCAGAACCTCAGTAAAATGGCCGTTCTTGATTACGGACACATCAACTCACTGTCAGAGGATGATTGGAAGATTTATTAATTTTTTGGGGGAAATGATATGAGCGACTTTATCGATACCTACTATCTGCTAGTATCTGTCAAGGCCATGTCAGGGCTCATTATTGGGGAAACAGCTCCACAGTGTGGCCGTGTATTATGCACTTTGTAACGTCTTTAATCGGTAAATATTCAGACATGCTCAGCATTAGGCCGAATTAATGAGTGTCTGGGTTTTAAAACGCACATAAATGTTAGCATTAGCAGCTAGTATAGTAGGTTAGCTGCTGAATGAACCGTGTACCATTTGCTCTCATAAGCTACACAACTACATTGTAGGCTGTATGATTTTAATTTAATGATAATATAAAAGCGACAGACTAAAAGCTGAAGCTGTAATGGCATTATAAACAGCTGCTTATTAAAAATGTTAACCGTCTTCTCTGTGAATTATCTGAAGCAACAGGTCACTTCCATGGCTTCCTTTACACATTCGATAAATAAAAAAATAAAAAAAAAATGTTTTATTCATGTGTAAATTAGAAGTTCTAAGACAATCTTTCCTCATTCATTCCAATGTACGGAGCTCCTGTTTGCATTAACCTTTTGGCGCCACTGATGTGACATAGACGTTGCTTCCATAGGTATAACTCTAAACTGGGGTGAAGTTAGAAGCTACCAAGCGTTTTCCGGATGAAAAGGAGTATATATTGTGAGACGAAATAACACCTGGAGTACTTCGACATATTACTGTGCGGACGTCATAGAAAATCGACATGTTTAATTTTGTGTGACTAGACTTGGATTGTGTAACGTTTGGCGTAACTGTATATAAATAGGGAAAACGTGGAACAGCTTGGTAGCTTCTAACTTCACCCCAGTTTGGAGCTATACCTTTGCTGGGAGAGGCTAAATGCTAACAACATTTGCGTGACTGGGCGCATGCACAAAGACCAGAGAGGTACGCATCAACTCATCTAAGCTAAGGTAAGAACATATAGCCTGGAAAAATCCAGACTCACCACTGTACCAGCGAGTGAGTCTGGTCACCGCTGCGTCAAATCCATTTCCCACAGCGGTACCTACGCAAGCAAACAGGAAGCGGAGTAAACCAATCGGTGAAGGCCTGGCGTCTGCCGTTGATGCGGTGTTATTAGCGGTTTTGCGTTAATATTTGCGCAGGATTATGAATCACGAAACTCACCTACTGTCAATGTGTTTTTGGTCATTTACCGCCGATTGGAGACACGCTTTCTCTCTTTCGTGAGCCGTTCGTAGATTGTTATTGAGGGGACTTCCGCGTCCCGTGAGTGACGCTGCTCGCTAACAACACGTCACGGCAAATAAACGAATCTGATTGCACGTGAACGGTTTGATTTTGCAGATACAGCCAGCGGGGGCGGGGTGACCAGACTGATCCCCCGCTGTATACAAAAATACAGAGGGGAATCATCCTGGTCCAACCAGGCTAAAGAACATATCTCAGTATGTAAAAACGGTGGCCTATTCCTTTACGGTTATGGCTCTACTAACTCTATAGATCAATGGTATAATTCCCTCGAGTACAAGACTGGAAACAGTAGACAAATATAGCCGCAAAGCGGCGATTATCGGCCCTTGCCGACCGCCCTGCCCAAAGCAAGGGGGCGCTTCGCACCCTTTTGTCTCCCTCAATCTAAAATTACGGTATTGCTACTGCCTTTATGTTTGTTTTTAACTTTTTTCCCAAGGGTCTTAGTTTTAGGATTTTTGGAATGCGCTAACGCGCACAATTTTGACATTATACAGAGAAAATGAGTATGAATTTGTATCACACTATATCTGCAAACTGAAGCATAAACTGAAGCATAAAAATATGCAATTTACTTAGGGTTGCGGCTGCGCCGCAGAAACTACAAAGGTTGGTTCCTCACTTCTCGCTGAATTATGGAGTTTAACATTTTTCCATCAGAATAAAATGGGACGTTCTGGTCATCGCTACGGCAACACCGTGAAATATATGGCATGGGTGTAATTGACTTTTCTGATCGGAACGAGAATTTTGTGCCAAAATATTAAAATTTTCGTAAAACTAAAATTTGTACTCTCCATATAATTCCTATAGGGGGCGCTATTGCACCCAATTTGAATTTTGCCAAATGAAAGTGTGTAGGACTGTGACTTTAACAACTGATAACAAAATGAGTGAAATCGGGCCATTTTTTGTTTGCGAAAAATCTCAAAATACTTCGTACAATTTGCGGCTTCGCCACATAAAAAACGTAAAACTTAGAAAAGTAATTTGGATAACTTTTAAAGTTCTACTTCTCAAGATTATTTTCCACCCAAAATTAGCTTGTTCCGATAAACGCTCTAGGAGGAGATAGATTTTGTATGAAGTGAAAAATAAAGGCGGATTCCCGCTTCACGGGCTGTCATCCAAAATGGCCGACACCCAATATGGCAGACGGCGTTGCTGTAATAATATTTTTTGCTCAACTTGTCATGATGCACGTCTGTACCGATTTTTATGATTCTACGACAAACTTTATTTTTGGCAAAGTCCTATCTCGCAATGTTAAAAAAACGGAGGTGGCGCTGTCGCGCCACTATTTTGAAATTCAAATTTGGAAATAGTCAAAAGTTGCGTCGGATCGGGTTTGAATTTTGGGCCAAAATCTGTGACTTTTCGTCGGGGGAGTGCGCTCCGCTTCGCTCCGTGCGCTCTATACGATTACAAGAGCCCCTTCGCCAGCCCTGATGGCGCTCAGGCCTAATAAGCTGAAGAAAGTTGGTTGTGTGTTTGGTTCCTCTTTATCCTGCGGTCGTAAACCTGCGGCCCTGTACCTGCAGCAGCTCCGCTCTGCAGCAGACCCCCCCCTCCCTCCCCCTGTCTCCCCCTCTCTCCACTGCTCCCTCCGTCGGCGTGCGTGAGAGAGACCCAGGCAGCGCCGAACGCAACGCGAGGAAGCACCACCAAGTCCGTCCCTTTTTCTCTTCTCTGCTCTTCTCTTCTTCCTTTCCCCTCCAAACAGAAAAAAACAGGAAAAAAAACCGAGCACAGGAGCCGAGGGATGCGAGTCTGTGCGAGCGGTTACAGGACGGAGCACACACTCTCCTCCCTCTGAAGAGCCCGGCTACAACAGCGGAGGTGAGCGCCTGCGTGTGCTGCTGCTGCTGCACGTACCGCCGATGTCCAGAGCTCCCTGTCTCTCTCTGTGTCCCTCTGCATGCCTCGCGTTACAGCCGTAGCTTCTTCTTTCTTTGGTGTTGTTGTTGTTACGCGTTTCGGTTCGGGGTGACACCGCGCGCTACACACCTTTTTTGTCCTGTCGTGATTTACAAAAAGATACACACCACGCTTCCACTTGGGCGCAAAATACCCGTGGTACAACCTTCTCCGCGCGCAGAGCTGTCATCGCCTGGACGAGGGGGGGGGGGGGGGGGGGACACGGACACGGGCGTCGCACGAGCCAAAGTTTGAGAGCTTGAGTGTCCTCGGCGTATGGGGTTATTACGCGGTCACGGGCAGCACACGGCGGTAGGTAGGTTGGTATAGGTTGTCAGGCTGGCTACGAGGAGGAGGAGGAGGAGGAAAGGGGGGGCTCCTGTGGTCGTTCCGCTCGTTCTCCCGTTGACCTCAGTGTCCTTCATTTGGCGCATTGGGAGAAAAACGTGCCTCCGCTGTTCCTTTCGCTCGCGCAGACGGGCTCATGTGTGCACACTACAGCGTGTGGTTGTACAAATGAGCCGTGCCGTTTAAATTACGTTTCACACACGAGCAGACGATCGGAATGGAAGAGTTTTTTTGTTTGTTTTGTTTTTTTGTTTTGGTTTCTGTTTTATATCGTATTTAAACTGGATTGTACCCGGTGAGAGAGACCGGGGCTGGTTGTCACACATTTTTTGAGGAGTCAATTGAAGAACCTTTTAACCCCCGCCTTAACAGAGCACATTTTCTCCAGTTCGACTTTAACCAAATCTATAATAATTATAATAATAATAATAATAATAGCAATGGCTTATACTTGTATTGCGCTTTTCAAGCCTATGTTACCAAGTTTCTCAAAGCGCAGCACTGTAGTCATTACACAGTCACTCCGTGCTCGGTGGTCGTAAGCTACTAATATAGCCACAGTTGCCCTGGGATAGACTGACGGAAGCGAGGCAACCAGTCTGTGCCATCAGCCTCTCCGAGCACCAACTACACACTCACACACATCATTCATCCTGTTCTATTGTACATTGTACAAAGGCATAAAAATGACATCATCACCTCAGTGTCTTCTGTCCAGTTGATAAAATGATGGAAAATATTAGTAATAAAAAAAATAAGGAAAAAATGTGAAAAAAATTTTTTTATTTGAGCTGAAACAACCAAGTCACTTCCTTTAATGCTGCTGCTTTCAATGCTTTCATTTTTTTGATACCGGGAGTACCTTAAAGGATCTGTATCATGCTATTTTAGCCATTCCAAAGTAAAGTATAGGCATTTATATGATATATTGTACCTCTATCACTATGGAGTACTCATTTTTGAGAGAAATATAAGTATTTTATGGGGGTATTTTTCAAACCCGGAAGACAAGACGCTTCGATTCAGTTAACTCCGCCCCTCTCTCCGCTCATTCCACATTTGCAGTATTATAAATATAAATATCGCTGCAAAAAGAGAAGTTACTTCACATAATGCAGTTATAAGGAGTTGACATGTGCAACACAGTTTCATAAATGGCTAACACACACGCTAACACGCGTTTTTGATTGACTCACCGCTCAGTCTGGACTCCCCATGGGATCGCGTTGGTTATAAAAGTTAATCCACTTGGATGCTTGGTGAACCTTGACCAGAATCAATCAGGTTGGTTGATAAAGTCGCTGAATCCCAGAAAGAAATTCCAACTTCTGGCGAGTGCACTCTTCTTTAGGAAGGTTGAATAGTCCTGTTCCTCTCGTAGCCAAACGCGCATCCGTGACATTATCGTTGAGTAAGAAAAAAGAACAGGCGTGTCCAGAGTAGGTTAGAAAGTGCTCAGTCTTCACAAACATGACTTCTGTTCGGATCCTCCGGGGGTGCGTTTGTTTACTCTCCCGGGACAGCACAGACGTGTCGGAGAGTTTCTTTTTTTTTTCTTTATTTCTCTCTTACAACAAAAATAATGAAAAAGCTGTTTTATAAATTAAAATCAGGCCGTAAGGCATTACATTACAGACGTAGAGCACTTCCGTTCCGCTGTGACGACACAACTGAACAGCTCAGTCGTTTACCAGGAGAGGGCGGAGCAGCTGCTCAGAGAGCAGGATTCAGGAGGATTACTGAGAACTGTGTGAATGAAGCCAAAGACCGCTCTGGGGGTGTTTTTGATAAGGAAATAGCATAACAACATGGCTAAAAACTCCAAAAAGTCGATTTTGCATGATATAGCTCCTTTAATTTTATTTATTTTTTAATATACACAGCCCTACAGCTAACCCATGAACAGCCCCGGTCTGTAGCCCAGGGGTCATCCACGTGTCTGAAGCGTCTCGCTGTACACAAGTCTTTCTACATTCATTTAACACAGTGCAAATTCCAAGTCGTCCAGGTGGTTGATTTTATCTTCTAAGTTTGAAAACAATGAGTGTGTTCACATGCACTCGAGTATCCAGGTTATCAACAGGTATAAGTATTCAGACGGCTTTACTACAAAACTGGTTGGACTGAGCCTGGATTAGTTCCTTTAACCCGGGTCGACAAACCAAATGCTGCACTGGAGACAGACGCGAAGACATGGGGCTGAGCAACATCGATTTAAAACTTATTTTTACCAATATATTTATGTCCACATTTAAGCTATAGTAATAATATCGTGCTATCAAATCATTACTCCAACCTCCGTTTTTTTAATACATTTAAAAAGTGTAAAAGAGAAAAACTACGAAGTTACTGAGGTGAACCGGAAGTACAGTGCCGTTGTCATGGCAACGTTAGACAGGTCAACATGGAGACTCTGGGGAAAGTTTTGATTCATGCTTTTGGTGCAAAGTTTAGACGGAGGAGGTTGTTTCAGAGCGAACGCATTAAAGGAGAAAGGAAACTGCTGTTTTATGAGAACAGCTGAATCCCACAGACCTGACGCTGATGTCGTTCATCGTAGCGTGCGCCCTGCGGTAAGAAATAGCGTTTCTTGCTAACGCAAAGCTCATAAACAAACCTGAGAGTTAGCGCTCGCATCACGGATGAATACAAGGCTTGTTGTCATCATTCAGCGTTCATTATCCATCCATCATTTCCGCAAAAAAAAGTGAATTACTGACATTGCTGATCCCGTGCGAATGCACATAAAACATACCTGATGTCCTAGGGTGACTTCAGTTTTACCGACGTCCCCAGGTAATTCTAAGCCCGCGCGAATAGGGCTCTGGTCTGGGGGATAAAAGTCTAGTGGAACCTCTGGTAATGAACGACAAGTGTCAGAGCAGGGCCTCGCATTTCAAGTTCACACAGGGCCTCGCACCCCCCCCTGCGACGGTCCTGGCCAAGCGCACAAGTGGCCAATCACAGAAGAGACTCAGACACAGTTCATCTGAATATCAAAATCTAGCTCTAAACTCATGTCGCAGAGCCGTCATCTTAGCTGGGAACTAAACCTGGCCCAGAGCGGCTTATGCGCTAAAGGCATGTTTCCATGGAGATCTACCCTGCTAGAAAGTTATCCAGCTTTGTAGTATGGCAAAACCAGGGTTAACGCTAAACTACTATGAAGCTGGAGTAGAGTGTTACTCTAATCCAGCTGCGTAGTACACCCCTCTGGTTTTGTCTGTGCCCACGTAAAAGCAGTATCCTGGTATCCTGGTTTCAGTTTCCTGGATAAGCCAATATCCAGGTTATTAGAAACCAGCATACTCACACTGGGACATTCCCCCAGTTCCCAGGACACTGTGCCATGTGCGAATGTTCGAAACAGATACGGCCGGGGAAGAAACTTTCTTACAGCGATTGTATTTGGTACCTTGGGCTTTTAAAACTGTATAATGCAAAAATAAATTGTAAACTTGACAAAACAACCACTTTTTTTGCTCCGCTCCAGTGGCTGTCCGCGCTGCACTTGGATTAAATTGTCACTTTGGGACTTCGCACAAAGCTGGAACAGAGCTCTGCAGTTCCAAGTGCTTCTTTCGATAGTTCTTGTCTCTGTGTTTAGAGACGTGTCCGAAAAAGCCATGTGTTAGCAACATTCCTTTCCATGTTTGTCATTAGCTCCCAGGATACTGCAGTCGCTCATGACAGGGATAGGCATATCCTAGTTTCTCTGACGCATGTAAACATCATATCCAGAATATTGTCATAACTAGGATATGACCAATGACCAGGATACGCCAGTGCAGGTAAACACACTAAAAAAACAACAACAGTAAAATAAATGTTCCGTTACAGGGCCTTTAACAAGCAAAATAGACTTTAGTTTAAGGTTTTACATATTCTAAAGTTGTGCCGGCAGGGGAACAGGAACACAAACTATTGTTGTAGATTTCTGATATAAACATGGGGAAACCTGTTTTGCAAGTTTTCTGCCAATTTGTTATATAAAAATAACACAATTGCGTGTCCTGAAAAATGTACAGAGCCATGTTTAAATTCATGGTTTTCTTTGGTTGACATATTAGTTACAAAGAGTTGCTTAGTGGGGACTTTGGATAACTTGTTTACTTTTGAGTTATTGGAAAAATAAATTGTAAAATTCAAATTTCGTCATGGCAGTGGTTCAAAACTCAATCAGGCAGAACCGCAAAGCGTGAGTTTGGTCTGTTATTTTTACTTTGATATTAAAACTAAGATGTTAAAGGAACAGGCCACCGTTTTACCATACTGAGATATGTTCTTACCTGAGCTTAGACGAGTTGATGCGTAACTGTCTGGCCTTTGTGTGTGCCCGTGGAAGAGTGTGGTCGCTTCTAACTTCACCCCCATTTGGAGATATAGGGATATGCTGGGAGAGACCAAATGCTAACAACATCTTTGGTCGTTTTGCGTGACTGAGCGCATGCACAAAGACCAGACAGGTACGCATCAACTCGTCTAAGCTCAGGTAAGAACATATCTCAGTATGGAAAAACAGTGGCCTGTTCCTTTAAGGGAGAAAACTAGCCAAAATTCTGAACAGCATTAAACATTGATATCCTCACCTGCAGCGTCTTGCTATGAGCCCATAACAGACCTGAAACAGAGTGGTGTTTTGTTTCCTGCATATTCGTCCAACACTCAAAACGCCAGCCAACACTCCGATATAATTCGTTGGGAGATGTTCTTCTGTCTTTTACAGAAACACCCGACAGTTTTCAAAGACCTCATGTCAATACTGTTTTGCAAAATGTAACTAATGTTCCCTCTTTCTTCCGCAGAGCCCAATTTGATCCCTTTCCCGAACAAGTGAATGTAACATCGCTCGGATTACGAAGGCCGGGAATCAAAAGCCATCACCATGAATTTTGTAATGAAGCAGGCGCTGGGAGGTAGGTGTCCCTCTGCAGAACACGCCTGGACAAGAATGTGCTGATGCTGGTGGAGGGAGGGGGATGTTGTGGATCGACAGTGCGGGTACTCTGCAGGTACTCTGGGGTGTGTAATAGTAACAAATGAGCTCAATATTTTGGAGGGGGACTTTCTCGATAACACTTATCAAGCAATATATCAAGCATATAAACGTCACAGTGAAATGTGCTGCCTTAAATGAGGACTGACTTTGCAGTAGTACAAAAGAGTTAGTCCTGTTTTAATCTTGATCTAGGCCTGGTGCTTCTTGAAAGGTCATACCTGTATATTTTATGAAGTAGTACTTGAAAGGCAATGTATTTGATAAGGCAGTACTTGAAAGGTCATACAGTATTTGATGAGGTCATATTCCATATATTTGATGAGATAGTACTTGAAAAGTTATATAGTATTTGATGAAGTAGTACATGAAAGGTCATATATTTGAAGAGGTAGTACTTGAAATGTCATATATTTGATGAGGTACGACTTGAAAGTCCATATATTTGATGAGGTAGTACTTGAAATGTCATATATTTAATGAGATAGTACTTGAAAGTCCATATATTTGATGAGGTAGTACTTGAAAGTTCATATATTTGATGAGGTAGTACTTGAAATGTCATATACTGTATTTAATGAGGTAGTACTTGAAAGTCCACATATTTGATGAGGTAGTACTTGAAAGTCCATATATTTGATGAGGTAGTACTTGAAAGGTCATATAGTATTTGATGAGGTAGCACTTGAAAGGTCATGTATTTAATGAGGTAGTACTTTAAAGGTCATATATTTGATGAGGCAGTACTTGAAAGGTCATGTATTTTATGAGGTAGTACTTGAAAGGTCATATAGTATTTGATGAGGTAGTACTTAAAGGTCATATATTTGATTTGAAACTTTTGCTGTACATTACTGATATAAATATGGGGAAAATGTTCTCTCACTTTATGTTTTCATATATAATAAGACATACATAAAAAAAAAATTGCCTGTAATTTAGAGGGACTACATGAAAGTTAGTCATTTTTATACTCACTACTGCCACCTCAGGCCTTATGCGTAACTGCAGCTTCTATATTAAGCTCGTGCATGACGGCGATTCAGACCTTTTTGAGTGACAGTGCAGGATTTTAGAGGCAGTTGTGGTGAACAGGTCTGGGCTCATTCTACACATTAGGACATGGCTGGAACATGTAGGGGGAGGAAAATACACAATATTAACATTTTTAAACTCCGTATAGTCCCTTTAATAATTTGAAAAATGGATAGAGCCAGGTTTAAATTTATGGTTTTATTTTGATGATGTTTTCAGGTGGGATTTTGGATTTGTTTGGTTCTTGAATAACATGTGGGGAAAATCTGTAAAAAAAAAAAAATCAAATTGCACCTTGTTTTTTGGGGGTTCAAAGCTCAATAAATCAGACAGGAATTAGATATTGATAAATTCCTCTAAACAAAACCTTCCAGAATATTGTTAAGTCCAAGACTGGAAAACCTCATTCTGTGAACACTGGCCTATACGTTTTGTAACGTCTGCATTATGTCTCCTGTCTTTAACCCCGCTGTCTCCCAGAAAGGAAATTACCATATTTGGATTACAGCGTCGCCTCGGTCGCCTTTCGTGCTACATGTGGATACTAATGTGTTCTTTAAAATGGAGAGAAGATGGAGACTCGTTCTATTAAAATCAAAATCATTAGTTTATTCCCTGAATTTACAGACTAAACACGGAGCGCTACATCTTGAAATGTTGACCAGGAGTGGGCACGAGAGAGAGAGAGAAGGCCCGTGGGTTGGCCTTTTATAAAAATAGGAAGTAGGCGTCTCCTTGTTGACACTTCTTCTGCGTCTGCGCCATCTGACTCCCAACACACTGCCCCCAGTGGACTCCAGGAGTAAGGACAATGATGCAGTAAAATGTCCGCCCAATTCAAATCAACCCCAAAAGCACAGATTATAATCAACACAGTTTCATATAATCATTAAAGCCTATTATGACAAAAACATATATAGAAATATTCAACAATACCGAACATGTCAATATTTGTGGGAAACCAGATGATGCGGCGCGATGTTGTAGAAACTGAAAATCTCTGGCTCGCTGGTGACAAAACGTGATAGAATAAGCACCGCATGGGGCAAGTTTGGTCTTTTTGCTCAAACATAAGAACCAAGATGTGAAGAGAAAACTTGTCTCAGCAAAATCAATGTTTTCATTTCGCCGTGTCTCGTCTTCAATCCATTCATTTTTAATTTATGAAGACGTCACACTGTGTGGTTACTCTGCGATCACTCTGGATACACAGCAGGTACTTTTTAGGTGCTCTGTGGGTATTCTACCATCTAATTTAGTTTTCACTGTGGTCTGTCTGCGGTTGCTCCGTGGTTAGAGTGCTGGCTCTCCATGTCGCAGTCCTGGAGGACGGGGAAGACGAGGAGGAGCGGCTGTAATTCGGTTATGAATATGCAGATGGCGCGGTAATGGTCTGAGAGATTGGCGTGGCTTTCGTTATTGTGTGTGAACCGATCGCTCCTGTCCCCGCTCTGAATGTCAAACAGATGCACGAGGACAGAGGAAGGCAAAGTGTCAGGATTCTTTTAACAAGTCTAGTACATTATATTGCAAATTGGTTGCTATTGACATAGTAGGTGGCACAATCCTCACATCGCAAGAAGCCACAACACAAATGACTGGGCTCTTCATCTGACTCAAATGTTGTTGTTTTTGTTCTAATTTAGTTTTTTTTTGAGTGGAACTAAACATTAAACCTACTTTTTCTGTTGATATACTGTACACATTAGGTTTTTGGCTATTGTCTACTGTCCCCAGTCCATTTTTTTGACATTAAGTGTAAACTAATGACACCAAATCTGTTTCTCTCCAGACTGACTTCCGCACAGTCATATGACACTTTCTAGTCGATACAGTGTCCGTTATGTCTTTAATCTGTCATGTAAGAAAAAGAGAAAATAAATCAAGTTATCCCTTCAGGATGAGAAGGAGTAAGCTTAGCAAGAGATCGAGAGGAGAGGAAACATTTCCAGGAGGAGTGTTTAGGGAGCTGTTGCCGTTATGCTAAGAATAGCCACTGTTGAAGAGTCAAAGATGCGCTCGTGGCTCAAAGCACAGCTCCAGGTCTGATTTTGATGAGGGAACAACACTGCGACATGGTGAAAAGTAGAGGTTCCAGCTATGGGGATTTTACAATATTGGCCGATGTCATGTTGATCTCCGGATCCGAAAGTGACTTCCCGTTTGCACTGGAAAGAGCTCATAGCCTTAAAATGAGCCTCCCACAACTTCCTAGGCCTCAGGAGAAACATGGCAGTGAAAATCGGTCACAAGTTTGTACACCTCGTATTTTATTTTATGTTGCAGACATTTGCTTCAATCTTGTGTTTCTAAATTGCGTAACCCTTTTCTGCCGAAGAGGGGCGCATGTGTGATCTCGGCGCTCCCCAGACCTGGCGCATTAGTGGGCAGGACAGTCTCCCATGGCCAATGGTTATGTAGAATTTTTTTTCCCTCCAACCAGGCGAGGAAAAGGGAAAGGGGTGGTAGACGAGTAAGGTTTTGTGCTTTTCTTTGTTTTCGCGTTTCGGCTGAGTGCAAACCATAGACATCGACATCGAACTTGCTAGGGTCAAGGACAAACTCAGTGGGATAAATGAAGTTTTTAGTTTGACCTGATAGAGCTTATAAAAGCTTGTAATGCTAAAGGAAGAACTTGAGGCAGAAAAGAATGGGAGACTGCCATAGAAGAACAGTGCACAGTGCTGCTAACAAACCACGTCTTAGTCGACATCTTTTTTTTTAAATATAAGGGATGCCCTCTCGCTAGTAGCAGAGGCACATGCCGCAAAAGGTTCGCCACATGCGAGATAACGCTTGTCCAACATTGCTCTTGGAGCAACTCTGTCCTTGAGCAGAGACGTATCGTTTTTTTGTTTTGGAATCTGCTGAGTTTTGTCTTTCAAACGAGCTTCCACTGAAGTGTCTACTAAACATGAATGCCCTGAATAAATCAGCCAATAAAGCACCCCCTGCTGTCACAGTTCAACACTGACACATTTTACAGTTCAGAAGCTTGAGGAGGTAGAGGATATTGATGAGGCATTTGGCATCGGCCTTAAAAAAACACATAGCATCGACCACTTGTTAAAAAGCTCTTAATTTTTCTTTTAAAAATCCATCAGCGAATAAGCCAGGATGTTAACAGAAACGCCATTAGCTCTTATCAGTTTCCTACAAATGCTTACTTCAGCAAAACGGCTCCTGGACCTGTCCCTCCAGAGCTTACTTTTGAAAACAGTCAAAAGTCTTTCAAATCCAGGGAATACAGTTTGAATCGCTTCAACGGTAGAAGAAGAAAGGACCAAACTGAAAGAAGCAACATACAGCTCCAGATCCGTTTTTGACGAGGAAAAAAGTTGATTATGTATAATACGTCCCCCTAAGGCCGAAATACGTCTGTAATGGTGCGTTTAAAAGCGTAATGTGTGACCTTTCACTCCGACGCTCCTGTATCATGGCCGTCTGTTTCTGGGGAGACGTAATGAGAGCGAGCGAGCGAGCGGAGGATTAGCTGTAGGCCATTATCCCGATGCCGTGTGTCTGCGCGCGCTCTGAGGTGAAAGCCACACTGCTTTGTTCTGTTCTGTTCTGCTGCTGCTGCTCCCGCTGTGGGAAGCTTTACATTACAATGAGCCCATCACCCAAATGTGACAGCTTTACCATGTTACAGTGGGGTTTTCTTGTCGTACAGCCTGGAATTTTTTTTATTTTTTTATTTTTTTGTTTGCATGTCGGAGTAATCCTGTTTGCTGAGGCTGTCTCCGTCTGAACCGCAGAAAGTCCCTCGTTCCTAAAGTGTTACCAAATGGAAACCAGGCTCTGTTTGTTTCAGCTATAGGGTATTTTACTACAGTCATCTAAAGCGGTGTTCTCGATGTGTCACTTGACATTGCGTCCGGTCGACCCTTTAGACCGGGGGTAGGCAAGTTTGCTCGATTTTCTTCATCGTCAAAAGACCAAGGCATCACTTTCTACAAATGCCAGTGTGGTACATCATGCATATGGCCTACATGGGTGTTTTGTAAAGGAATTGACCCTATTTTTCACCTTTCTAAAGCACTTTAACAGGCATTTGATCTCCGATTTGTGTAATTATATTCCTCAATCTTGCCGGTTTTGGGAAGACCCTCCCGCCCTCGCCCCTTCCAAACAACCCTCCACTGCATCAAGTCCATTTGAATGCTCTATAAAGGTTATACAATTGGTCTTAGTCAGGCAAAGTGAAGGCCTTTCAATGTACTTTTAATGCCTAATACCAGAGGTTCTGTTAGACTTTTTTTTTTTGCTGGTCGGCTAATATATCGGGCTGGTATATGGGTGTTTTACCATATCAGCTATCGGCCGATATCATGCCGATAAAAGATCGATACCTACGTAAGCAAAAGTGATAGAGGCTTACCGTTTTTTTTTATTATTCTGGAATCTGCTGATTTTTGTCTTTCAAACGATCACCCTCTGAAGTACCTACTAAACATGAATGTCCTGAATAAATCCTTCCACTAATGAAGCGGCCCCTGCTGTCACTGTTAGACCCTAATTGTGTTTCCATCAGAGAAAATGTGCATCTGTCTAAAATGCGCACAATAAATTTGTATAACAAAAGTGAATTTTCACGTTTCCATCCAAGAGTTTTTGCGAATCGTGGCTTTGGTTACCCGGTTACAGCAGGCAGCTGCATGGCGCAATTGCAGCATTTACCCAGCAGGGGGCGCACCGTACGTTTTTGATTTCACTTGAAGTACGTGAGTTAAGTAAATTAATTAATTTACCATGTCGGAATTAGCTGCTTGTTTTTACTGAATAAATGTTAATTTAGACGACCTACACACTAAAGCTAAGCAAAAGTATCTTAACTAACTCGCTGCTACTACTCTGAAGTCTCGCATGACCTGTAAAGGTTGGACAACCAAAAACTATCCCAGAGTGAGTTTACTACTGTTGTGTTCAAAAATGGATGAAAAAGAATTCGTAGGCTCGTTCTATTCAAATCAAAATCATTATTTTATTCCCTGAATTTACAATCTAAAACAAAAGCTATGCTAAAGGCTACATGGTGATCTTCAGTGGGCAGCGAGGAATGCAGCAGGGCAAGAGGGGGCACGGCTCGATATCCTGGGGTTTTATAGACACAGGAAGTAGGCGGCTACTTGTTGAAGAACCAATCAATGTCCTTGGAATGCTTCTTCTGCTGCGCGATCTGACTCCGCATTATAACACTCTGCCCCCCAGTGGATTCCAAGAGTAAGAACAACAAAATGTCCGCCTAATTCAAATCAACCCCAAAAGCACAGATTACAATCAACACAATTTCATATAATCATTAAAGCCTATTAAAACAAAAACATATATAGAAATATTCAACACTATGTTTTCTAATGAGGATCAGGCGGCGTCTGTGTCTCTGGGCAAGTGTTTTGTTGGCTAACTTGGTCCATAGTTGCAGACAGTGTGTTAGCATAAATGCTGCGGCAGAGACAGCGATGTTTGAGCCTCTGCATCTGGGAAATATTTTTGGACTAGAGACGACCTGCTACTGATGGATTACTTTTCCTCTTCACTTCTGTCCACTCCTGTCCGCAGGTCGGCTTCGCCAACAGTCACGTGTACTTTTTATTCGCTACGTCAAACTTTATGCGAAAAAACTGTTTCCATCTTCCAAAATGCGCATTTACGCTTATGCGCACAAATCAAAAGCCACCTCAAGCGAGCGGATAAACTTTTCATGCGAATTAAAATCCATTGATGGAAACGCAGCTAGTGACACATTTTACAGTTTAGAAGCTTCATATAGATGAGACGTTTTTAAAATTGGCCAAAAATATTGGTGGTGCTAATCAACATCAACATCCCCAAAAATCAGCATCGGTCTCTAGTCGACCGATAAAGAGACAGGGGGCTAGAGAGGAGAAGAGGGGGGAAATAAAAGGGGGAGAAGACAGAGACTGAGAGATAGAGAGGGGAAAGAGCGGTAGAGGGAAAGAGAGGCAAACGAGATGGTGATTGTTTGCTGTACAGTCTCCACGGCAGCAGCAGAGATGGACTCTCTACTCAAGTCTCTTCCCCCTGAGGTTCTTCCAGGGAATTACCGAGGCCCTCAGGGGCCCGCTGGGAGACACTCCCTCAGTCAGTTCATTTCACTCTTCTCCACTCCACTCGTAGCTGCCTGCCGTCGGAACAGAACTTACATTAATGTGTGACCCCGTATTCCAAATCTGACTCACAACTAATGAGCTATTGAAACCGTAACATCGTTTTCTGTCACTCAGACGGAGCAATAATTACAGCAAAATGTAGTATTTTTTAATGAGTTTTTTAAAGGGAGGGTCTGCAGGTTTTTAAATATTTAATAAATATGACCTATATATGTCTCCCCAGATATGAGGTAAACCTAAAGACAATTGTCCAATCAAAAAGCAGAATGAGCTCCAGATCCTATGGTTAAAAATAGTAACTATTAACTATCAGTTTATCTATTAACTATTAATAAACTAATGGAAAACATTAAACAAGCAATTAAACAATCACAGGACCTTTCTTCACTATTTATCCTTAGTTTTAGACAGGCTATTTATATTGCATTAATATAAACAACTCGCATAAAAATGATCTGATAACTTGCTCTCAGTTATTCTTTAACAGCATTACATAACAAACACTTGGCCGCTCCAGCCGTGGCCAATTTTATTTTGTGAGGCGACTTTAACTGATTCAGTCATTCTGTTCCAGCCTTGATTAATTGGTGCTAGCATTAGCATAATGCCCCTAGCCACAGCATTTTGTGCGGCGATCAAAAGTACGCTTGTGGAGGTAAATGAGGAACAACATGCCCATATGTGACCAGTCACTAGAACTAGGGACACAAGTCGGTTCTGGGGCGTCTTCAGATTATCACAGATTGTTAAAGTGTAGTCTCCAAGCTTTCCAACAATGTAACACATGGAAATCTGATAATATTTAGAAACATAGCTGCGATTTGAAGTTAACAATGCCAAAAAAGGCCAAAGGGCAGGAAAACCCCTCTGAAGTTTTGGGCAGTTCTCACCTCTCTGCTGTTGAGAATAACAATAGGGCTCATTTACATCTCATTTAGATACATACCATACCCCCATAAAGCTCCCCACTGTCATGTCATGTTATTTGTATGTTGTTGCTATGTGTATGTTGGGCCATAGTGATGTAGATAATAGACATAGTGTAATCAACTGTACAGACAATTCTTAAGAAATAGATCATCTAAAAATGAAATGAAATATAAGAGATACAAAAACAAATTGGTAACTACAATGCCTCTCGAAAGTACTAATACACCTTGAACTTTTGCACATTTTGTCATGTTTACAACCATAAACATAAAGATTTTATTTTGAATTTTTTACTGAAAGTTCACACACAAGTAACAGACAACTGTGAAGTGAAAGCAAAATGATACATGATTCTGTTTTTGTTTTTTTAAATAGAAAAGTGAAAAGTGGTGCGTGCATAAGTATTCATATAGCATTTTCGGAGTGCATTAAATTGCCTTTATAACATTCCTAATGACTGCAGAATGTTCACACCTTGCCCTAACCATTAAATAGAGGCCACCTGTGTGTAATCTACTCTCAGTATAATTCCAGCTGTTCTGTGAGGGCCTCAGAGCTATGCTCAGAGTGTATTGGTCACTAACAACATCATGAAGGCCAAGGAGCATAAAGGGATAAAGCTGTGGGACGTTTAAAGCAGCGTTAAGTTATACAAAGATTTCCCAAGATTTCAACATGTCACGGAGCACTGTTCAATCCATAGAGCCAAATACAGGGACATTTTGGAGGAAAACCTGCTGGAGTCAGCAAGAGAATTGAGGCTGGGGCGGAGATTCACCTTCCAGCAGGACAATGACCCTAAACACAAAGATAAATCTACAATGGAATGGTTTAAAAACAAACATATTAATGTGCTAGAATGGCCCAGTCATGAATGGCCCTAAATCCTATTGAAAATCTGTGGAAAGACCTGAAAACTGCTGTTCACAAACACTCTCCTTCTAATTTGACAGAGCTTGAGTTTTTTGTAAAGAGGAATGGGCTAAAATGTCAGTCTCTAGATGTGCAAACCTTGTAGTCATACTCCAGAAGACTTGCTGCTGTTATGGCAGCAAAAGGGGGTTCCACAAAGTATTAAGTCATGCTGTATGAATACTTATGCACGCCTCACTTTTCACTTTTCTATTTTTCGAATAATAACAGAATCATGTATCATTTTGCTTTCACTTCACAGTTGTCTGTTACTTGTGTGGGAACTTTCAGTAAAAAATTCAAAATAAAATCTTTATGTTTATGGTTGGTAAACCAAGTAATTGACTCTTTTATTTACAGTTAAAATCCTGCGTGCTTCTCCCATAGCTTCTCTCCAGTCCCTCCCTGTGTCAGCTCCAGCCTCAGGCTGAGCGAGAGTTACAGACTCCAGACATAACTGAATTTATAACTTTAGAAAAGACTCCTGTACTGTTTTAGTAATGCACATACATTCTCATACACGAGAGGAAAAGGCCGACATCCCGACGTATCGCCACGCGTGGTCGCATTGTGTTTACGTTTCACTACAGTACCAACTGTTACAGTACTAACTGTTACAGTACTAATCCAGTAACTGTACCTGGCCATAAAACCGAAAATATGAAGCGGATCTCTGTCAAATAAGAAGTGGCTGAAAGCTAGGGATGCACTGACTACATTTATGGAGTAGTTTTAAGTTTGTAGAGATCTTGATTTTGTGTAAATAGCAGGTTCATTCCTCGTGACTACATGACTGTCTCCCATGCTATTTACCACGTTAGCTTACAACAGCACAATAGCCTCTTTCACTCACCCATCTGAAGTAACCTTTGCTTCTGCTCAGCAAACTCGTGGTAAATCCATTTTCCAGCGTAAGTAGCGGCGGCCTCCGTGAGACATGGGGAAGCGTTACAGTCATAAGATTTAGTACTTGCTGTGGAGGCTGCACTATAAGAACGTGTTTTCTTTTGATGGATTCCGGCTCAGGTTGGGATTGAAGGCAGTGAAGATGTAGACATGCCAGCCAAGCAGTCTCTAAAACTGTAGCATATTGATTTGGTGATATCTCTGTGCAAGCTGACAGGGAAAGTTGTTGCTAATAAGAGGATTATGGAAATATGGCATGGGATGCACATGATAGTGGAAGACACCTATATTACTTTAAAAAGAGATGTGGTGTGGCTTGAGGAAGGACCCCTCATCTTGTCCATACAGGTGCATACAGGTTAATAGCACTCTTCGAAGGTGCTTGCCTCTATATCGATCAGTTGGAAACTGTGCATCATGCTCTCATTGAGTGTCGGTTTTATATTGAGCTAAGGAATAGACTTTCGGATATTTTAGGTAAAGAGAAAAAGAGCCTTGCAGTTGAAAATCTTTTGCGATAGTCCGTCTAAAGCTGTGAAGACAGAATCGTGTAGATTCCTAAAGGAAACTGGACTTATGGACTGAATTTAACCAAGTGTGTCTACTCTCTAAAGCTGAGTGTACTCTGCACAATTTTGGTCAGCTGCAACTAGCAATCACTCATCGTGTTCGGGAAATCACAATGTTTGGGAAAGGTCTTAGGTCATAAAATGAGACAGAGACAAAGATTTAAAATAAACCACTAGAACGACTAAATACGAGCTGTGACCGACATCAGGCATTGTCTGATATTTTGGAACGCTAGTAGCAGAGTGCGGAATCCTCTCTCTGCAACTCGGATCTCTGTTAGGCGTCTCGTCAAAGAAATACCACATGGGCGCACCGCGGCAAATGCCCTATCCGACGGATGCCATTCAAATTCCAAAGTAGAAGAAGAAGAGTGCGTTGACTGGCACACAGTATGAGCTGCATGCTGGTGACAAATAGGTTCATTACCCTTTGTTGCTGCAGTCCCTGATGGAGAGCAGACTCCTCCTGGACGGCTCCTCTCGGCGGAACCATCTTAACAACACGCTCTGGGCTAGCTAACAAGCCCCTTTCTCTTGTAGGGATCTCACAATATAGAAGGCACATGACTCTAGTGTTGTCAGGTCTCGGTTCAGCTGCTCCAGTCTGGAGCCCCTTTTGTGATGGGGTTTGGCGTAATTTGCGGGTTTGACCGGTTTGAGGAGGGTGGGGGTGGCACAATGCACAATACAGCACGATCAGGCAGGAATTAGATATTAAAAACTCCCACTTAAACAAATATATTGGTATGTCAGAGACTGGAAAGTTTGGAGTCTGTTGGAGCAACTAAAGTGGAGATGTTGCAAGAGTGGAACAAAAACCTAATTTGGAGAAAACGGTCTAAAGTTTTGTAACGTCTGCATGTGCGCATGTACATTTCTTAAGCTGCGGTTGTCTTCCAGTAAAGAAAATGACATTTGGATTACAGTGTCACCTCAGTCACCTTTTGCAGTACAAGAAGTTACCAAACATGTCAATATTTGTGAAGGAATACGCGGACAAAGATTTCCTGGATAAAATGTCATAAAATAAGCATCAAAGCAGCAAAGTGAGTTTCGTCTTCTCTATACTCTGACATAAAAACTAAGGAGTTAAAGGCCCTGTACCTGATTTATTGTATTGCAAACAATCAAAGGGGAAGCACTCATTAAAATGTTAGTGGCGGTCCAAACTCATTCGTAACTTTCCTGATATATTTGTAGCATCCACATTCTTTACAAGTTTATAAGCACATTTCCCAACTTGCAGGGTCACTTTTACAAAATGCTGTTTTACCCTCAACGTTTGAGTTTACAATATACAAAAGGAGGATAAAATAAATTTCATTCCATTTCTAGAAGTAAAATCATGTATAGCTCCTTTAAGGGAGCTAGCTTAAAAACCTCAACATTGACCACTGCGTGAAAAAAAAATCTATGTTTTTTCCTTTAATGTAGCACAGTGGGGCAGGGAGATGAAATGAACACAACAGGGACAAAACCTTCCCCTTGCGGTGAGGTCATTGTGGCATTGTCAGTACATCTGCATGGCGCCACCTACTGTTCGGACGTCTTTAATGGGACAGAACACAAAGCAAACTTAATACTATATACTTACTTTTTAACTTTGGAGCGTTTATAGAAATGTAGTGTAGTAGAAAGTTCTCAACAAAATATAATTTACACAAAAACACTGCTTAATGCGCTACACTTAAGCAAATGTACTTTCTCTGCCTCTCTCCATATGCTAGAATCAATATTTGAATAAGTGATACTACAATTGATCACTATGTTGTTGCATGAGTTGTCCAATGGATTACGGTTCACTCTCTTCCACCTCTCCACGGGGCTCTTTCATTGTATTTCATGCATACTAGTGACAGTAAATTCTGGCTCCGCAGGCCACGACGAGCGCAATTATCCGCCCAGAGGATTCATCAGGATTAGCCCGTACCCCACTGCAGAAAACACGCGGGCTGCCGTGCGCGCGCTTGCCACTTGTTTCTATTATGTTCTAAATTGGCAAAGTGAAGGTATCAAGGCAGACAGCTTTACTAATGCCTTCTGCAGTGGGCCCTGTGGGGGCGGTTATATAGGAAGGCTGTCTCTGTATCTGCTTTTCCCCCCGCTATAAACCAAAACAAAATGTCTCAAGGATTCCTGGCTGCGGGGACAATTATAGGTTTAATCAGTTAGATAAATCATGTGCGGCGCAGTGCAGTTTCCATCTGAGAAGCTGTGAGGAGATAGCGGTGCACGGCTGTAAGCGTTCACCTGGGAACTGTAGGGTCACTGGTTCATATCCCCCTTGGTCCAAACTCATTATATCGCTGGGAAAGTGTTTAACCTCCATCGGCTGCTCCAGTTATAGCAGCGTAGCCGCTGGTGATCCTGTCCGGCTTTCTCACTTCCAATGTGGATCTTTGAGGTTTTGTGTCCTACGAACACCCAGTGGACTTTACCCAATACTTTTACACAATGACTTTTCCTGGACTGGTGTCGGTCTTTCTTCCGTAGGGTTAAATAATACTGGAGGAAAGCAATTGCGTTTATTTGAGCTTTGGTTTGTATAAAAGGTGTGTCTAAGTTCATGAATCAGCTACATGTAGTTCAGTGTAGAACAAATAAAATCGGATCAAAAATCTAAATGAGCCCTAATCTGCCATTACCTCTGACCATGTGTGAAACAAAGGAGATCATTTACAAAGCATTTGCTCATGTGCAAAACGAGTAGCACGGGCAAAAGCAGCAGTCATTCACGCATTGTTTTAGTCAAGTAGCATTCTCTCGTTTACATATCATTACTTTAACAAACGCTGAATTGTGAATATACTTTTCTACAGAATAAAGATACAGAGACATGCAGAGGAAAAAAGTGGTTCAACAGCCCATAAAACAAAACAACAACAAAAATTGACACAATGCTAGCGTGAGCAATGAGTGCCGTTTTTCACCTCTACTGAACGATTTGCTGTGAAAAAACATGCATTTGGAACTGATTTTGGCTTGGCTTTATTGGTGTGTGATAAATATGTTTATAGTCCAACAGAAAATGTCTGTATCTATACCACGGATGGAGTTGGATTGGTGACAGACTGCTCACTGGTGGCGCCATGTAGCCTGGTGAGACCACAATGATTCCCCTCTATATATTTTATATATTTTTATACAGAGGGGATCAGTCTGGACACCCCGCCCCCCGTGGCGGTATCAGCAAAATCAAACCGTTCCTGTGCAATCAGATTCATTTATTTGCATTCACGAACAGCGTCACTCATGGGACGCGGATGTTCCCTCAATAACAATCTACGAACGCCGCACGAGAGAGATAAAGAGCGTGTCTGCAATTGACGGTAAATGACCAAAAACACATGGACAGTAGGTGACTTTCGTGATTCATAATCCTGCACAATTATTAACGCAAAACCGCTAATAACACCGCATCAACCGCCCTTCGCTGATTGGTTTACTCCGCTTCCTGTTTGCTTGCGTATGTACCGCTGTGGGAAATGGAATCGACGCAGCGGTGACCAGACTCACTCGCTGGTACAGTGGTGAGTCTGGATCCCAGGCTAGGCGCCATGTGCGATCTGGCTGCAGCAACTATTCAACTAATTCTCTTGGCCACTAAGGGCAGTACTTGTCACAGAACTGATGCAGGGTCAGAACAGACTGTTGACAAAAAGTGATTTTATTAAGTGTCTTATGATTCTTCGTCTTTTTATTATTATTATTATTATTATTATTATTATTATTATTACACTAGTACTAGTACAAGCCAGAGGTTATCAGCAGTTAATTTAGAAGCAGATTAAAGAAATCGTATGCGCCTCTACACTGAGCACATTTTTTATTCATGGAATAAATAAAGAAAAACGTGGAACTATGCATATTAATAATAGACAATAGAGCAAATGCAAATATGTCAGAGTTTTGCCTTGGAATAATTTCCATCTGCACCCTGATGTTTCAAAGGACAGAGTGCAGACTTATTGGTTCTTTTCAGATTCTAGACTGTGATGTCATTAAGGTTGCAAATTCTGGGACTTTTCAACGTGGGAAAATTTCCAAAGGAATTATTGGGAATTAATGGGAATTAACAGGTTTTTTTTCAAAAGTGGTTTGATAACAGCATATTTAAAGGACTTTGGCACATACCCATTTTCTAAAGACGAGTTAATTATTTTCAATATGGTATCTGAGATTTCAGGAGAAATTTCTTTGAGGAGTTTAATTGGAATTGGATCTAGAAGACAAGTTGATGGTTTTGAAGACATAATGATTGGTAATGCCTCAGCCTCATCTACAGTTATGAACCTGTCTAAGACTTCAAAAGGAGACAATGATTCTACAGCGGGATTTAGATCAGAACAAGACAAGGGAAGCTTATTATTTATTTTATCTCTAATGGTTGTGATTTTATCATCGCAGCTAAGGGTATCAGGAATGGAAGGTTCTACTGCGCTGTGACTGTTTGTTAGCCGGGCCACCGTGTTAAAAGAAACCTAGGGTTATTTTTATTTACTTCAATTAATGAAGAGTAGTCATTTGTTTTTGCTTTCCTCATGGCTTGCTTATAGGCGAGTAGGCATTTTTTAAGAGATTGCTCAGCGCTAGAATTGCGCCATAACCGTTCTAATTTGCGAGTCTTTTGCTTAAGCGCGCGTGTTTCTGCGTTGTACCAGGGAGTGACGCACCTGGGCCGAACAACTTTCTGTTTCAGTGGAGCCGCAACATCTAGGGCTGTTTGTAGTGTGAGCATAACGCTGTCGACAAACTGATCACTTTCATTTAAATCAAAAAGCGAGCTATTCTCTGTAGACATAGTATTAAAGACTGGCTGGATCATTTCTTTAAACTTTAACACAGCTTTTTCAGATAGTGTCCGTTTTAATTGAATTTTATCCTGTGGATTAGTATAATCTTTGATTAAGAACTTGAATGTAATTAGAAAATGGTCAGAAAGCGCGGGATTCTGAGAGAGAACGTTTAGGTCACACAAAAATCAGCACCAATGATTGCAGTTGCCTCTGTGACTGTTCCAAAGTCCCACTCGTACTCACGCCCATGGAAACACACAGTCGTCCATTTTGTGCCGAAAGTACCATTGGGAGAACCGTTCGCAGCGCTCAGCAATGGGCCACCGCTGCGGCCCGACACATCTGGACCGGTGGGATGGACCAAACTCTACTGAGAACCGGAGTCCACCAAAAACCGACGTCCTGACAGGGAGTCTTTAATGAAGAGCAGCTCACCTCGTTCACCAGCGCCCACAGCTGCTACTGAGCGCCGGCCACTGCGTTTCCCGACATCTCAAAACGTGCATGGTGGGACACAGCGCTTCGCTTTACCGCCAAACCTTTGGTGATAAAAACACAGGGAGCTCCCACGACGACGCGTCCTCACACCGACTGCAGCTACCCCCGCTGGATCCTCCGTCAACGTCTGCTGGGGCACCGCCGTCGTGCTCTGCACCGCAAAACGCCTGGTAGCCAGCAGGACCCGGTCCACTTCCTCCGCGAGGCCCCGGTAATGCTGGGTTTACACATAACGATGACAAGTCACGAATGCCACGAATCCACATTCGTGGCCGAGGATCACGAATGTGGGTGGAATTTGATGATTCGGGGTAGAGGTTTCACGCACCGCCACAAACTGTTGCGACCTGTTACTACGCGTTACGATTAATGGCACGAATTATTACGCACGGTCACGAACATGCATCCCGCACTGCTGCGGGACGTGGCGCGCTCCTACGCGCTGCTGCGCGATGTTGCGAGCTGGTGCGGGTCATTGAGAATTGTCGAGTTCTGTCAGAAATCTGTCAAGAATCGGGCGAATGTGGACAAACCGCCTGCCGCACACACTGGGTTGGAGGCGGAGCAGAGGCGTCTTGCTCCGCGGTGCTCTCACCTGACTCATTGGGCTCTTGCCAAATCGTGTTACACAAAAGCAAAGACCAGCTGAGCGTCGGGCCTGTCCATATACTGTAGAATACCAATAGTTTTTTCATAGTCTATGGGGCTGTCACAACAGTTCAACCCTAAACTATCCTGTCACTGTGTAACACGAGCAAACGCTGAATCTATCAAGACAAACAATAGCAATAAACACACGCGCTTTATGTCAAATGAGTTTGTGCAACAGCGGCACATTCAGCCAGACTTTACACAGAATAAGCATAAAAACACTACACTCACTGCGCACTCGATCTTCTGGGGATCTGTCTCTTCACCTCTTTATCCATGACTCTCACTCGTCTGGTTGATCATTAGCTCCATTTGGAAAAAAACGTCTTTTGCATAATCCAGAACAACAGGCCTGTCTCCACCTGCCCTGCGCCATCACCGCTTGTTTTACATGTCAGAAGTTGTAAATAAGTCTTAACACTTATCCATGTTATAGCTACTGTAACCACGCGTTGTTGTTTGGGTCAGTGCGTATGGCAGCGTGGGAGATGCATTCAGGGACAGTAAGAAGTACGGGAAAGGCGCACTTCTTACTGTTTTGTTGTTGTTGTTTTTTAACACAAACGTGCGGAAAATCGGGACAAGTATATAACAGTCGGGTTCTCCAGCGGGGCGGCAATAGGGATGGCAGGAACTGGCTCGCGAACATCAGGAGGGACGACCGCAGGAAGAAAAGCCGGAGGAACAACTTCAGCACCTGAGGTGCGGCAGCAGCAGGTGCTGTCCCGGGTCTGGAGCGCGGACTGGCCAACTTTGTGTGACTTTTCTTTGGCATAGTGCAGGTACGAACATTAACTTTTCGGCGTAGCGTGTATTTCTATCAATTCTGAGCGTGAAAACAGTGATTCTGCACTACGAATGCTTTACAAATGCGCTCACGCTGAATTACGAAGCGCCACTGTGCATCACGAAAGAACACGCTCTGTTGCGAACTCCACGAACAGTGGTTGAATCGTGACATTCGTGGAAGATTTTTTGACAGCCAAAAACTTTCTCCACGAACATCACGAATGTCACGAGCTGATGCGCACTGTTAAGAATCCCATTGAGATGCGTTAAGTCATGTCACGAACGTCACGAATGACGGAAAAATGCCATTCGTAACGCATCGTGCTTATGTGTAAACTAAGCATAATCACCAGCGGCGAGATGAGGAGAGTTAGCCAAAACCGCTCGTACCTGTGGCGGGAGCTGCCGCAGGAAAATGTGCGGGAAAAGGAAACCGCCGTCATCCGAACCGAGGAGCGATAGCATAGTGTCCATTAGATCCACGGCCGTACTGTCCCCATCCAGGCAGGGTGAGAATCTTATCTGCCCTCTCCGCCGAGGACAGACTGAACCTCCACAGAAGCAGCTGTTTAAGGGCGGCGCATTTCCCATGCAGAGGCTACATAGCAAGGGTATAGCCCTGCAGGTCGACTGCTGATACAGGGCAGAAACCACCAAATAGTATCTGGAGTCGTCCGCATCCACACCCCGGAGATGGAAAAGTGCCTCGATGTGCAGGAACCACGAGGCTGGATCAATCTGCCAAAACTCTGGAAGTTTCACAGCGGGAGCAGCGGGAAACAAAGCCGGCCGTGTGAGCGGGAGAGACGGCGAAGTCGAGACAGCGTCTGAGGCCAATCCCATGGCCGAGGCTGAGTCCGCAGCCGAGACAGAAGGAGAAACACTCTCTTCCACCTTATCTGTCATGCTCACGATAGGGGTCACCAATGTGGCGAGAAAGACGAGGACACAAGCGAGCTGCAAGTTAGTCAACTTTATTTCTTTCGCGCCAACAGAACAATGGCCGGAGCACAGGGCGAACACAACAGCCCGGCCCAGACACGCCCCCAAACCACAAAACCCGCTGGGAGAGAGACCACTCCCCAACATGTACACCACATAAGTAGCTCAAAGTGCACTGTCAAACATTCATTCATAAAACATAAAAAGACAGTCTTAAAAAAAAAAAGCCACATAGTTAAATAAGTTAAAAAGGGTTACAATACAGTTTGAAAATGTAATTTGTGAAACGCAAATAAAAGGTAAAAAGTAATGGTTATGAAGCCTGATCAAAGTGTACTATTCAAAGACATCACAGCTTGTGGAAAGAACCTTTAATTTTGGCGGCATTTATCACATTTAATAGCACAATAGCGCCTCCCAGAAAGGAGAAGTTCAAACCAATGGCCGCTGGCTGCTCTGCTTTGTGACCGCATACACTGGAGGCCGCCATTGCTCCTCCATTCCTGTAGTACCTCCATTTGGCCGCTAGCCCCCCATTGAAAAGCATTGGACTTTAGACACGTTAAAAACAACTTTAATGCCTGGTTTCAATTTTTTCAACACTTAATATGGCTACATATTCCTCCTGAGATAACGCTGGGTTAGTCAAAAAATAGAAACCAGGCTGGTTTTCGAAATATATTTTTTTAAATCTCCTACTTAACGGAGGTCGGACTGTTGGCATTGGAGCTGCGCGAGCTACACGTCACGCAAGGGCCGAGTCTACAGTGAAGATCCCGCCCTTTTGCCCTTATTAGGAACATGCTTCGTCAGAGCTGGGGAGGAGGAGTCTGTAAATCCGCCATGATTTCCCCCTCGAAGTGGTCATTATGGTAAACGGGGAGGAGTGAGGAGGAGCTGTCTATTCTTTTTAACAGTCTATGGTTCAAACATGTCCCTGGCAGGATGCAGCGGGTCCTAAATGATGGCTAATGCTCGAGACATAAATCTTTGAGTGGCTGCATTTGTCAAGTTAAAATGTGAGAAAATGAACAAACAGAGCAGCAGTGTCCGCCTCGCACTCGTCTTCCCGTCCGCCTCAAGCTCTCCTCGGCCGCCTACAGCTCGTCTCGGGTCTGTCTTTACGGCCGTGCTGTGTCCAAGTCTAGTTTCTCTGCTACTGTAGCCTGGTTTCGCCATAAGCTTTTATCTGATGCGGATGCATTTAGATCGCTTGTGATTTGGTGCGCGTTCGTGTTAAGTGCTTTCTCGCAACGTAGATTTCCAGGAGTTACAACACTGTTGAAGCTGTGGCCGAAGCAACATAGTCCAACCCTAATTTCTGCCCCTTTGCAACCCTAGATGTCATACCCTCAGATGGAGCTGGAGCAAGTAATAATGTAGAAATACACATGGGCTGATGGTATAGATTGGTCAGCTTGCTTCCATCAGTTGACCCCATGGCAACTGTGAGTAGCATCATACCAGGCAGTGTGTGAGTAAGTGAATACTGTAATGCATGTAAAGTGAGTTAAAGCGTCTGGAAAAGACTAATACATTATTAATAACCCTTTTCTAACGCACTGGGTATTATTGCATAAACCGTATCATTACTGTGTAAGATCTCTAGCATATAGGTCATTTGCACATACACTATAGTAGCAAAGGATCCTATTGCACAAATGTCTAATGCGCAGTATATGTGTATTGCACATAATTGTTGTCTTGTTGCAAAAGGCTAGCTCACAGACTTTTTTTTTCACTGAACCTAATTGCATATAAAGATTTCATTCACAGGGCGGTATAGTGGCGCAGTGGTTAGTACTTGTGCTTCATAGCAAAGGGCTAGCAAAGGGCTTAGGTTTGGTGTCATTATGGTGTCAATAAACTTAATAAAACAAACAAACCACCAAACCATTTAAATAAGAAAAAATAATACCTACCCTACACACTTTTTGTTTTAACTATTTCTTACTAAAAGTCCTTCTCTTGTTGCATAATCTCCCCCTGTGGCCCTCGCTGGTGCACTCAGAGACCAAAGAACAGGAGTGCGCCACTGTTCTCTCTCACAAGACATTTCAATAAAATAAAGTAATGGAAAGAGCATACCAACTATATTCTGAACGTTCATTTGTCGACTTGTGTTACTGGTATACAGTAAATGAACCTTCAAAGTTATTTTCTGATCTTTTTGAACACACGTACATTTGGCGCACGTAAATAAGCTTCATAAACAGACTGTAGCTCAGTTACAATTCGAAAATGTGAAAATTTCGTAGAATCTTCAATCAGTTAGGTACACACATCTGTGTAAAGCCTTTGAGGTTGCAAATTAGCCTCTCCACATGAGGTTGGTGGTGGGGTTGGTTGGTGTTATTGGTCAATAACATGCACATGTAGGAAAGCAGTGGTACGCTCTGACGCGGCAGACCTCCCAACTGCAGTAATCCACTCCCCAGATTAGCCTTAAACCCTGATGTAAGAAGGCGAACATTTTTGTCTTCATAAGTCCGCTCACACACCCGGACACGCTCCACAAAGACCGCCGCTTGTCCTTATGAAGCCATCCAACCTGCGTGCATGGCCCGCCGCGAGGAGCCATGTTCTGTGCAAATGCTTGGGATGACATGCCACCTCCGGATTGCACCGGGCCCGCTTTCCGCCGGACTACCCCGTGAGGCAAGAAAACCCGCTCACCGTGAAAGATTCAAATGAGGTCTTCACACTTTGGTGCGTTGAGCTGACATGGCGCCCAAGAATAATGTTTTATGGTATATAACAGCCGATTTAAAGCGACGCCTGGGAAATGAGCCAGAGAGCTGACGTGTAATCCATAGAAATTGACGCACGGTAATGAAAGCGGGCCGGAGACGCGCCCTTGCCCCTCCACCGATTCACACGGGGGAGGCGCTCGGCTGGCTGTGTTTACTGTGTGAGCAGAGAGGGCTGAGCTGTGACCGGCAGGAAATACACGAGAAGATGGTACTTAAGCCCCTGGAACATGAATTATTCAGGCTTTTTACAGGCCCATGAGTCTACACTTCCATCATTTTCACATCCTAAAGGAGATATATCATGCTATGCTACGTTGTAACTGGAGATGCACCGATCAAGCTTTTTGCTTCCGATACCGAGGGTTTGAGTATCTGCCGATATTCAATATTACCCAATAGGTTTCGTTCACGTTATAGAATTCTATTTCAGTTGGAAACAAACAAACACTTTATGAAAGAATACATTTCCAAAAAGAAAATGTCCAAATGTTTCCCTGATCATTATTTGAGAGTGATTGGATTCACAAACCTACACATTATTCTTAAGGCTGAAAGGCCTTTCTACTGACAACATCATGCTCATGTTTATAAATTTGTCACCATCTTTGGACGCCGTTATGAGGAAATAGTTTATATATGTGACCCATCACGGAAACCAGGGACACAACTTGGTTTGGGGCATTTTGAGATGGGCATACATTATGAGAGTGTAGTCTCCAAGCTTTCCAATGATGTGTAACACATGGAAATCTGATCATATTTGGAGACGTAGCGGCGATTTGAAGTTAACATTCCCAAAAGGCCAAAGGGCAGAAAAACCTCTCCAAAGTTTTGGGCAGTTCTCACCTCTCTCTGCTGCTCGAGTGACAATAGGGCGCATTTACTCATTTAGATAAGCCAAACCCGCTCCCCCCATAAAGCTGTAAAGCACAGGGGAGAAAAGGCAAAAAGCAAGAAAAATGTGCCATCAAAGAAAAAAAAGGTTTGCAAACAGTAATATATAAATAAATAAATATTATCTGTAACAGTGCTGCCTGCCTTTACGTTTCACTGCACAAACCCAGCGTAACTGTATCTGACCATAAAACCGAAAATATGAAGCGGATCTCTCTCAAATAAGAAGTGGCTGAAAGCTAGGGATGCGCTGACTACATTTATGGAGTAGTTTAAGTTTGTAGAGATCTTGATTTTGTGTAAATGGCAGGTTAATTCCTCGTGAACTACTTGACTGTCTCCCATGCTAACACACCACGTTAGCTTACAACAGCACAACAATAGCCTCATCAAACAACCATTGGCACAACGGTCACCAGCGATAAAAAAACAAACTTTCACTCACCCATCTGAAGTAACCTTTGCGTGCCTTCTGCTCAGCAAACTCGTGGTAAATCCATTTTCCAGCGTAAATAGTGGCGGCTTCTGAGAGAGCCACACACGGGGAAGCGTTGCATAGTCATGAAGCCACACAAAGTCACGCCCCTACAGCATGCTCCGAAATCTCCCAAATCAAGGCGGTTTGAATCTAAATGTTTACGCTTTTAAATATACCAATATTGCTAGCTTAAACATAGAGTCTTCTTCGTGACTTCAACTGAAAGAAAAAAATTCTGCAAAAAAGTGAAAATCACCAATTTTCAAAAAAAAAACTTCTCTTGCGTTTTTCTCGAAAGTCGGGCTGCCGACATGTGTACCTGGTTTCCACGGCGGGTCACATTTGTGCTGGAAGAGAACACTTTGAACTTTGGGACAGTTTTTTTTGTCCATGTGAATTGGCCCCGGAATTACAGAGAAATTAGCAATAAACTAAGACTAGAAATCTGCAGTTTGACAGTTACCATAGTTATGCCATGGAATTTTCAGCTGTGCCACCTCAAATTTAAACTATAGGCTTTTTAGAATGTTGTGATGGTTGTTTTCAGGTTCTTCACAGTTAGAAGTCCCGGGTTCGATCCCTGGATGGGGCCTTTTCTGTGTGGAGTTTGCATGTTCTCCCCATGTCTGTGTAGGTTCCCTCCGGGTACTCTGGTTTCCCTTATCACTAAAAACATGTACAATATAGTGAGAGTGTGTTTGCGAGTGCGAGACAACGGATGGAAACGAGCCCATGGCTACAATCTGGCGTGGCGTGTTTACATGCGTGTGTGTTCATTTACTGGCACTGTTCCAGCCAAATAAACAAATTAAAAGAAAGATTTTTTTTTTTTTGGAGCATGCCATACCTTGTATTTTGAGTTATGCTCTTTCCCATTCTGACTGCTGCCTGTGGGGGGCGCTCCAGACCAATTTGAAATCCTGACAAACACTTTTCCACATTTCTTTCTTCTGCTGCTGCAGTGCTCTGAGCTGTGTTTCTTGTTTTTTGTTACATAATAGATGTAACATTTGTAAAGCGAGACACTGCAGATGAACTGAGGGGGGAAATAAAAAAATTAGAGATATCCATTTGAAACTTTAGCTGTATATTACAGATGTAAAAAAAAAATGTTGATGTCATTGTTTCCAGGTCAAAGTATGAGACAAAAGCAAGTGATTAAAAATAAAAGTTTTACCTGCAGTGTCCTCCCTTAAAGTCGCTCCAGGCCTATTCATATTAGAAAAATTGAAATACTTTGTGCAGTGTAGCCTTACATAAGAATATGGTTAAAACACACATGCAAAAAGCGGTCCTTTAAAACCACTGGAGGATACAGCCACTTTAAGACATAAGCCGCTGCGTGTTAAATTTTGCTGGTTTGGCTGCTGTTTCCCCTGACAGAGAGGGAGTTTAGACGGAGAGAGGGCTGAGAGCATGACGGATTCAGCAGCAGAGAGTGGTGTGGGCCGCATGTGTGCCGGCTCAATCCACTACGGCTCGGTGACACAGCCCCAGCCCAGACTGCTTAAGCCTTCCACCGACGCCTCGCTCACTCGGTCAGGACTGAATCCATTCATAGCAGAACTTTTCACTTAAGGCGAGACACGGCAGGTGAAAACATTGATTGTTGAGATTTTTAAATAGTTTTGTCCCATAACATCTTACCCTTAGAAAGTCAGTAAAACCAATGTTGCACCTCACACTGCTCGGGCGAAGTCCGGGTCCGGCTACCGAGGACATCCGGCGGCAACGGAAAGAATCCGCAAGAAGTCTATTTTTGCCGGAGACCGGAGCCCCAACGGATCAAGCTGATGGAAAAACACGAGCCAAACAGGAAGTCAGGTCTTGTGAGAAAAGAAGATCCGGTGTATTTCAAAATAAAATCTGTCCGCTCACTACTTATCTGGTCTCGTTTACCACCTGTACACTCGTGTAACGTCAGAAATGTAAACATTTGTCCATTACCAGTGACACAGGGGCACTATTGTGTTTCAAAGCATCCACTTCACTGGGAAGAGTCGTTGTACTGGCAAATACGGTTTTGTTTACAAAACTACCTATATATGGGGCTATTTATCACGTGAACTCGCACCAAGAGCGAAACTCACGTGCACTTCTGTTCTCGCGAGGGCCATTTCTGTGCCTGGCGCAGCATCTGGCGCTGGAGCTGGCCACAGTGTCAGCCGGACTCACTGTGAGTGGTAGTTTGGGGCAAACCCAGACCGGACCAGGACCCAACCCGGACCGTAGTTAATGTGAGCCAGGGGTTAGTTTTTAATGGCAGAGTGTAAAAATGCTAAACTTACCTTTACAATGCTTATTTTATGACATTTTGTTGCTAGCGAGCCAGTAACTATAAACATCACACCGCTAAAGCTGGTTTCTTTCCTTATTCATTCACAAATATTGACATATATTGCATCCATGTGTCCTGCAAAAGATGCCCGAGATGATGCTCTAATCCAACATTTCTGTCATTTTCTGTCTTGGAGACAGCCGCCACTAGAGAAGACAGGAGAAATGCGCACACATTACAAAACTATGGGGCCGTTCTCTCAAAATGAGGCTTTGCAACAACATCTCCACTTTAGTAGCTTTAAGTCTAAACTTTCCAGTTTTGGACTTAACAATAGTTTTGAAGTTAGTTTTTCAATATCTAAACAAAACAAGACGAAATTTAATTATTTTCTTTTACAGATTTCTTCACTTTTGCTTAGCTTATTCAAACACTAAACAAGATCCAAAATCCCCTCGGAAAAAAAATCTTTGTAACTAATATACAAACAAAATAAAACCCTAAACTTAAATCTGGGTCTAGCCATTATTTAGATTTCGTGCTGAAAATATAAGCAATTTTGATCATTTTTAGGCATAAAATGTCTTATTTCCATGCAGAAAACTTGCAATAAATTTTTTTCTCATATAATTTTTTTCCCCCTCTTCACCTGCAGCATCTCGCCTTAAAACCCAAGTATTCTAAGCTTGGAACCTGCATCTCTCATTGGCTTCAGCATTATGTTTAACCAATATATCCCTTCCATCTAGAGCAAAATGTGTCTTCTCAATTCGCTTGACGTTAAAACAAACAGTGGTGAGTAAGAGGCCAAGTGTTGGTTATGAAGCGCAGAGCCCCATGATACAGACTGTCAAACATCCCAAGACACTGTACAGGAGCATTCATATATAACACATCACCATAGTCAATAAGAGGCAGGAATGTAGCTTCCACCAACCTCTTCTTTACAGTAAAAGAAAAGCAAGATTTATTACTATAGTAAAATCCTCATAAAACTTTCAACTTTTTCATTCAATTCTGGATATGCAATTTAAAAGACAAACCCAAACAAAAAATAAAACCCAAACACTTAAAACTCGATACTGATTCAATTTTCTGGCCAGATTTAGTGTAGATTCACTCAGACAAATAGATTTTCTTTTTCAACAAGAAAAAAAAAAATCAGTGTAAAAACAAGTCGGAGATGGCACAACTGATCCTGCACTTGATCAAAAAGCTGTTCGAAGACACTCAAAGGCCTTTGCAGGGCTGGGAGCTGAACAATAGATCACTGTATCATCGGCGTCAAAGATAATTTAGCATTTGGGATATTTCTTCCAATGCCATTTATATACAGAGTAAAAAGCGAAGGCCCAAGTAAGGACCCTTGAGGCATTCCACCCCAAACTGTATACAAACCTGTGCAAGAACTGATTTACTTCCCCCAAAGCGTTCCATCCTAAGTGAAAGAGTGTTGTAGATACATGACACTTTCACTCTCCCCTCAGCCGTGTGTTAACCGAGCCTGTGGCGGTGCGCTGTTTACTCAGTGCAGGGCTGACATTTCCTGGCTCCTGGGGGACGGAGAGGCGGCCCCTGCAGACCTCTCACAGCGCCGAGCAGGAGAGCAATTTAAAAGGCGTCACGGCGGCCATGATTGATGCGCTGATCACGGGCTCATCACTATGCTCCGCAGCACAGCCCAAGGTCACACACACGCACACGCACACACACACACACACACACACACACACACACACACATACAGCGCTCCTGTCCTTTGCTCCTCTGCTCCTCTTATTCTTTTGAGGGCAGCCCCGTGCTATTTTTACTCCTGGTAAATGGTGAACGATGGCATTCTCCTTTGTGTCAGTCTGTGGCCCACAGCCTGTCAGGGTCCGCAGGGGTAGAAATAATAGCAGTGATCGTAAGGAAGGACAGTCACAGAGGATTGATGCTCGACAGCTTTGTTAGTCAAGTAATTATTCAGAAGTTATACCATGGTCTGGGTGAATACTCGATTCTGATTGGCTGGAAGGTGTCCGTTAAGTAAGGGATAATGTATAGAACGCCGGTCATTATCGGGAAAATAAGTACCGACAGGGCGAACTGCGCGTCGGGGTCTGGTTTCGCCAGCGTTATATACATTATCCCGCTTATTATACGGCTGTTTGCCAACTGTACACACACAAATAAACTTCATACACTTTTATGAAGGCAGAAAGGTTTATTTAATGATTTCCGCGGCAAATAGTTCTCAAAATTTGCACGTTGCTTGGCAACATTTGTTGATTCCAAGCAGTGTGGCGAGGCTGGTAGCAGCACGGCTAGCTACTTATTGCTAGCCTAGCTACTTAGTTGAAGGTGCAGTTAGAGAGGAGGAATGGTGGTGAATCTCTGGGTAAGTTGAAAGTCGGACTCCCGTTAACTTCACGAGCGATTCCCCCAACTTCTCTCGCAGGGACGGGGACAGAGATAGTGTCCGCCTGTCCGCTACTACTACTCGCGGAGTGATATGAAAGACCTGTATTACAAGCACAAACTCCGTTGCCATTGGCAGCGGTCATTATTTTTTTCAGAGGTCTTCTATCAGAAAATAATGACCGGTAGAACGTTGGGAAATCACATTCAAATCAATGGAGCGTTCTACTTGCATTGTGAAGGGCCGTGTAATAAAAGTGGGATAATGCACTCCGAGGTGTCCATTATCAGAATAACTGGACTCTGCGTCGTCCAGTTATTTCTGATAATGGACACCTCGTCGTGCATTATCCCTTACATAATCACTATTTGGGAGTGTTTGGTGTAGGGATGCACCGATCCAGTACTGGAAATCATACGATATCGGGTATCAATGTCAAATATCCGATACTGGAGACACTGCAGGTAAATAGTGAAAAAATTAGAATGATCAATTTGATCAACTTTTGCTGAACATTACTGATATAAATTTGAGAAAGAAATGTATTGCAAGTGTTCTGTCATTTTATAATTTTCATATAAAAAATATGGCATTTTGTGTTAAAAATGGCCAAAATTGCGATATTTTCAGCAACAAGATCTAAATAATGGAAAGACCCAGATTTAAATGTATGGTTTTACTTTGTGACATATTAGTGACAAAGACTTTCTTCTTTTTAATAAGCTAATCATAAGTGAAAAAAAAATCTATTAGTTTGTGTTCAAAGCTGAATAAATCAGGCTGGGAAAAATCTCCCTGTAAAAAACTTCAAAATCTTGTTAAGCCCAAGACTGGAAAGTTTGGAGTCTGTACGAGCTACTGAAGTGGCTAATTCGGTGCATGAGTGGAAGAAAAATACCATATTTGGATTATAGCCTCATCTCGGGCACCCTTCGCAGGACAGGTGGATGTAAAATATGTCAATATTTGTGAATGGATATGCGAGGGAAAGCCGGCTTCGCGAAGCGATGTAGCTAGATATCTCCGCCTCGCTAGCGACAAAACGTCATAAAATAATCATCGTACAGGGTAAGTTTTATCATTTTTATACTTTGACATGAAAACTAAGATGTTATGGGATGCATTATGTAGGTCTACCTGTCTCCTCCTCTTCATCTCCGCGCTCCCTCTTCCTCCCTGCTTGGCGTATCGCTCACTCAGCGCCGGTGTTCTGCCGAAATGTGCACCTCGTCGAGATATGATCGCGTTCTCGTGTGCAAACTAAATATATCAGACGATAGTTCTGTGTGTCAATCTAGGACCAATGTGAGACAGTTCTGGAGGGATGGGGCTCCGCGGTCGACCCGGTTTGCGATCAACACAATGGGCAGCCTCCGTAAGGACAACGGGATGTGCTGCACTGTGTGAGGCAAGTGGAGGTCACCGAGACACTGACTGCTTTTCAGATCCCTCCAATAAATCAAAACAGAACATTTCAAATGTGATTGAATAAACTTTATTATCCCTCATGGGAGGAGGCCTCGTGGAAGACTCAGGACACGCTGGTGGGACTATGTCACCGAGCTGGCCTGGTGTCGCCTCGGGGTCCCCCAGAACAGCTGGAGGAGGTGTGCGTGGATCGGGAAGTCTGGGCATCTCTGCTTAGACTGCTGCCTCCGCGACCCGGCCCCAAAAAAAGAGGAAGAAAATGGATGGATGGATGGATGGATCCCTCATGGAGACATTTCTTGTGGGCACATAGTGCAGAAAGCTGACAATTGATTTAAAATGGTAATAAAATAAAATAAGTGCAAAATTGTACAACGTGATAATGACAAAAAGTTTTAGGAACACAAACTCAATCATCCAACCGACCGTGGGCAGACTGATAATACACATGAGCGGAGCTAAGGGGCTGTAGCGATTCTGGAGCAGCAGATGAATAATATTTCAGAGTATCCTTTTATTGTAGACAGCCTAAGACACACTCCTGTGGTCTAATCAGCGTCTTGATATGCCACACATGTGAGGAGGGTAGAGAAGCTCACTAACACAGATTTAAACAGATTTGTGAACAATATTTGAGAGAAATTGTTGAGAAAAAGGTTTATGTCCTTGAGTTCACTCCATGAAAATGAGAGCAAAAACAAGACGTGTTGCATTAACATTTTTGTTGAGTATTTTATTGAGCATTGTGGTTTGTCCATTGCTATGTTCATATCAAATGAATAGATAAATATAGTGGGCAGGGCTCGTCATAAGCTTTCCTTTGATTGTAAAAGCCATGGCTGTGTTTGTGATTGAACAGAACGGAGGCTGTCCCTGAAAAGCGTGAGTGTGGCGTATGACTGTGTTAATGGAGGAGCCGGGGGAGCGCAGCGCCGGAGCTGTCCCACTTTAGCTGCAGGCACAGTCAGACTTAAACGCTAACGTGCGGATCCGGCCCAGCAGCAGGGGGGTGTCATGTCGCCTCAGCCCACAGCACGGACCTTTTTTTCTGGGTCACAGCCTGAATGACTAATCAGAGCGCACTGTTTACGGCTCACACAGCCGGCTGTCAGGAATTCCCCAGAACATTTTGAGAGGCGAGCAATTAGGCAAAATCAGCATTTGTTTGCGTTTTGTCTTTTAGAGCCGTCTATGACAAATTGTCCCTTTGTTAAAAAGAATGCCGCGTGCGGTGCCAGAGCTGTCACCTTCAAATGGAGGCACGGAGGCTGAGTTAACACTCTTGTCTCACAGCAAGACGCTTAGCTTTCAGGTTCAATTCCAAATCCTGTTGAGACATTTCATAGCACATTTTAAACTTCAAAATATTGTTAAGCAGTTGGAAAATTTGATGTCTGTAGCTCAGGGGTCTCCAAACTTTATCCACCTGTGAGCGACCTTTAACCAGTGTGGGGAGAATACTTTGAAATTGTATTTAGTTACAGAACACTGAATACTCCCCTTAAAATGTATTTAGTAACGTATTCTGTTACTTTGATCAGACTACTGTTTTCTGAATAGTTAGAATACTTTCATGTTTATATTCAGGCTGTTTGATATATATATTTTCTTATCAGTGTTATGATTAGAATAAGATAGGTCTTCATTGTCATTGCAACATTAATCACAACAAAATTCTCCTTGGGAGCACTCCCTTGCATCATGTGCAGCATGAAATACATAAAACTTCAATTAAAAATCAGTACAAGTATAATAAAAATGTTGAATAGCTAGACTTCCAGCCGTCACCACCTTGGGGAAGAAGCTCCTTCTTCATCTCTCCTTCTGGGCCCTTGAGGAAAAGGCAGTGTCCTGGGTGAGTGCTGTCAGAGCTGATAATCCGAGCACTGTTCTTGAAGCGGGTGGAATAAATCTGCTCATGGGAAGGTAGAGGAGCGCCAATAATCCTCTGCAGACTTGACTACGCGTTGCAGGTCTTTCTTGTCCTTCAAGGAGCGACTACAGAACCACACTGTGCACCCGTATGTGAGCACACTTTGGATAGTGCTACGGTAGAAGTTGGAGAGGAGGCTCTGAGGTAAAGCAGCCTTTCCTGAGGGAGCGCAGGAAGATGAGCCTCTTGACCCTCACTGGAGGAGTCGGTGGTGTGGCGGTGGGTGATGGCAGGGTGGTGACCGATCGTGTGGTGGTTGTGGCTGGTTCTTAGTGTGGTGGGAGGTGGCGTGGTGGCATGCCGGTGACGTAGTGAGGTTGTCATGCGGGGGGCGCTGTTTCTCCATTACATTGATATGTTGCCACGTGATGCAAAACCGTAGGAAAATTAAAGTGATTGGCACATTTGGTTGGAAAATGCTAATTTAAGTATTGTACCCATAATTAGTTGAATATTACAAGCCATTGTGCATTACTAGAAAAATGTTTTAAAGAAAGAAGGAAAAACAACAACAGGAAAAAAAGTAAAATTAAATTAAAAACAAATCGGACTTCTCAGACCAACAAATTATACAGTATTAGTGATCATACTGACTGAACGTGGCGTCCTGTCACTTGTTGGAGGGAGATTTGTGCTCCACTGGCTCGGCGGCTTTGTGCGTTGCTGGATTGTCGTTGCGTTGTCGGCCTGCTGCAGCTGGGATGGCTGGGATCATTGTTCTGACTGTTGCCATCAGGTTGTTATACATTGCCCTGCTACTGGCTCCAACAACATGAATGAAAATATGATATTAACAGGGGTGGGTATGTATAAGTTATACTTCCTCCCACTCCTTTTCGAGTTTATGTACAGTATGTTAAAATGTCTTGAATGCATGTTAAAATAGTCATGTTTATATGTATTGTACACTGAACCTGGAATAAACAATCAATCACCCTTCTTCACCAGCTCCCTGGTGTTTGTCCTCCATGTCAGAGCCTCGGAGAGATGGATACCAAGGTATTTGAAATTCCTCACCTGTTCGACCTCCTCACCAATTAATCTTCAGACCAGTGTGGTCCTAAAGTCGATAACAAGCTCTTTGGTCTTGTTTGTCTGTGAGTGCCTGGACCTTATCTGTGTAGGCGCTCTGATCATTGTTCGTAAAATTAGGAAACTGACATTTAATGATGAGTACTGTGATTTATTCCTTTGATTTTAAGATAATAAGTACCCTCAAATGAAAGAGTAACTACCTGAATACAGTTTTAAATGGTGGGACATATATTGAACGTTGTTCATTTGAAGGTGATGTGGTTGGAAATTGAGTTTTCTAACTGGCTTACTAATGTGGGGGAATTAATGAAAATCTTACCGGTGATGTTCCCACGCTGCAACCTTTTTCTACAATTGTTGCAGTAGAAATCAGACAGGCGGAAGATGTTCCTTTCTCCAGTTTTGATCAGTTCATCGAATACATCCGTGGTGCTGATTGTGGAAAGTGTTCTGTAGCAGATCCGTTTGTCAATAAAACCTGCGCTGATTGGTCGTCATGCCAAGCGTCAAAAGCCTTTCACCTTTCTCGTATCGCGCCTCAAATCTCAAACCACATAGGCCAGTGCGCCTCTAGGCCTATGTGAACGAGTGCGGAATGAAGAAGCTCAAAAAATCTACTTTTACCAACAATTTACTCGTCTGTGTGGAAAGCCCCTGTCTGTTTCCACCGATGCACGGACCCGTCGTCCTCCCTGATCCTCCAGGTGAACTTTAGCTGCGTCTGATACCTGTGCTGTTGTTATTGTGCGCTGACCAGAACCCTGGGAAGATATTTTGGTTAGGAGGTGCTGAGGGACAAGATTGCCACCAAAAGTGCATTTTCTGTGCTTATTTCCTGTTTATAGATATTGCCTGCTAAGTCCAAACTATCCACCAGGGGATCCGCCATTTGTTCTGTTGTAGGATTCTCTGCGCAAAAGCGTGAATAAACTATGAAAGACAAAGAAGTTGATTGAAGAAATAATCTAATATTATGGATAAATCTCCAGAAATTGTAATACATTTTTAGATAGACATAAATGGGTATTTTTAAATTGTTTTACTCTGTATGTTTATACCAAAAAATACGTAGTGGAACCGAACTGAAATGTCATTTTTACACTCCTAATTATCACATTAATTTTTTATTTCTACTTTTTCAATTCAATTTTAATTAGCTTTTACTTTTCTTTTCTTTTTTAAGTCAAAGGAGCTGTGAGACTTAAACATAGATAGCGACTTTGCTCTTTTCCATGTCTCTCTCTCTTTGTTTAGTAGAAAAATATATGAATCATTCAGCATTTGTTCCAGTAATGGTGGAGAAATGGGAAAAAGTTAATTGCATCAAGTTTTCTCCTCTTTGAAGCAGTCAGGGGGGAAAACAAACATAACCATATATGGGCAATTCCAATCATGCCGTCTGTATACAGATGTTGGGAGAGTCTACTCTTATTTCTATTATATCTATTGAATGTATCTTTTCTGTCAGTATGTAGCATGAGAGGTACATTGCACGTGGGGTAACTTCCACCCAGCTGCGTCCCTGCAGAAACACGGACTTTCAAGCAGGCTTTCACAACTGTTTGTCTCCCGCACTCTTTCACTCTCTTTACTCGGCTGTAGCTTGTTTTTAAAAGAATATAGTGCTGAAATCAATGGCCGCTGGCTGCTCTGCTTTGCGACGACGACGACACTGGAGGCCGCCATTGCTCCGCCATTGCTGTAGTACCGCCATATAGCCGCTAGGCCCCCATTGGAATCCATTGCACTTTAGACACGTTAAAAACAACTTTAATGCTCGGTGCCTAATCTTTTGGAACTGTCTACAGCTAGATATTCCTCCTGTGATTACACTGGGTTACACAATCAGAGGCACCAGGCTGGTTATCATAGGATACATTTTAGAAATCTCCTACTTAACCGGGGTCGGACTGTTAGCATTGGAGCTGCGCGAGCTACACGTCACACAAGGGCTGAGTCTACAGTGAAGATCACGCCCTTATGCCCTTATTAGGAACATGCTTCATCAGAGCTGGGGAGGAGGAGTCTGTAAATCCGCCTTGATTTCCCCCTCGAACGTGGTCATTATGGTAAACGGGGAGGAGTGAGGAGGAGTTGTCTATTATTTGTACAGTCTATGGCAATAAAATACATAAATACGTTGCGGGGGAAGGGGCGGTAAGTGGCACTCGTGTCCGACACACGAGCCTTATTTTTTAGATCACACAAAACTGCTTTGTCTTACCTGGTTGGTTTGTGATTCTGAGGCCTATTGATGAGGAATAAAGAGCGATCTGAAGCGCTGCTCAGGACCAGTTTGATGGGCAGTGCATTGAAAACACCACGCTGAACTAACAAGGGGCATGTTCTTTTCAGATTTGAATGATTATTAAGCTTATTGGAGCAGAATCAATGCTAAGAACTAGGGCTGGGTACTGTTAAACAATACCAGTTTGTAGGGCTGGGCGATATGGCCAAAGAATAAAATCTAAATTTTTATGTATTTATTTTTTTTACTCAGTTTTGACGATTACGATTTTAATCAATTTGATTAGAAATAAACTTTAAAAAGTCTCCTGTACTTTCATATGAAGAAAGCTGCTCAGAGTCCTGCTTATTCATATTTCATAATATAGCCTACAATTAGGCCCATTAAGATAAGATAACCCTTTATTTAAAAATGGTTATTTCTGTTTTAAATATTCCTTGTCTGCTCTCAAAAGTAAAACTTCTTAATAAGCCATGGAGTTTTCAAAAGCGTTTTAGTTTTATCGTCCTCATGCCTCTGCTGTGAGTGACAACCGTCTCCATGGAGACTCAAGGGGAAAGGGCGGAGTTAAATGGTCTGCTCAGAGCAGAGTGAGAGAAAGGCACAGGAGCAGATCGGGGGAAAGATTGAGATTCAGTTTATTTGCCATTTCCAGTATAAAACCTCATTGGAAAAAAGATGCAAGTAGCTCAAAGTGCACTGGGAAAGTGGGAAACTCTGTTTTAGTGGAATAAAACTCCACCACGCACTCTTTAAACACAACACACGGCCTTTGTGAAGCAGCAGAGATCGCCAGAAAGTCGTTGGCTTCTCCGCTGGTGTCATTTCGCTACAGAGCGTCTAAACTGCTCGTGAGGGGAGCGGCGGATGCGATTTTACAATTTTGCCATTTTCCACATCGTCTGTTTTTAAAAGCATGAATTAATTGAATTAGTTTGATTCATTGCCCAGCCCTACCAGTTTGGTATCTAAAAAAAAAAAAAATGGATACAACTGGTATCGAAAAAATGAAAGTATCAAAAGCAGGTACCGAAAAAAAATCTTCTATCTTTAGATCCAAGTGTTGATGCTGTTGATCCAGGGACAGCATTAAAGAAAGAGACTTAGTTGTTTCAGCTCAAATACATATTTTTTCCCCCCTATTTTTTTTTCCGCCCTGTTTTTGCCCCATTCTTTTTACACACGTCTTGATATTGGCATAGCTGTCAAGTCTCCCGTTCTGGCCGGGGAAAATACTGCATTTTGACCTGTCTTAGGGTTTGGTTGGGCTGGTGAGACGGCTCGCAGCGGGCGCCGGAAGATTTCCCGTATTTTCAAATCCAAAACTTGACAGGTATGCATTGGAGACATTTGCAAATCTTCCACACATTTGTTTTTTCTGGTTCTAGGCGACAAATATTTTAGTATAGGCATCGGGAAACGTATTGTTCAGGTATCGGCATCAAAAACCAAGTATCGTTAATGTACCGATATTGAACAAAAAATGTAACATGTAACGTGTAAGGACAAATTCTTGGAACAATAGATGAAATAGATGATGTCAAAGGACAATCCGAGTGCAGGGTCATGTTATTTCTTTGCCTGGACAGAAACCCACACTCCTGTGAACTGGTTTAGAGCTAGAAAAGATCAGATATTCTTTGCAAGGACATGTCATGAAGAAAATCCATCATGTTCATTTTCATGGTGGTGTTCAAACCTGTTTCTTTGTCTCACTTTTCCTACCCGACTGTGTATCGAATGTGAAATACCAAAGTGGAGAGTCAACCAGGCCAAAGTTGAACAAATTCAGTTCTGCCGGCAGTGTCTTCCCTTTAATGCGCTCATCTATTTCCATTTCCTTGAGCAGCCCACACAGAGTACGGTACGCCGATGCCGCTCTTCAAACAGCCTGGGCGGATAAATATTTAAAGGATCATTTGCCAATCTCATACGCTCCCGGTTTATTTACAACAGAGCGGGAGACAGCGCATCAAATATTCAAAGTAACATTACCATTTCATTAGAGACAACGGCTCTTTCTTTTTTTCTTCAGTCTGGTTGTAGCCTGGAAAAAGACCCTTAAAAAAACGCGCGCCGTACTTTCGCTGCTAATTATCGGGACTGCCGTTCAGTAAGACGCCCGCGGCCGTGGAATAGTTTTGAACTGCATGACTAATCCCCAAACGAAACTCGAACGATCTCAATTAGTGAAAAGCCATTTCTTCAGTTATTGAGGCTTTGCGATGTCCTCTGCAGAGCTTCACAAACGAGGCCGGAACTGTAAAAATGATGTTTAGTTTTCTTTTTCTTCAGAAATGGCTAATCAGTAAACTAGTACACCGGCAAAGGAAAATGTCAGAGCAGAGGGCGCTCTAGAAAATGTAGATAGCAAACAAGTTGTAGACTGAGTTTTATGTTCATGGACGTAAGGAATATTAAATAATAGTATTTTCCCCTAACAGGTCAGGTCCAGGCTTTTGAAAGTTTGCTCTCGCTCTCCTCATTTTGTAAATTAGGAGCGGCTTTCTGGTCCAATCAGGAGGGGAGGAACTTCATTGTTCACTTTCATATGTCACTCTCACTCTCTCCTCATATGGCTATCTTACAGACCATCATTTTAAAATACGGTGACAATGGAAAAAACACAAGGCACATGGCATGTTGCAAACCTAAATATTTCATGGTGTAGTGTGCCGTGTGGAGACTTGGCTGTGATTGGCTAAAACCATGCGCGCTTGATCCAATCAGCAGTAATTGTAGCATCTTGGCGTTCTGCAACTGCTGAATAACATTACCGTAAATTCTGGACTATTGAGCGCACCTGAATGTAAGCCGCACCAACAACATTGATAAAGTTTATTTTTATTTTTTTACATACATAGTCCGCACTGGTCTATAAGCCACAGTTGTCCACACTGTTCCAAGCGCCTTAGAAGCGCCATCAGCGCTGGACTTTTCTCTTTGTGCGCGAACGGTGGGCTACAGTTATATTTACTTTTATTAAGTGTGTTAAGAACTTTGATTATATTATTCTTTAAACGCCTGTGTGTAGAGTGAAGCCAAAGCGCTGTCCGCACAGGACTCCTCCTCGGGAGTGTGGCCGTGTTTAGAGCCGCCCTCCTCGGCCTGTCTGCGAACACGGCCTCGGGAGTTTCCCGGTGTTCGAAGCTGCTCTTAGCTGGGTTCGTTCATTATGCGTTGTTTTGGCGTTCCGCTGCTACTGTATCACAGGAAGCAGAAACAGAGCACCTCTGAGCTGACACATAATGCGTGCTGCCATCTTGTGGTGAAAATTGGTATTACACTGTCCACTTTCACATTACGGTCTCTACTGTCTATTACTTACTCAAGATTCAAAATATGAACAAATAAAGACTACGTGACCATACATAGTGCTCGTCACATTATGTAATTGACACCGTAATATCAATCTGGCTCTTGCAGCTTACGTTTAAGGAACGCTTGGTTGTTATTCACGCAAAAACCTCTCTATTATTTCACCTTCGGAGAGCTCTAGAGCTGAGCCTAGTGCGATCGGCTGTGTGTCCAAAGACAAAGTGGTCCGATGCGTGTGCACTCCAAGCACTTGTCCTTGTGTTGCTAATGTGTTATATACAGTATGTGCCTTATCTACCACTCACAAGTGTTTATATTGCTGGTTTAGAAAGGCCAGTGAGCAGGCCGTTACAGTAGTCTAACCTGCTGGAGACAAATGCATGGATGAGTCTCTCTAAGTCTGGTTTTGACACTATTCCTCTGATCTTAGCAATGTTCTTCAGATGGTAAAAAGCTGATGATGTTATTGCTTTGATGTGGCTGTTTAAGTTCTGGTCTGAGTCCATGATTACTCCTAGATTTCTAACCTGATTTTTTGGTTTCAGAGCGAGAGACTCAAGGTGACTGATAACACTTTGTCTTTGTGTCTGTGGGCCAAAGACAATGATCTCAGTTTTTGTCTGAGTTTAGTTGGAGAAAGTTGTTTTGCATCCACACACTGATCTGTTCGATGCAGTGACAGAGTGTATCTACAGGCCCATGTTCACATTATGGCTGTTTATCAGCTGACCCAATGGAAGCATGTAAAAGTTGAATAAGAGGGGTACTGGTACTGGTATTTTACAACAAAAAATGTAACGGTATCCAGCCTTGTTCATGTTTTGGCCTTCTCTCAGATGTAAAAGAGGCCATGTCATGGAAAAATCAACCTTTTTGAGCTCTTACTGCAACCATGTTTTGCCATTGCTACCATGGCAAAAACAGAAACAAAGTATTTCACTTCCTTCACGCCGCTTTGAGTAATCTTGCAGTTTTTAGTTTCTTCCTCTATTGCTGAGTGTTATCCCTTTAACATAGACATTATTTCAAAGCATAAAATGTGAAATGTCAGTGCTGAGGCGCCCAAAGAGTGTTCTTAAGCCGCGGTTATGCAGGATACGTCCATTTTAAATCTCCTGGATGTGTTAAAAAAAAGGGGGGTGCTCGGTGAAAGGAACTCTCGACTGAAAAAAAGCGTGAATCTCATTTCTTTGCGATCTCAAAGGTAGCAGATATTTTGGGTCAATGGTTCAGCCGCTCGCTCTCGCTGCGGAGGAGCCGAATGACTCAGCCCATTGCGCCTCTCTGATCTAACACCGCAGTGTCTGTTCAGGGACATTCAGGGAACTCTTTTCAAAACCGCACTCTCTAACCACCACTAAGATGTTACAAATATGGGTCTGCGTCTCGCCTTGAACGGCGCTTTTCGCTTTATAAGAAAAACAGCAAGGCGAGACACTGCCAGTGAATTGAATTTGAAACTTTTTGCTGTACATTACTGATACGCATATGAGGGGAAAATGTACTGCGTTTTATGTTTTCATCTAAAAACAATTTATGGATAAATGGCCAAAAGGAACAGGAAAGGAACAACATATTAAACAATCCCAAGACTGGAAGCTTTGGACTCTGTAGGAGGAGTGGAGATGCCCTTTTTAAATCCAGATTAAAGACTCAACTTTTCAAACTGGCTTTTAATACTAGGATGTAATGATTTTGTCTTTTTAAATTGTTTTTATCTTCCTCTGAAGTTCTTTGGTCCTCCTGGTGTTTTTGTAAAGTGCTTTATAAATACATTTTGATTGATTGATGTTGGAATGAAAACCTAAATTGGAGAAAAAGGCCGTAACAGGGAACGTGAGTTGGGATCAGACCGTCGTGAGTATTGATATCAAGATTAACCGGTTTTACAATTATCATGATTATAAAAGGACGCGGTAGGTTATCCCTAAGAATTTTAGAAGCCACGGTTTACCGCGGAAATGTTTCACGCTGACGCACGAGCAGCTGCACGCCATAAACAGCGCGTAAACTCACCGGTAGTTGAGCGAGGCAGAAGGACACTCTCCTCCAGTGTGTTGTATCCACCCAAAAACGATTGAAGTCAGCAGAGTGGGACCTCTTTAGGATCCAAAAGATGACCAAGGCGTTGTTGTTGTTGTCGATGGAACATCCGTTATGCAAACCCTGTCGTCAGGAAGTTGCAGCAAAATGCGCTGATATCGGCTACGTCGAATATAAACAACATCTTGGAGATAATCCTTCACTGTAAATGTCCAGGTCAAGGTAACGAACTGCATAATTCCCAAAAAAGTTGTCCAAATGTTCGGAAATAGCCACAACTGGCTCAGGATGTAAAGAAAAAGCTAACGCGCTCCGCTCTGCTTCAGCGTAACAGAAAGGAAAGTGAAACCGCGCACATGTGGAAATGAGCTGTTCAAAAGAGTCTCCTTAGTCATTTTGTAAACACGTTTCATTCTCTGTTCATCAAAACATCTGACAAATAATTAAGCAGCAGCAGAACTTTTGAGAACAGCAAACCTAGACTAGACTGTGGCCTAATAATATATAGTAAAATAATCATGATAATTATGGTCATTATAAAGAAGTAAAGTTGATTTTGTTTTGTATTATTCAATGTAGGCCTATTTATTTTAATGTAAAACAATCTTAAAGCATTTTTCATTTTTAGAAACGGTGAATGTTTACAAATGTAAGTATTAAAAAACTAAAAATATCAGTTCATTACTGTCATTCGGTCGATAATCGTGAATAATCGTAAAATCGCAATATTATCTCTCACAATAATTGTGACTCAAAAAATTGAAATCGTGACCCTAGTCCCTAGTCGTGAGACAGGTTAGTTTTGCCCTACTGGCTTTTATCCAAGGTGAAACCTTTTTCATACCGATAAACCTTTGAACAGGCCGTTCACGCTTCTATTTCCTCAAGACTTGACTACAGTAATGCACTTTACGCTGGAATCAGTCACTTTGCACTTTCCCAAAATTCAGCAGCACAATCTTTTAACTGGGAGCAAGAAACACGAGCACATCCCCCGATCTTAGCCTCCCTGCACTGCACGAACTGTAAAACCATGGGGGACAGAGCGTTCGTCTAAAGACCCACTTTTATTCTCTGGCTTTTAACACCGCATGTTTATTTTTTACATTATTCCTGTTGTTTTCATTGTTCCTTGTTTGTGCAGCACTTTGGAAACTGTCTTGGTTGTTGAAATGTGCTATATAAATAAAGTTGGATTGGAATCAAGTTGAGTCACTTTGTCTGCACATTTGCCCTGTGTATAAATGATGTCTCCTGTCTTTAGCCGCTGCTGTCTCCCACAAAGGGAATGACCATATTTGGATTATAGCGTTTCGTGCTACACGTGGTCAGTATTTGTGAATGAACACGCGTGGGAGGACGGCCGGTGTGGCGCGATGTTGAAGTTACTTCCTGGAAATTTACGGCTCCGGTTCATCTTTATAGTCTGACATTAAAATGAAGACGTTATAACAAGAGAAAACTTGCAAACATATATAGCAGTAGCAACTAAGTAACTTTTTACTTGTCTCTGGCCAGAAAACCACATTTACAACTTTCCCTGCCTCTGACCTGGCAGCCCCAATAAATGTACACACTAATGGAAAACGTCCCCCTCACTGCTCTCAGCTGTCGGCAAAATCACTTTTGGCTCACATTTCTCAGGTTTATGACATGGTACAAGTCCAGACTGTATTCTGTCTACAGCTTTCTGTTTGTTGCATTTTGCAAAACATTGTTATTTGGTTTATCCCAATCAGAAGAAGCTAACTGGCTAACGGGCAAAGCTAACTGTGGGCTAGCGCCACAGCCAAGTTTGAGTGGAAACAAATATCTCCATTGTATACTTGGGTTGTGGCACCATGTACAATATCCCTCTCTCCCTTCGTCTTTTCTCAGCGCAACGCAACATGCTACGACAACTTCAGTGGCGCTTGTGGCCTTTATAGAGCAAAAGTTACTTCATTCTGCTTTAAGTATTCAAAGTAGCAGTGATGTACCTAAACGCTTTCATGGAACGAAAGTTCATCAACGCGTTCATATTTTGGGCGAACGTGAACTACCTCATCTATTTACGTTCGTTCAATAGGGTGCCAGATTTCTTTAGTGTTCCAGGGGAAAACCTGGCTGAAGTCACTGTGAAGAGCCCTTAATATTTAGCATCAAAACAGCGATATATTTAAAGTAAAAACAGTCTACCTGGAAACAACCACCACAGTCAACCTAGCAACAACCACCAAAACAAAACAAAAGCAGCATGGAGGCGGAGGCGACTTACACTGTAATGTGAATGTGAACCCTGGTTGGATAAGGATTCAAAATTTGATATGAAGATGAAATCTAACACATAGTTTAATTGTTAAAACTGACTGACTGAAAATATTGGCTGTCTGTGGTTCTATACGGGTTTTGGCAATGATATAAAAAAATAATAGCTGGCAGCAACACACACAAAAAAACTATGAACTAGTTCATTTTTAGAACTATGGACGAACTATTAACTATAAACAATTATGAACTATGAATGAACTAGTTCATTTTGAAATGTGTGAACTGAACTTTGAAGTACTTTATGTAGAAAATGAACTTTCCCAACACTGCAAAGTAGAAAGTACAAATCAGTTTAAATAAGTGTTGGGGAAAATAACTTTGCAGCTTCAAAAACTTGGAAATGTCGCCTGAAGTAACATGGCGGGGACAAACCTTCTTCCTTGTGATTTAGTGGCATTGACAGTACATCTGCACAGTGACACCTGCTGTTCATAGAGTGTGCGCTATCAGGCTGATAGCCTGATAGCGCATGATCAAAACACATGGACTAATGTACTGTTAGCTTTAGCCTTCATAGGAATGTAGTGGTGTAGAGAGTGTTATATGATATTTTAAGTTCTCAACACTAATACTTTGGTAAGATACTCAACCGAATGAGAGAGAGAAAGCTAGTATACATTTTGTTTTGTTTACAGTTTTCAGTCATCTGACCGGGCCGCTACACATTTCTGTCTATCACCGATCTTTGTAGCGTGACTCCGCTCAGAGCTGATTCCCGTCTCACGCAGCAAGTAGATGATCGCAGCGCACTAAACTGCAGCTTGCTTTAAAGGAATAATAGAAGAGCTTGTTTATAATAGACGTTATGAGCTTATGTGGCTCCTGTCGGTAGAAATGACTTTCAGCCATAAGAATAATGTGGCAGGTTTGTGATTCCAATCACTATGAAATACTGATCAGGGAAAGGTTTTTCTCCCATAGAGTTGGCACCTGCCCTCCAACTGAAATATAATTCTATAACATGAACGCAACCTATTGTTTTATGATTGAGCGGAATTCCCTCAATTATTAAAATATTGTTTTAAATTACACAATTCTGTAGTGAGTTAGTGCATCTGTTATTCATAAATTACATAGAAGTCCATATATTTCATTTCATTTTATTTATCAATTTCATTCAAAAGTGACATCTTACAATTACATCAAAAACCGCCAAGCCAATACAGTATGAATGAAAAGGAGCAGAGGAGATCAAGTCTTATAATATCTGCCCCTTTTGTTACTTCACACTTTACATGGTGTCTTTAAAAAATATATGAATTATTATTCATTATTCATGTCCAAGTCTAATTTTCATACTTCTTTAAGAAACGCATAACTTTTATGTGTTCCTTGAGCTCCAGGAGAGATTCTGACTCTTTCACTTCTTTCTGAAGTTTATTCCATAAACTGATTCCTATCACTGTAACAGTTCGTTCCATTGCTTTAGAATTGAACCTGTTTTTGTTTTTCAGATTATGGTGACGTTCTCTTATTTCAAACCTTTCTTGGATATTTAAAGGCAATATTTTTCATTTGATTTATGCAAAACCTGAAGGATATTATGGTCAACTATATTATAAAGTTTTACATATCTTACCTATATTCTAATTTCCATAACAAAAGTACTTGGTATTGGAATCGTCGATACTGGCTCCAGCCCCAGCGTAGCACTAGTCCTGGCCTCTAGAAGTCCTTCTGCAGTGTCCCATTACACCCCGCTAACCCCTCTCCCTCCCCGCACGGGCCCCCGCAGATAAAGCCGCAGATCGATCGCCGCCCGCGGGCCTCTCTCTGAACCGGCTCGCTCGTTATTCTCCGCCGCTGTGTTCTCGCGCCCCGCACCCGCCCCGCATCAATGCACTTTGTCCTCGACACATCATCGACGGCTTTTCCCGATCCATACGAGTGGGCGCTGCGCAGTGCTCTCGCCGCATGCGGAGCGCGGTCGATGCTGATGAATGGAGAGCCACAGGCCGTGCGCGCCAAAAGGTTTAGCGAATGTTAGCCAGTGCTCCGTGTGCAGGGAGAACTGACGACTGTAATTTCAGGTTTGTCTCTGAAGTGGACGTTTTATGCATATGTGGCAAGGCGAGGGGTAGAATTAGTTTACACTACAGCTTCTAAACGCCATCCCCGAAAGTTCACCTGGAGAGTAAACCCATCACAATATCAAATACAAGGCTCGCTTTGAGGTCAAATCAGAGCTAGGCAACGTTCCATATGGAAAAAGTTGAAAAGATGTATGATATATGATTTGTTGACAGCTCTCTAGGTTTAACAATCATTTGTGCAGTCTACAGGATTTAAAGGAATAGGCCACCGTTTTTACATACTTAAGGCTGCCAAGCGCAAAGGATCATATTTTAGGTATTAATGATATGGATGGGCTAGTGGTAACTACATTGTAAAACAGTGAAGTTACCTGCGAACCAAGAGAAACCAAACTGGGAATGGCGAGGAAACGACATTCTGACATTGTTGTGACAAGGGTACGACGGAAGAGTTGGTTTGGAAAAGTTGTGCTAAGCTGCTCTTACCTCCCACACAAGCATCGGACGCCCCGAGGTTGATATTACCGGGGCACCAGGTACGAGCGGCACTGACATGTTGGAGCAGTTGAAAAGTTCTGTATTAGGATTTAATTTAGCATTAAACACAGTAAGTTGCTGACTGAAGTTCATCTGCGCAGCCATGACTTAGCGCTTGAACCGGATGACACAGAGAATGGAGAGGCGGAAGTGAGAGGTCAAGACGGCGAGTAACCCAAAGAAAGCACATTTTGTGTGGCAGGTCACATTGCTGTTAAAGGATAACATTAAATCACTATTTATCATACTGGGTCAAGCTGTAAAGTCGTACTATCCGTGGGTCAAGCTATACAGTCGTACTATCTCTGTCATAGTCTTGACTGTGGTGCTCAGGCGCCCACTATCAGCCACTGAATGTTTTTCTTGTGTATCAGTATGACGCTCTTAGACGGTATGTATCCCTCTTCTGTGGAAGCATAGACAGACTTGAATGGTAGGACTAGCGCAATGTCTCGAGTTCATGTCTCCGGGTCCCGTAACGATGGTAAATAAACTTCTCCTGCATATTCTTCATCAATCCTCTCGGGCACCATTGTTATTTCTCTAACAATAGTGCACAGTATGATTACTGTGTCTTGTAAATGCGCATTTGAATATCTCTGCACTGTTACTCCATGCATGACTTCACTCTAGGTTGTCTTTACCAATTTAGTCTCTTTCAAAGCTCTCCACTCCAGACGTGCCTGGTGTGACCTCGTCCCCCCGCTCACTCAGAGTAGGCAGTGTTGAGGATGGGATGCCGATGATCTTATAACACACGCTCCAATTCGCCCGGGAGTCCCTTAGTGAGACCACTCCACACAGGACAGACATACTCCAGCACAGGCCTGATGAAGGTCAGATAGATCTGTTTGAGGACCTCAGAGAGGAGTCTAGCGCTTCTGGTGACACCCAGGTAGTGTATCCTGGGCCGTGTGTTCGAAAGTATGCACCGTACATGTGCCTCCCAGGGTACAGTATGTAAGTTTGAAGGTGGTCACTCTCCACACTGCTTGACCACTGACTTCAGGCAGGGGAGGGCAGCTGTTAGCCTCTCTCCTGGCACCGAGAAGCATGTCCTTTGTCTTTGCCACACTGGCGGCCAGTGAAAACTCCCAACTCCACTCATCCTCCAGAGCCCCCTGCATCGGGCCGGGTGATGAAAAGTTGGAGCCCCACTGCACACAACAACTTGATTGTTACTCAGGTTGCTCTTCACACTGAGCCATAGGGGGCGCCTCGCCGGCATGTCTGCGAGAGCCTTCAGTAACTGACCGTGTTTTATTGCGTCAAAGCAAAGAGAAAAGTCTCAAAACAGCATGCACATCCATCAAGTTTGATGTGATGTTTTATATTTTCACACAGTGGCATGTTTCAGTCACACTGGCACAACTGTCGCAGCCATAACATCCACGTGCAACCAATAATAATCACTTTTAGCTCAGTGGATTTTCCTTTTTGGAGATTTCTTCAATAAACACTGCTGTCCTCTATCTGAAATAATAGCATCACTGTGTCCACACACGTCTGGCACTGTGCGTCTGCGTGGGACAGATTAGTTCCTAATCTCTCAGTCAATGACTCCAGTGGCTGTGGGCTGTTATAGGACATTATCATTGCTTTCCATCTGTAGAATCAAAAGCAAATCCAGCTCTACGGCCAGAGCTTTCAGACTGCACGCTGGACGACAGATCAACTCCAAAGTCAGAGCTAAAGTAACTAGCTCGAATGAAGACGAGTGCAAAGTGGAGCTGCCTCGCGTGAGGTGTTGGTCGTGTTGAAGTACAGACCGAAATAGAACCTGTCTGTTCACCTGCGGCTGTGAAGAAACGATACGTCGACACCTCGGTCACACTCCTGCGCTGAGATGTCACCAGGATTGAGACTTTTTCATAATTATATATCTTCATCAAAAACATTGCAGCTGTGATTTGTTTTTCGTGGATGCATGTTTCAGTAATCCCCCCATCGTCTTTCTCGGGTTTTCAAAAGCATTAAAACCTGTCATTCAGTTGGATATAAACTGGTGTTAAGCTAAAAGGTAGCAGCCTGTGATTGGTTAAATGGACACTTGGTTTCATATGTCGGCCTCGGTGGTGGTGTGGTGGAGATATTTTGCCCTGTGACGGTGTGTGGAGGTAATGGATGTGCTGAGCCAATGGTCCTGCGCAGCTGTGGAGTAGAGATAGCACTGTCCACAAAGGCCTTGGCCCGGGAACACATCTGAACCTCTGCCATGGCTGTGAGCCCCCTGCTATCACACTGCTCATTACCCACACAGATGATGGCTGCGATGTGGGGGAAGATTGGGGATGTGAACCGTTCGAGTGGATTTCATCTGTGGAGAGAGTTGGATCTTTCCCTTGCTACTTTTTGCGCCGTGATTAACCTGTTGCCTGACATCTTACGGTTGAGCTTAGAGTTAGGGTTCACAAATCTGCATATCCAAATCCCAAAGCACAGGACAGCTGATACGCCAGTGTGACGGCTCATTTAAAAGCCAAGACCTTCTAGTTTCCAAAAGAGCTTACATCACATTTGTGCCGTTCCTACCCCTAATCGGCAGTGGTCAGTTTTTATGTGTTACCTGCGCCTCAAGAACGTCACATGGAGCCGTTGATCTGTGTCCTCCTCGTTCTCCACTTGTCTCCGTACGCATTGTATAACATTGAAATGCTTACAGGTAATAAAGACATAAAATACAATGATTATAGGTAATAAAGACAAAATAAAAATGCTTAAAGGTAATAAAAACATAAAATTATAATGCTTATAGGTGTAGCACCCGTACAACCACTCTATATAGGACTTACCCGAGAATGATGGGTGCTTGGGTTCGGTTTACTCACATGTGGATACCAAAAAGGTTCACCTATTTAAGTGAATGTTGTCAAACAATACCAAACTAATAACTAGCCTATTTAAAATAATGAGACCCAGAGCGAGAGTAACATTTAGGCAAACATTCAAAAAGCCATATTTAATAAACTAATTAATTAATTTTACAATTGGACAAAAAAAAAGAAAAAGATGTAAAATAGCCTTAAACCTAAGGTACATTTAAGCCTAAAACTAATTTGCTACAATCTAAATGTTCCCTTGAGTTACTGGCCCCTTTAAACCCTGTAGGTAAAACCTTTAAATCCAAATCCCCTTAGCTTGTCCCCAAGTGACAGCACCAACAAACGTTACAAAGGAAAAATGGAACACTGACAAAAAAAAACGTGAACTGTCTCACGCGCACACACTTAAACAAACGGTCTAAACTGTACTTTAACGGTGGTGGGCCCACTCACACACACACACAGTACTCACGGCTCCGGAGCATCTTGACCTAAGTCAAACCACCTTCGTTGCAGGCCTGTTTTACTTGTGCTAACCGCACAGCGGGTCGAACCCTCTCATAGGTTTGGATGCTTGAGTGCGTTGCAATAAAACGATGTCCGTTGTCCGGTGCCTTGAGCTCGAGCCAAGATAACGGTCACACTGGTCGGATGTCTTGAGCGCGAGCCAAGATAACGGTCACACTGGTCCAATGGCTTGAGTGCGTTGCAACTGAACGATCTCCGTGGTCCGATAGCTTGAGTGCGTGGCAACGGAAAGGTCTCCGTGGTCCGGTAGCTTGAGTGCGTGGCAATAAAACGATTTCCGTGGTCCGGTGGCTTTAGTGCGTTGAAGTGGAGCGGTAACGGTAGCTCAACGTCAGCCCGCGGTTGCTTCTGCCTCGCTAACGTCCGTCCACACAACAGTCCCCTTGGCTCCTCCGGTCCCACGATCGATCCTAGCTCACGAAACCGTTCCTGCAAGGTGAAGGCGACTCACACGCGTTTAACGAGCCTCCCGCTCCGGGTTGTCACGGTCCGTGAACTCCGTTAACGTCCACTGCTCCGGGAGGAAACACATCCAGCTCCTCCGCTCAGGCCCAGGCGCAAAAACAATGTCTCCTGGAACTCTTTTTTTCGAACCCCTCCCTCGAGTTTAAGAACACACCCCCTTCACGAAACAACAGCCAATCACTATCGACTATTAAATGTATAGCTAGAACTGACCAATGAAATGGCTGACCATACAGCACGAAAAAACTAAAACAAAAACAGTTGTCTCCCGTTCCCATAGCAATAATATGAAATTAATTAAAAGGACACGAAACAACATAACTTGCTTAAACTTACAGTTTAATCTGAACCTAAAGTGACCTATATTTAAATCACTAAGAATATTAATGATCCACTATCATATAATAATGAATATTAGGACAATCACTATAGAAAAAGTAATTAATAAACTACTAGTTTAGCGATTAAAGATGTGTTAAGGATTTATATTAACCCCTAATGTTCTGGTAATGCCCTAATATTCCACCGGGCTACATAGGTAATAAAGACATGAAATTGCTGGTAATAAAGGTTATAAAATCTGGATTAGTGCACGCTTTGTAGAAAAAGTATTGTAACGGACGCAAACTTAGCCAAAGATCCTACATTGACGTCTTCTCTTTCTCCGCTCTTTGAATAGAGTTAGATATAGATATACTCTCCCCAGACATGAACCCAGCGGGCCGGGGCTGAACCTTGGAAAAGGGGTGTGTGACGAGGAGCAGGGCAGGTGTACTCGAACTACCAAGGAATATAGTATGACGTGTGGAGTGGAGGTGTAGTTTTGAGAAAATGGCATTTGAAGCTACAATGTCCAGTATACATCTACGGGGAAGCGCTGAACCGGTAGTAGATGAGACGATTTCCCCTAACTCCTTATGTCGAGGACACAATATTCCGTTTTTTGTTGTATCCACAGAAGATGAGCTTGTGTATCAGTGGCGTACACTCCCGGCTCTCTCCATTAAACAGTCTGAGCGCGCAGATGGTCAGGGCCCCTCCAGAGATCACTGGCTGGAACGGCTGTGTGTGTGTGTGTGTGTGTGTGTGTGTGTGTGTGTGTGTGTGTGTGTGTGTGTGTGTGTGTGTATGTGTGTTCGTGTATATGTGTGTGTGAGGCAGGGGCAGGACTCGGCAGGCAGGCCCAGACCCCTCCGGAGCACACTAGCTGTGGACGGCTGTGGTCGGGGCAGGACTCGGCGTGTTCATTCCGCCGCCGTGAGCCGCTGAAGGGGATGTGAAGTGAGAGGAGGGGGCGCTGCTCCGACACCGACGGCTCGCACATGGGACGGAGCTGTGAGCAGAGAATGCAGCTGTGAATGTCCAGCAACCGAAGAGAAATGATGGAAGCCCCCTATTTAGCAAGAGGGGGAAAAAAAACATTGGGGATCATAGAATGGGGATGCACTTGGTCGCAATTTGAGTAGCTGCACTTGTCTTCCACAGAGGAAATCACCATATTTGGTGTACAGAGTCTTCTGTACACCGATTCTGTGTGTCATGTGGATATCAAACATGTCAGTATTTGTGAATGGATGCGTGTTGGAAACTCGGGGGAGCGCGGCCATGTTGGAGTCTGTCGACAAAAGTCATAAAATAAACATTGTACAGGGAGAGTTTGGTCTATCTTTCTATTTGACATTAAAACCAAGGTGATCGTCTGTAAGTTTGCAAAGTGAGGAAAGCTAGAGTGAAATTTGAAAGTAAACAATCAAATTCCTCCCCTCTTTAACCAGAAAGTTTGCAAAATGTGAGCAGGAACAGAATCTTCAAAAGTAAACAACCCCTCCCTCCTGATTGGACCTGACAGGCTGGTTCACAGGAAAAGCTTGTCTCATTGGTCGATGGGGGAGGGTACCAGACTCTGATTAGCTGCTGAGATCCGGGAAGGAGGGCCCTTACATAAAAATAATTTTTGCCTATATATATATTATTACTTACTTTACATGTGCAAGACCAGGTGGCCGATTTTGCACATTATATACAATTTTTTGAATACATTTAGACTTCCAGACTTTAATGGAGAAAACTGGCTCTCTGAAAAAGTGTTTTACATCTAATATGTCACAAAATAAACGTATACAATATTTAGGCTTTGGTCAATCCATTATTCAGCTTTTGACGGCAAATTGTACACATACTTTCAAGTGAAAACGTTAAATGAACAAAATTTGGTCAGTATGAAAAGTTTCAAATTCATTATAACAAACAAGAGAAGATATCAAAGAGGACTAGCTATAAAATTGAACAAAATCAAATTCATAACCCCCAAACATTTTGGAGTCTGGTAGATAAACTTGGTCCAAGGAAAGTTAAAAAGATACCACTAGAAGTAATCTTGGAGGATGGATCCTTATGTTTTGATTTTGAAATGGTGTTAAAGAAATGGTAATCTGAATTTAAAGCGTTATTCTCAGGTAGTTCTGTGAGCCCTGAGTGGGATGATTTTTATTTTGAAATGATATCTGCGCTAAGAGACCAAATGGAAACCTCTGCAAAGTTTTCATCCAATCCATATTTAAATAAATTGATAAATTGATATTACAGAAAGTGAAGTGAAAAGGGCTATAGATAAACTCAAAATTAAGAAAGCGACTGGATTTGACAACTTGTCTAATGAATTGCTGAAACAGCCTGGTTTGTTCCCAGTGCTTTATAATTTACTGTTTACTTGCTTTGAGCAGGGCATGGTCCCCATAGACTGGCACAAATCTGTAATCAAACCTATTCCAAAGTCACAGAGTTCAGACCCTCGAGTGCCGATGAATTACAGAGGAATAAGTCTTCTTAGTTGTGTATACAAATTGTATACCAGTATTCTCAATGAGAGGTTGACTTGCTACCTGGAATCCCTTAACCTATACTGGCCGACGAACAGAACGGGTTTAGGAAGAAAAGAGCCTGTATAGATCACATTTATTCTCTTGTCACCGTAGCAAATGCTAGAAAACAAGAGGGAAAATCTACCTTTGCTTGTTTCATAGACTTTCAGAAAGCCTTTGACTGTGTTAATCGAGATTTACTTGGCTACGTGTTATTAAAAATGGGTATTGACGGTAAATTTTATGACTCAGTTAAGGCTATTTATAAAAATCCTACATCTTGTGTTCAAGTAAATGACCACTTAACTGACTGGTTCCCAACACCATATGGTGTAAAACAGGGTGATGTTCTGTCTCCCACATTATTTGCCATATACATTAATGATTTAGTAAATGAAGTAAAAAAGGCAGATGTGGGCATTAATGTGGGAGACTTGAAACTTTAATTTGTTGTATGCGGATGACATTGTGCTATTAGCTGAAAAGGAATCAGACCTTCAGAAAATGTTGAATATTGTTCATGCTTGGTGCAACAAAATGCGACTGATGATAAATTGTGATAAAACTCAAGTTATACATTTTAGAAGACGTGCCCAGGCATTATCAGATGTTAAATTTTGTTTTGGTACTATAGTTCTTTTTTTACTAAAACGTACAAATACCTTGGATTTACTGTAGATGAACATCTCACATTTGACGAGGGGATTAAATCACTGTCTGAATCCGCAGGTAGAGCTCTTGGCGCTGTTATAAATAGAGTTAAGGCGTGTCGTGATCTAGGTTATAAAACCTACACTGAGCTGTACAGATCTTGTGTTTGTCCTCTGTTGGATTATGGTGCTGGGGTCTGGGGTTACTGTAAACAAACCCACAGTGAAAAAGTTCAATGCAGAGCTCTAAGGTATTTTTTAGGTGTACACAAAAACACCCCTAAACTTGCTCTGCACGGGGACATGGGTGGGGAACCATGTGAAGTGAGGCATGTTTGTGACATGGTACGGTTATGGAATAGGTTCATCAATATGTCTGACACAAGACTGTCCAAACACATCTTTAAATGGGACCTGTCTAATAAATATGGCTGGAGTGTGCAGATGGAGAACATTTTTGTTGATGCTGATCTCCAGTTCATTTTTAGAAACAAGTTGAGATGTAATGTTGGAGAAATTACAAAAGTCTACTTTGAAAAAGTATAAACATAAATGGTTAAATGATGTCTTGTGTAAGCCAAAGCTGAGAACTTATATTTTGATAAAAGATCATTTTGGTCCTGAGCCCTATGTGACCCTGAACCTGCCCAGAGGTCAGAGGTCAGTCTGTGCTCAGCTGAGGTCTGGGACCCTGCCCCTGGCTCTGGAGACAGGTCGATTCCACTCGGTCCCAGAGGAGGACATGTTGTTTGTGTCAGTTAGATGATATTGAAAACGAATTGCATTTTGTGTTTTATTGTCCTTATATCATGATCTGAGAAGGCTATTATTTTGTAAACTGTCTGATGTTGCTGTACATTTGTTTGAACTATCAGACGAGGAAAGGCTTAAGTATTTGTTCAAGTATAAGCGTTAAGTTAAGCGCTTGGCTTCAACGTAAGAGGACACTCTTTGTTTAATGTTTTTCTGTTGTCTGCCTGCATTTTTGTGTCTTATAAGCCCATGTGGGCTGGGCACCAAATAAAAAAATAAACTAAAACTAAAAAAAAAAATTTAAAAAACTAAAACTATAATTTTTTCCCCCATTTACCTGCAGTGCCTGGCCTCAGACGACTCTTGTGTGAATTCCTAGTGGTTTGGGGTTCGCTGGTCATCACAGGATGACATCGCCACCTCTTTTAATGATGTCGCCTTGTTGTCTTCATCACGCCGGGACCTTCCGCCCGCACTGGGGGTGTTTTTGTGGAGTGTGAAGCGCCTGGGATGAGGTTTAGCACCTCCTAGACCCGCTAACAACACCGAACATGACGCCGTCCATTTTTAGCTGCAGGCTCCTGGTCCTATCTGACACTCTCTGACACTCTCTAACTCTCTCGCCTCCTCAAGCTGCCGGTGCTAATGGTTTGCCATGTAGCTCTTTGTCAATTCCATGTAGCGAGAGTATTCATGGCTTTCAAGGCGAGACAGTGGTCATGGCAGAGGTCAATGTGGAGATTTTTTTACAAGTTTTCTCCCGTAACATCTCAGTTTTCATGTCAGAGTATACGATGCATATTTTATTACTTTTTGAAATACGGGGGGTGCGGCGGGGTCCGACCCCCCCCCCGATTAACCCATCAGACCCGTGAGGCCCGATCGTGAGGGCGAAGGCAAACATGGTAGGCTAAAGCAAAGGTGCAGACACAAGCACACTCTGCTCTCTTCCCGGCGGTGTATGTGAGCTGGGTGTGGGTTGAGCGTTAGCTGGGGTCGGCCGTGATTGGTTATGAATTCAGTTAGGCTATCCATCCATCCATCCATCCATTTCTTCCACTTTTCCGTTGCCGGGTCGTGGGGGCAGCCGCCCGATTTGCCCAAATCACATTGCACCAGCCCCTATGGCTCCTCCTGCAGGTGGTGGGTCCACAGAAGGACGGCCTCATGGTTCTAACCGGGCCTGTTGGTCTCTCAGTTGGGCTAGTATTTCTTCAATGAAGGTACTTGAGTCATCTTCTGTACTCGGTAGTTGAAGTCTTCAAACGTTTCGCCTCTCATCCAAAAGGCTTCGTCAGTGGACAGCGTCCCGCTCAGCCCGCAGCGTAGATAAAGACCAGCAGGAGGAGTTGGGGTGACCCGGCTCCTTCCCTCTAATCACAGCTACTCTCACTGTGGGTAAACACCTTTGAAGTAGAGCATCTCTAACGACCTGCTCACCCCAGTATCGGTCAGTCCTGTCAAATTCATGGCTGATCACTGCTAATCACCTGCCTATTGTTCTTTTGTTGGCTGAGGTGCCGTCTCCTTGGACTGGCCGTGCCCTATCGGTTTTACCCGAAGGAGATTAGAGTAAAGTGAAGGAAGATTAAATCGGAGCCCACCATTCCGGTTCATGGAGGGATTTTCTTTCTTGAATCGTTTCTTTTACTCCTCTTTCAAACCACCGTTCTTCTTTAGCTAAAATGTTGACCTCCCCGTCCTCAAAGGAGTGGTTGGAGGCTTTGAGGTGGAGGTGCACCGCCGACTGAGGTCCGCTGGTGCTTTCTCTGCGGTGTTGATAAAGTCTCTTCGTAAAACTTGTTTCGTTTCTCCAATATAATGTTCTTTGCATCGAATAAAATAAACCACATTGCTTTGTTTGTGGCTCTGAGTTTTGTCTTTGGGATGAACTAATTTTTGTCTCAGTGTGTTCACCGGTTTGTGGTACACTGGAATTCTGTGCTGCCTAAAAATTCTCTGAAGTTTCTCTGAGACCCCGGCTACAAACGGTACGTCGAGTCTTCTCGAGTCGTGTCTAGTTGCACAGAGTCGAGCCTCGTTGTGTGTGTGTGTGTGTGTGGGGGGGTCACAACTGGACTGGCATTTGAATCTTGTAGTGTGGGCAACAGATTTTAACCTCTTAACCCCCACCTGAACAGAGCACATTTTCTCCAGTTTGGCAAAACTTCTTGAAAAAAGTGTCGACGAAAATGAGACAAAAACAACAACAAAAATCATTAGTGACAAAAAAGTGACAGAAATGAAACAAAAAAAACAAAAACAACAGCAATGAAAAAGACACAAAAAGGCTACAAAAATGTGACAATTAGTGACAAATGTATTAAAAAAGCGTCAAAAAAGTGACGAAAAAGAATAAAAAAAGTGTCAAAAAAAGCATCAAAACTGACAAAAGAAAGCATCAAAACAGAAAAAACGTTAATATGTCAAAAAAGTGACAAAAAGAATTTAAAAAATGACAAAAGTGACAAAAATACCCTCCGACGCAACAACGAGAAGAAAAATCTTAGTTTTGTATATCTTAGCTTTCAAATGAAGCATTACATTGGCTAAAGCTGAACCAGAGAAAATGCGCTCGGTTATGGCAGGGGTTTAGGGGTTAAGCCCGATTTTGGTCGCACAGGAGCGGCCAATGACAGAGTGAAATAAAGACAGAAAAACACCACAGCACCTCCCTGTTCATTTCTCTGTCAAAACAGCGGCACAAACAACTCATTTCATGGCCCACACGAAACAGCACAACTTTATATCACTAAACGCTCACGAGAAGCACCTTTTCCAGCTACATTTCCACCACAAACAGAGTTTAACAGCGGCACTTACTCAGTTGGGAGACTACTTCGTCTCGCGGCAGATGATCCAACTCCTTTTCTTATTAAATCCAAAGAAATACGTCCCACATATTCGTGTCGCCAACGTTTATCTCCATTTTGACAGAACTATAGCCAAGTTGAAGGCTCGTAGTAGCAGCAGTAGCATCAGCATTGACCTGCGTTGTTGTGACAGCGATGACATGACACTGTTGACACTGTTGACCAATCCGGAGACGCACATGTTCCCCACGTTCACAAACAGAGGCCTATATTTTCCGATCTGGTGTCAGTTTTTGAAGCTGGAGGAGAAATGAAGCTGTAGAGAGGACATACATGCTGTGTTATAATACATCAGCTGTTTGTCAGAATCATGTAGAGTGTTCTCTCTTACGATTCTCAGTCGTTATCTGTGAACCCCCCGACGTTCTATAACCGCACTAAATCCAGTCATGTAGTGTGTTATATAAAGAAGGGGGTTCTTTATATAATCTTTGAAGCCTGGAAAAATCGTGTAGTGTGTGCTGGCCTAGAGTCTCAGTCTTGACAAATCTATAATGAATTTAGTCGACTTTAAATATCGACCGACGCGAGGTCAGGCCAGCTTTGCACAACGCCGCAGTTTGGGAAAAGTCCGCTTCTGGTTTCCATTGAGGGCATTTCCTGTGGTTATGGGACTTCTATTCTCACTCTACAATGCAGTGACAGTTTGGTTGGTTTAGTGAAGTTTATTTGTGTCTTTGGATGTCGTTTGCCTAGCGGTCCTGTCGGTCAGAGACATCAAAGATATTTACTTATTTGGACTCTTAATAACAGGGCACCTGCTTATTGGATGGACTGTCCTGGATTATCGGAAATTTGGAATGACAGCAGTTTGCAATCGGACCACGCTGCTGTCCATTGAAATTAACAAGCACTTTGGAGCAGGGAGTGACCGAGTGATGGAATTACACCGGAAAGTAACGCACAGCGATGAACTGCTATGTACGACCTGGCAACTCGCTGTGGAGACGGACAATAGTTGGACTATATTTTGGGAGGAAAAGGGTTGAACTGTGAAGGAACTACCTGCTCTGGAGAACTGAACTAATGCGGAGACAAGTAAAAGCTAATTCATTATACATTTATTAACTATTATGGAATAATTCTCTTCCTCCTGAGAGAGGAGGTTTTGAAGCAGCTAGACCGCTTATCTCTCCTACGCCATCAACACTTCCCTTCAAGGCCAAGCCACGGAGCTAAACCTGATAAGGACTGAGCTCTCTGGGTTGCCTTGTGTATGAAATGCGCGGTATAAATAAAGTTGCCTTGCCTTGCCTTGCCTCTTTGCGCTGCGGACCGGGGTGGAACCTCCATAGCGGAGCGCACACATTTAAAGATTGTTCAGTAATTGTTCCAACAAGTTGTAAACCACACGATTAAAATCGTGAGTGTTACTCGGTGTGAAATGACATGCAGCGATCTAGCTTATCGGTCTTATTGTCTTGCTAATCGCCTCCACTACCGCAATGAAAATTATGGATTTTCTTATTTATTTATTTTTCAATCCGGTTTGGGAGGAATGCTTTACAACTCGTCTGAATCATCGATACTGAGCTATTTTTGGTAGCTGAGCTTGGGGTAGAGGGCCCATCTCGCCTAAAAAGTGCAAGGCGTTTTTATTTATTTTTTTGTCTGGCAGTCCAGCCATGATCATTTTATTCAAACATATTTCATCATATTCTCTGCTTCAAAGAGCTTCTCCCTCGTGGACTAAGCACAGACCTGTTCCTTTGGCAGTGAATTTACATGATAAGAGGTTCGTTCAAAGTGTCTATTAATTTCTATTTAGCTTTTATTGGCCTAGTTTTTAGTCTCTTTAATCACTTTTAAGTTAGTTCCACTCTGCAGCAGGAGACGTGACTTTGGTTGGGGTCAGCCCCGTCTCGGGTCTGTGACATTAAATGAATGGAAAGTGGACACATCCTGCATAATTATTTTTACTTCAGTAATGATATGTTACGTTTTATAACTTGAAAAAAACAAATGATGAAAAAACACATTTGTGGGGGACAGTTTTGTGTTTCATCGATGACACAAAAATATCCAGGAACGGTTAAAAGAGATGAATAGCCAGTTTTCCGTCATGACATGTCTCTTGTGAAATAAATTGTAAAACCAACTGAAATAATTATCGATATGATTATGATCGGTTTCGCTATAGGGATCATTTCTCAGTCATGAAAAAAAATCCATCATGAGCTATTTGTATCCATCATTAATACATTGCTCATCACATGTGTTCTTCTTGTAAGAGGGAGCTGAGTCGGGGGGCAAAGCTCTCGATTTATCGATCAATCTACGTTCCTACCCTCACCTACAGTATGGTCATGAGATCTGAGTACTGACTGGAAGGAAAAGATCGCGGATACATATTTTAGATCTTTTAAAATGAGTTTCCTTCGCAAGGTTGCTGGGTGCACCCTTAGAGATAGGGTGAGGAGCTCGTTGAATGGAGCAGCTGTGGTGGCTTGGGCATTGGTTTCAGATGGTCGCTTCCCTGGAGAGGTGATCCGGGATTGTCCTATTAGGAGGAGGCCCCTGGGAAGACCCGGGACACGCTGGGGGGATTATGTCTCCGAGCTGGCCTGGTGTGTCCTCAGGGTCCCCCAGAGCAGCTGGAGGGGGTGTGCATGGATCGGGAAGTCTGGGCATCTCTGCTGAGACTGCTGCCTCAGCGAGCCAGCCCCGGATAAAGCGAAAGAAAATGGATGGATGGATGCGGTCTATTGTTGCTTAGACATATACTGTCTATATTATTTTTGTGAGGAAAAAACAGATATAACAGGATAAATGTAGGAAAGAGATATGCTGTAAAGTGTAGGATATTTTTTTTGTATAGGGCTTTTCACAGACATGGTCAGAAAGGAACACATTTTTCATTCACTCCATACTCCGCCACATGTCGCCACCGCCGCCCTTGGGGTAGCGATCTGCACCACCTCCACCAACCGCTCACTCACACACCACTCTCCCAGGCACCTGGTTCATCACGATCTCCCATACAGATACAAACCGGGCCCTTCTCTTCTTAGCTTCCGAGATCTGACGGGCTCAGCCATTCGCAAGGTGGTATGGCCTTAATCCTACATAGAGCATCTGTGAGTGGATGGACCATAATGAAAAACAAACTGGATAAAGTCAAACCCGCCGCCTTGGATACTTACAGTGATTGGAGTTTATAAAAGTAACTGCATAAGTAATGGCGTTACCGAATGATAAAAAGAACTAGTGACTGAATCTCCACAAAAACACTCATTGCTGCCTGAAAGAGTAAAGCCCGTCTTAATAGCCACGTCATCACCAAAGAGTTCAGGACCCGTCTTTACTTTAGTGTTTGACCAGCCAGAGGTCAGCCACTGATACACAACTGTACAAAAACAACACAAGGACAAAGTTACAGTACTGACCTTTTCTCACTTCCTAAAGTATTGGAACTAATTCAGCCGCTCAGCGTTCTAACGGAGGAAACAGTCACTAATTCATGTGCTGACTCCGCGTTGTCCTTCTGTTCCAGGGCGACCAAAGACATGGGGAAGATGCTGGGCGGCGAGGAGGAGAAGGACCCCGACGCAGCCAAGAAAGAAGAGGAGCGGCAGGAGGCCCTGAGGCAGCAGGAGGAGGAGCGGAAGGCCAAGTACGCCAAAATGGAGGCCGAGAGAGAGAGCGTCCGCCAGGGCATCCGCGATAAGGTACCGCCCGCCCTCTAACACGATCTAAACTGTAGCGATCCACAAAAACAATCCTGGAAACAGGAGAAACAATACACTTAATGCTACTTCAGAAATGTGCTTTTGAGTTTATTTGCTTCCGTTAGTATCTTGCGCACCGGAGTCCCAGAGTCCCAAAAGTGGATTTTCCCAGGAAGTGTACCAAGATTTGCTTTGTTGAACAGATTTGTATGTTTAAATTTACAAGATGAACCTATATTCAGAAGCAGCCGTTCTCTCGCTCTAGCATTGCATTGTGGTCAATATTTACCCCTCAAAGTCGCCATCAATCGTTTGCAGTGTTAGGTATGCATGTTTTACTATCAGATGTACTTGACACATTTACTGCTGCTTGTCAGACTTAAAGAGGGGGTATTATGCTTTTTTCAATCACATAGCACCAGTCTATAGCATACTACAATGATGACGTAACCTTCTGTTGGTCTGTATATGCAGTAAATTAAAATAACTGCCTTGAATAAAATTGCTCTCTCAAAATGGCTGTACTGAACGTCTTGAAATAGGCCTCTGTCTCTTTAAGAAGCTTTCCGACACGCCCCTTCAGCACACTGCTGTGTGCTGAAGGGGGCGTGACAAAAGGTCCAGAGGTGTCTCCAGGAGGTGGGGGCGTTCCTAGGAGGACTGAGGCATAGCTACACCTAAAATGGCTGCCGTCTAAGTTTTTACTGATTACTCAAAAATATGTGAATGAGCCAAGGCAACACTCCAGGCATGTGTTTAATGAGGGAATGACATAATAACATGATATAAAGCTTGAAAAAGTCGATTTTACATAATACCCCCCTTTAAAAGAAGTATTTAACCACATATCAGCAAATACCCACGGAACTTATGTTACAAACAACTCTCATTCAATCACCGTGCATGAGACACCAGCCGAAAAATGTTCAATAAACTGTGATCAAACTGCTACCAAACGTTCTTTGGCAGTAACTCTGCACTGGTCTGAATCGTTCTGCTAATTCTAAATGCACAAAGCTTGATTTATGACAAAGGTAATGTCAGAACAAAAGTTTTGCTGGTGTGGTTTCCCCAGGAGCCACTGTTCCAGCACAAACTGAGGGCAGGTTACAAATGGTTGCAATATAATACACTATAAGCAGAATATTGTCTCTTGAATCATGGAGAGAGGGAAAAGTCTGTATTTTTATTGCTGTAGAGGCTGCTAGAAATAGTAAATGATCTCCTGCAATCAGATTACAGGAAATAACATCTGTTCTGTCAAATAAAAAGAAACTTGCCCGGGGTGCTGTCTGAGATAAGGCTGTCTCCGCAATAAACCTGTGTTGGTGTCATTTTACTGTGTGCTCTGAGTGTTGCAGTACAGCATAAAGAGGGAGGTTATGGTTAGAAAAGTTGGGCAAACCTTTAAACCCAAGGACCATATTTGGTTATTGACTTCGCAAAGCAGGGTTATTTAGGCACACTTCATACACAAAGTATTTCAAAGGTTGGATTAAAGGTATAGCAACATAAAATCAATAAAACATAAATAATCATTATCAATTCACATTAAATGCGAAGAGTGCAGATAAAATACTTTCAGTGTCATATGCACAGTCAAGTCTCCAAACAACAATCTGCCACAACCAACTGCTAACCAACAAAGTAGACTCCAGAGAACTCTTCAAGTTGCTAACTTTCTTTTGGGACATCTGCACTTACATTTGCTGATGAATTTATTATCTTTATTTATTCAGTACCAAGCGATGCCCGTCCTCTCCCCGAATCGTTGGAACTCCTCTTTTACTTTTCTTCCTCATCGTTCTCATTGAATACGCTGCTGTTTTTTGTCGACTGCATTGATAAAACAGCGGCGCAAATACTGGGCAACGCCATTCAGTCACAGTAGCCTCAATGTAGCGATGAACGATACCACATGTTTTGCAATCAATACGATACCGATACATTTGGGGTCATTTTTGTCAATATCGATACCGGTCATTTCATATGGGTGAATACATTTCAATCAATGTACATTTCTAAAACTGGTTATTTTATATTATTGTGTACATTTAAATGACAGTACTTTAACTGGTTAATTATATAATGTAAATGTGAAATTAAATACATAAACAAAGTTTCAAATCAACACTTTAATGACAAACAGGAGCTAAACTAGAATGATATGGACGGCTCAGTTCAACACTGCTGCTGTGGAGTGTTTTGTCGCAGGACAATGGAGTGTTTCTAATTGCTGCCACGCCTTCTTTTTTATATATGCAAATTAGTATTGATACTTAAAAAGTAGCCGTTTTGTATTGATATATCGATACTGTGGTATCGATCCGCCCATCCCTCCCTCAGTGTGGTGCCCCTCAGGAGCACTTGTTGTCTGACACACAGCACATTGAGCACTTAGCAAGTGGCAATAGCACATCCATCCAAGATTTAGTTTTAACAAACACTATTCATGCTCAAGTAGTGGCATATATATATATATATATATATATATATATATATATATTAGGCAGTGGCGGGCCGTGGGGTTTCAGTCAGGGCCTTCAATAACAACCTGGGTTCACGCAGTCAAACGCATATACACTTATCGACAATAGGCGTATGGATAAAACTGCCTTTTTGCGTGGCATTTGTTCGCTAAAGGATTTGTCAACAACGCAAACCAAAGCTGCGGTGCCTCCGACTCCAAAACAAAAGCAAACACCTTCGGGAATACTCGTGCTAGAATACGGAAATACACGATACATGACAGGCGGGGACAAGCGTGTTATAACGTGGTAACAAGCGGCTGTTTTTAGGAGATGCTTTGTTGACAAGAGCGAGTAAAATAAAAAAGATACTAAACTTACAGTTTGGTGCTATTTGAGATCCCTTTTTTTATAGCGCTCGTAGTCTCACCTGTTGCCTGCCCGAGTCCCAGCTCAGCTGACGCGGAAAACTCTTCTCCTGTCCGGGGAGCCGAGCGTCTACGTCCCGCTGTCGTTCCCGCTGCTTTGCTCTCGAAGCTCTTCACAATGAAGGGGCGCAAAATATCCGTGATCAGTAAATCCACTTCATTTTGCCTCGTTCGGACGTTTCCAAGAGGAATATCTGTTTATCCGGTTCTCTTCGGAGTGGCTGGAACGTCTTGCCCATGCGCGGCTACATTAGCGGTTTTCTCAGGCGAAGAAAGCGTAGGGGAAGCTGCTGAGATACTGCAGGCCCTGGGGGGGCGTACTGTCAATATATGTCGAATTCTGATTGGCTGATAATTCTGTCAGTCAGGCTGGCTGTCAATCATGTGTGCGGCCTGATAACACAGGGCCTGCAGAATCTGTTCTGAAGGCCCTGAGGAGGAGCAACTCGCCAGACGTGTTTAAGGCACTTTTTGAGTAGGAAATTACAGTTACACATCAACAAAACCAATATAAGCGACTCAACTGTACATTATATAAATACATTAGAAATTAAATATACTATTAAGAGATTTTACACTTTTTTTTTCTTCATTTGGCCAGGGCTAGCAGAGAAGGCCCTGCTGGCCCTGACGGCACACCACTGATATTAGGGCAAAAGTCGACTTTTGCGGCAAGAGTTGACCTCATTTTAGAGAGTCGACTAGTCGTGTGTTTATCTCTTTCTCCCTCTCTACCTAATTTCAACATGGGACAATAAACAGCGTTCCACCATAGCAGACCAGCGGCTAGTTGTTTTTACCGGTTAGCGTTCACTTTTTAGTGCTCTACATAGAGTTTCACTCGCATAATGACTTGCGCTCAGCTGAAATCAGGACAGTCTCCACCATCAGCGCACCGCGGCCCTACGCGCACACGCAAACTTTTCTCTCTCACGGACTTATTCACGTGGAATCAACTACGATCTAACACTCTGGGACCGAAAGCTTGTTTACTTCAGACCTTGGATTTACAAGGAAGATGAGAGGCCAGATGAGGAGAGCGAGACAAATGGAGGAGGAGAGAGAGGAGAGGACGCGGATCTGTTTGTTTCTGAAGGCGCAGGTAAACACTGAGCATTGCCTAAAAATTAAGTTAAAACCTAGGAAATGGTAATAAGCCACTATATTGTATATTAACTCAGACAATACGCTGTAAAACCTGCTTACATGTGAGTCTACATTACGGATTTGGACGTGAACATATTGTACTTGTTGTTAATTAGGCGTTATTCCTCCGCTCTTAATATGATGACGTCATCACACGACTAGTCGACTCTACGTCGACTTTCTTGACTATAAAGTCGACTTTTAAAAATCAGGAGTCGTTCATGCCCTAATATATATATATATATATATGTGACCAGTCACAGGAATGAGGGACACAAGTCGATTTTGGGGGTTTTGAGATTTTCACAGATTATTAAAGTGTAGTCTCCAAGCTTTCCAACGATGTGTAACACATGGAAATCTGATCATATTTGGAGGTGTAGCTGTGATTTGAAGTTAACAACTCCAAAAAGGCCAAAGGACTGAAAAAGCTCTCCAAAGTTTTGGGCCATTCTCACCTCTCTGCTGTTGGGAGTGACAATAGGGCTCATTTACATCTCATTGGGATAAGCCATACTCCCTGTCAAACTCCCCCTCAAAGCAGTAAAGCACAGGGAGGGAGCAAACAACAAACCATTGTTTACCAGTTTCATTATGTGTATCAGTTTTATTTTTGGTTTCATGTATTGATCTCACCTCACAGCAGAAGGTTGTTATTGTTCTTTTTAATTTTTAATATCAATTGATAAACTGTCACTGGCTTGAGAATGTGTTGTGTAACATCTGTAACTTTTATGTTAAAAATAATTTTAATGTTCAAATCAAAAACTGTGGTATATTATATACAGTATCAGTATGAATCCAAGTATGAATCACAATAGATTTTATTGCCATTGTCGTTTTTTGCTAATGATAAATAATAAGCAATAAACTATGGAAAATAAAAAGAATATATCAATCAATAAAGAAAATCACTCAAACATTGCTTAGAGAATGCTTTTTATACCAGAATGATAAGATAACATAACATAACATAACTGAAGTTATGACATAACTGAAGTTATAACTTTAGAAAAGACTCCTGTACTACTTTAGTAATGCACATACAGGAGAGAAAAGGCCGACATATCATATCCCCGCGCGTGGTCGTATTGTGTTTGTTTCACACATTTTATGCCCAGTAAGTGTATCTGGGCATAAAACCGAAAATATGAAGCGGATCTCTCTCAAATAAGAAGTGGCTGAAAGCTAGAGATGTGCTGACTACATTTATGGAGTAGTTTAAGTTTGTAGAGATCTTGATTTTGTGTAAATAGCAGGTTAATTCCTCGTGACTAGATGACTGTCTCCCATGCTAACACCGGCATGTTAGCTAACAACGGCACACATGGGCACGGCGGCCACCAGCAATAAAAAAACAATCTTTCACTCACCCGTCTGAAGTAACTTTTGCCTTTTGCTCAGAAAAACTCGTCGTAAATCCATTTTAAAGCATAAGTAGCGCCGGCCTCTGATATTATAGTAGATCCATGTCTGAGTCTGAGAGCCACACAGGGGAAACTTAGAGTCCTGAAGGCACACACGCACAATGACACGCCCCACGGCGTGCGCTATTTCTCTGACAAAACAAGACTTTTTCAACCTGTAAACTGATCGACAATAGGCTTATGTATAAAACAGCCTTTTTTTGCGTGGCATTTGTTTGCTAAAGCATGTGTCAACAACACAAATCAAAGCAGCTCTGCTTCTGTTTACTCAGTATGTAAATACACACAGACAAAATCACGCCCCTACTGCAAGCTCTGAAACCCACCTCAAACTAGTCGTTTTGAACCTAAAAGTTTACGCTTTTAAATATACTAATACTGCTAGCTTAAACATGGAGAGGCTACTTTGTGACTTCAACTGAACGATTCTGCCAAAAAGTGAAAATCACCAATTTCCCCCAAAAAAACTTTGTTTGCGTTTTCTCGAGACACGGGCTGCCGACATGTGTCCTTGGTTCCCACGGCGGGTCACATATATGGGTATTTTACAATATCGGCCGATATCTCTGGAACCCAAAGTGATAGAGATTTCCCACTCAGCTCAGTCAGAGCCTTTAAACTCGTCTAAGCTCAGGTAAGAACATATCTCAGTATGTTAAAACGGTGGCCTGTTCCTTTAAAATGAGCCCTCCTAAAGCTTCCTAGGACTCAGGGGAGCTGAGAATCATCGCAGTGAAAAGCAATGACAAGTTTGAACACCTAGGAGGCTTTTATATATTTTATGTTGAAAACCTTTGCTTATAATTTCAAAATTATAAGATAGAGACATACCGTTTATGGTTTTGGAATCTCTGAAGCACCTACTAAAACATGAATGTCCTGAATAAATCATCCCAATGAGCTCCCCATGTTGAGTTAAGAAAATGAAAGATAAAATTTGTCCAGCCGTCATCGTGTTTACTCCCATCTCTGGGCACCAGCAGGAGATCTGTCCCTGAGATCTAAACCAGAAGTAAGCAAATACTAAAAATGCAGCTTCACAGTGTTTAGTTCGGACTCTTGGGTCTCGCTGAAGAACACATATACCAGCCAAAGTTGGCAGTATCATTGGGCGTAATTTTAAGAGGAAGAAACTGACATGATGGACTGGCAAACTGTACAAAAACTCATTGGACTCGTTGGTTTCATCTGCTCTGTGTGTGTGTGTGTGTCGCAGTACGGCATCAAGAAGAGGGAGGAGAAGGAGGCAGAGGCGGCGGCTGCCATGGAGCAGGCCTCCGAGGGCAGCCTTACCCGCCCCAAGAAGGCTGTCCCGGTCGGCTGCGGGGACGAAGAGGAGGAGGACAGCATCGTGGACACCGTCATGAAGTTCATCCCCACCCCGCTCATGGACATGTTCAGTAAAAAGTAAATGTGCTACATGTGGCCGACAAACAACCGCCATCCCACCTGCCGTAACCTCCCCCCCCCCCCCCCGACCCTCACTGTTTTCTGCCGGGCTGCGGGGGAGGGGCGCTCTAGAGCACTCTCGGATAGGGCTGCACGGTATGCGTTAAAAAAAAAAAAGTGAAATTTGACCACGTTTAAGTAAATCAAAACAAAGCAAACCAAAACGAACAAACTGAACTTTTGCACATTTTCTGATGGCACATATTGTGACTTTCTTGCGGATATATCGTGCACCTATACTCTCAGGGCGAGGGTCACGCCAGACCAACCCCTTCGGCTCCCCAAAACGAGCACCACACTTTTGAGTTTGTAAATAACTAAAGTTTTTTTTTTCTGATTATAGGGTAAAATTGATGTATACAATATTAGTAAGATTAATAAGCAATTTTAAACTTGATAAAACGATCCAAACATATCAGAATTTGAGAATATTGCTGTTCGTTGTTGGGTTTGTTTGTCGATGCGCCTGTACCATGTTGCTCTTTCGTCGCGTCTGACATTTCCTTGGTGTTTGCCGTGACTGGGGTCCACTCGTGTCGACGCCATGCAGACAACTCTGTGATGTGTGTACACTTGGTCTTTGGCCAGACGTAGATATTATTTAGCAATGAACTGGCTGATCTTCCATTTATTTGAAAGGGGGACATTATCGTTTGCAAAAATGATCTTTTATGAGCGTTCCACAATGCCATAATCTCTTCCCTCATCAGAAACATACCTGGCAGAGTATGCTGTTGAGTATGTAGTTTATTTTTCTAGTAAGGGCGTGCTCCGATTTGCATGTCCTTGATTGTTTTTTTTGTGTTTTTCATTTTCAAAGCCTAAAAACCATGACTGGACATATTCTGAGCGGTTTTATACTAATTTCTAAGAACGTCATTGGCTAAAAAATGGTTACTTATATCTTGTGTTTACTCTCATTAATGCCCCCTCTGCCGGCGGAGACCGCTCTAAGGATTCTTAAAAGATCAGTCCTTATCCGTCCAGTGTCTTTTCCATAAACACATTCATTTAAATGCTAAAAATGTCAGCAATGAGGTGCCCAAAAGCAAGTCTATAAGCCTCAATTATGCATGATATGTCTACTTTACCTCGAAAAGCAAAGGCGAATGTCGCTGGTCTGTCCAGAACCTACTCGGTCACAACAATAAAGTTATTTTTCCATTGGACACTCATCAACTGTACCTCATAAGCAGCAGTGGTGGAAAGTAAGGGCTCTTTGCTGATTTACTTCAGTACAAATGTGCCATATTATGTTTACATGGTCCATTTTTGACCTTTACGTCAACATCTCAAGAGAAAGTGCTACACCTTGACCTGGATTGCTATAAATAGTGTTTTGAGAGGGGTATGTGTAAGCTCCCAGATGTACAGGAGTTCCCCATCATGGAAAAGGTTTTAGTGTTTTTAAAAAATGCACTTTTGTCATTTTACTCGGCCAGAATCTTGATGTGACACATTAATTTATACTGAAGTAAACCAGTAATTTCGGCATCTGTACTTCAAATTAAGGGGCTGTTCACAGGGCAATAGTCTCCAGGTGGTGTGAGCATTACCATATTTGGGGAAACTGCAGTGCTTTGTCCAGCCAACGGCGCTGTGTTCCAAAACGCGCTGTTACCTATGCCGTGACTAAACAGAAGAGGACTGTTTAGCCCAGTTTCAACTTCCTGAGAACATTTAAATGTTGGGCTTTCTTCAACAGCTCTGGTGCATTCTTAAGTAAAAGTAACAAAATATTAAAAAAGATTTCATGTGACTACATATGAATGTGAGAAGGCTGAAAAGCTCATATTTTGTTATTGTGACCACAGTGTCCAGACCGCGGCCGTGACATGACCGTTTTCCATCAGTCCTCGTCTGTCCAGTCATCATGAGGCCGCTGAGACTTGAAACTGTGTAAACAGCCCCTGAAGTAGAGAATTCCAGTACTTATTCCACCGCTGATGACCCACCCATTTCCATTAGCCCTCGTTACTTTTGTACCACCTTTATCCAAAGCGTGAACAGCATCAATGATGCAATTCATACATTGAAAAGAGGCCATTGTGTAGTAGAAATGAACGGGATGGAGTTCGTATATCAGCAATAACAGACAATCTTCATCATGTTTCACTGTGTTGGTGTGAGGTGCTGTGCCGCCTGTGCACTTCTGTTTGGACGGCTTCATCATCAACTCTGTGTACGCTATGTTTACATTTAATCTTTACTAAGGCTAAAAAAATAATAATAGAACAAGCCCGCGCAGTGATCCTCCATGTTTGTGGTACATGGTCCCGCATACCACTGAAAGTAACCGTCACTACATTCACCTGCAGGGCTAGAGCAAAACACAACGGGGCAATGAAAGGATTTCATCAATGTGCCACTGACTACGATTGTGTCTCATCTCGTAGCTGTGGGCAAAGCCTTTCCCAACTTCTCTAGATGATCTCATCTTGGCGAAACCAGCTGTCTTTAGTTGCATTTCAATCTACAAAGCAACACGAATGTCCGACAGTGTGGTCTTCCCAGAAAATCTACTCTTTAATCTGAATGTTGACTGAGAAAGAAAAAACGTGATCAGATGTATTCCTTGTCTGTAAAAGACAATGTCAGATTAGGCTCTGCTCGCTAATGTAGTGAATGTAGTGAATGTAGCAACTCCGCGATATTAAAAGCCCCAAGTGTAGCTCCAATCGTAACAGATTTAGATAGCACAATGTCCTCCGAGTTTACACCTGTAGTCAGGCTGATGTGCATGCTAGCGCCACAGTTCCTGGCTACAGGCTGGTGCCGCAATGGCACAAAGGTGCCAGGACCTCCTGGACCTTCGATTCCTGCGGTCAGCTCCGTACATTCCAAAGACTCTAAACATTCCACTGCTCTGGTGTGGGTTTGTCCGCTCCATTGGTACCTCACCGGGGCTGCAGTATTTCAAAACGCGTTTGCCGACGTGATTGATGACTGCATCGTGCTGTGGCGGCCAAGGGCTGAAAATGGCGCAGGGATAGTGGATTTCTGCCACTTTTGGCAGAAGATGAGTGGACCCTGACAGATCATTTGTCAGCTGGTACATTTCCTGATTCTTAACGGTTGCCTCTTACTTTTGTTCACCTCAAAGCCTCAATTTATTGATTCCTCAACCATAGGATGTGACTGATGTTCATATCCAATAATTTTATTCTGTTTAAGAAACAGCAGAATGACAAAACACACAACCCTGGTTTTCACCAGCTGTTGTTTTTTTTACAACAGCAGTTGTAGCTTGTTTTCTTCAATAGGTTGCGTTCACGTGACATCATGACATTGTAATGAGCCTACAGTTTAAAATTGAGGCAGTGGGCAGGTAAGAATTCCATGATAATAACTACGGTAACTGTCAAAATGTAGATTATTATTACTCTTCCATTACTGGACCTAAAGTCCAGTTATTTTCCTCATAAAGGCGTCCAAAATTGGAGGCAATCAAAATGATGTGCTTGATGTCACTTCCAAATAATGATGAATTTCAACATTTGTCAATTTGTCTTTCTTTCAAAACCTACCAACCTATTGCAGCCCAAAGTTTGAATAGGTAGAAAATCAGTCCTGCTGCGAGCTTGGTTCATTTTAGTGAAACTGTACTTCCTAGTGATTTAGCCTGGCTAGCCAGACTTCTCGCTTATCCTATTCTATACCAAGACACGCAGTGTGGGACCTGATGTTAGTTTCTCTGTGCCTGATTAACCAATCAGAGAAACACATGATCCGTCACGTACCAAACACCTGAGTATGATCCGAGTTAAGGAATCGTGGTGTGAAAGCTTTGACAAGGCAAGTGGAACATAGGTGAGATGCACCCTTGAAAAGGTCCGTCAAGCTCAACTGCTACAGCCCCAATACACTGAATGCTTGGTGTTTCCACTTGCCACTGCCCTATAACCATGACCAGTCAACTAAAGAACTGCTAGGCCACAGCTGGCAAGGTCATTGGTTCCTTTCTGTTTGACATGTAGACGTTCTCAGGTATTCTAGCTTCTGCTGAGTTCCGAAATCGTACTGCCCAAGATCGTTCCCTCCAAATACTTCCATCTTGCGACTTGCCCTCCATGTTTGAAGTCAGGCAACAGCGGGATGAGACCTGAATTGTCTATAGACTCTGCCCCCCGAATGAACTTCTAAATGTTCTTAACTTACTGCCATCTTCCTCACTGTTTGTCAATGCACTTCAGAAGACTTGTGAATCACTGCCCAAGGTCATTACGCTGTGTCCCTGCACCGTTCTGATGTTACTACTGCCCCAAAAATGTGCCACTTCTGTGACTTAAATGTTCCGTGTCTCTTTTGTCACTGTCGTTGCAGAGATTGTTTTGTTGTTTGTACTCGTACCGTTTGCGTCTCTCGGTGGTGTTTATTTAGACTGATTTTGGATTTATTTTTGTACAGTGGCGGCCCACTTCCTCAGCCTCTCCGTACGTGACGTGTGCATGCCCTGCCGTGTGCCGTAGGCTGGTTGTTGCGTACCCGTGTTGTGTCCGGTTGGTTATGTCCACCTGTTACAAGTCTCGCTGCATGCCTTTTAGAGCCAGGATTCTGTAACTGTACTGCAAAAATGGAATCACCTCACACTGAAGAGAATAAAGTGATTTCATAGAACCTTGGCGTGCTTTTTGTCTTGCTTTTAGGGCCCCGCCCCAATACTCACACTCGCACGCACTAAACACTTCAGTGGAGTGCTCACCTTTCAAAAGGATATGAGGGTGCAGGGGTGGTGATTCGTATTATGAATGTGATCAGCACCAAACAGCTGTCTTTTAGCTATGTTTATGCAACGAAACTTCCTTATGGCAAGATACGGCTGGTGATTTCTTGCTAGTTTTCTCCATTTAAGCTGTACTACCTGAATCAAACCGTGAAAGTCAGAGGTAGTTGAGTAAAATCTCTAAAAAAATCTCCCTAAACACATTTGCAGCTCTCACAGACCCTCCCGCATATACCGATTGTTCCCTTGACTTCATTATAAGCACGAATCAGCCGGAGTTCAGAGTGAGACAGATTTGAGACGTGTTTAAGGCGGACCGCCAAAGCTAACGCTGTGCTAACTTTAGCCTCTGACTTCCTGGTACGCGCTTGTAACACTCTCTTTTGCTGCTGTTAGCAAAACAGTTGTATGATGATGATAGGCTAGGTTAATCAGAAGTATTGGTTCGACTCGGAGGGAAATGAGGTGCTCAATGAAAACTAGACACAGTATTGCAGTATAGCTTAGTTGTGGTGTATTTCTTTTTTACAGTGGCAGCGGGGAATATTTACAAGATATTTACACAGTGCATGGTGGCCCGTATGGGTTCAACACATAAGAGTTCATGGGGATGGATTAAACCATCAAAAGTTCAAGAGTTCATAGTTCATAGTCATAGTTCGCGTCTAAAAGTCCCGAATTGAGGCAAGACTGAACAGATGTAACTGTGTGTGTGTGGGGGGGAGCGGCTGTAGCGCCTCCTACCCATTGACTGTGAATTGAACCAGCAGACGGACGTTTCTTTAAGTCTTTTGGGCTTTCCTCAGGCTCAAGGCCTTAGCTCGCCATCCATCACGGAAACCTGGCCTGTATAAAACAGGACCACGAAATCAATAATAACAACCACCATCCTTACATCAAAATGTCATAAATTCATGTACATGTCAACACCTATATAGCACAACCGTAATATAGACATCAATAAATAGAGTACTCTTAAATAACTACGTACGTACATATATATCAATCCATTACAAAATATGCAACAGCACGGATAATCACAATGAACCAGCCGAGCCAGCGCCAGCACCAGCTGACCGGTTCAAAACAAATGGCAAGCGTTAGCACAACACTCACCAGTTCCACTTCTCATAATCACTCAAAATTATACGACAACGCCAGTTCACAGCGGCGGAGGCATCTAAAAGGATGACCAGGCATAACAGTTAGCGATCGGTAACAATAGAGCAAACCAGGGACGAGTTTTAGGACACATACCTGCAGCAGCTCACAACCCAGCGCGTCCCACACCAACTACTCTGCACACTAGGGCGCAGCCATCTTTGTTAAACCGGTGATGCAGCAAATCCCAACCCACAGGCGGTAAATCTCGCGAGAGTTTAGGCCTAGTGCCAAGGCAGAGACGGACCAGGAGCGGAAAATATTACCTGGGTTACACGCTGGATGAAAATGCACTGTATTTTGACACACAACAGCGCACATGGTCTGTTTTTTGCTTCCTACAATATCGGGCACATGTGTTTTCCACATGTATTCGTTCACAAATATTGACATGTTTGGTGTCCACATGAACTACGAGAGGCCACTAAGATGATGCTGTAATGCAAATATGGTGATTTCCTTTATTTCCTCATGAACTTTTTGAAAAATGTATTTAAGCATGACGCATGCTAATCAGCTATGTGCTAACTACCGACCAACACTTGAAAATACGGCAAAATACTTTCTGTTTATAAGGGCTTAGATAAAATGGGGTGTGTTTTATGTCCATGAGTTAGCACCAGAGGTTCCGCTAGACTTTTTTTTAGTCGGCCACTTTGGCCGGCTGGGTCGTAAATGTCGGCCATTCACAAGAATTACCGGCCATTCAAAATATAATGAATGTGGCTTATTATCAATAACAACCAACATTTAGACCAAGCGCTACACGAGTGCTTTAGTGAGTTCAAAACACGGCTATTTCGAATGAAAAAACGACGTGAGAAAAATGCAACAGCTCAAATCCAAACATAAAGTTGTGCGCGTGGAGACGATAGAGGCGGCAGGTGGCACGTGGACGTACCCCACTCATCTGCGCTATAACTCTGACAGAAGGAATCTACGACCCTCCAGATCTGACCATGTCAGCTGCACATCGAGGGTTGGGCCTGTAGGATGCCCTTCCGTGCTTTAACGTGGCTTCAGGTGTAAAAATTAGTGATGTCTCGCACCGCTGAAATATTATGGAGGGACAAATCGACTATGCTAAAGTCACCAAAAGTCAGTCTCGAGCGATTCAACACGGACCCAGCTCTGACACACTCAAGAGCGGCTCTGAACACCGGTAAACCGAGGCGTCTGCGCAGACTGACCGAGGGAAGCGCCTCTAAACCCGGCCACTCTCCCAGGAAGAGCCGCTGTGAGAGAGCGTGTCAGTCTGACTGAACACACAGAGTTTACAGAATATCCTAATCGAATTCATTAGCTGTTGAGTTCTTAACACACTTTTATAAAAGTAAATGTACCTGTAGTTCGCCCTTTTCTTGGAAAATGTGACGACGATGAAGGCGCTTCAACTGCGCTTTGTAAAATGGGCGAAGAGCGTAAGTCGAAACTTTTTTTGAAAGAAATATTGAACTTTTTTAAATATTTAGGCCTGTCTCAAAAACACTTTGTTAGTCACGGACTTAGGTCAAATGTTGTATTTAATCTATATTTCTATATTCTCTCCATTTTTTTTTTTTACTGTCCGCCAATTTGGCCGATGGAAATTATTTTTCCTGGCCATTCGCTTTTCAGAGTGGCCAAAAGCCGGCTACAGCCGGCTAACGGAAACCCTGGTTAGCACATAGCTGATTGGCTGCTATTGCTCTTTTAAACTGTTTTAGAACATAAAATACGACGCATCACATCACTCTGCACTTGTGCTGGGGAGAATATGGCCGTGATACTTACTTCTGACCGAGTGTGAGCACTGAGACAGGGCCTATGAGCTGTGAAGTTTTCTCATCTACAGATCATTGTATTCTACCTGTGTCGACATGTTTGGAATACTTGCCACTGTCTTCCTCAGAAATCCCCTAATGTGTCTTATTAAAGCAGCATCCCAGGTGTGAGGTGGCAGATGTGTCCGTTTGTCCTGGTTTACTGTCCCAACAGCTTGAATCCAGCAGTGATCTTTGTGTTCAATGCCCTAGTGTAACAAACCATTTCCTGACCTTTCTGAGGATGACTGCTGGGATTGTCGTCCAAAAATGTCAATGTGTGACGCACTCTTTTTTTCATTTCCAAATACATCTTTTAAATGTCAAGATTATTCTAAGAGCTTTTCACAGAATATCACAAAAGTCTTGAAGAATTCCAACTGCAGCCGGCTAACAGAGGGACACTGTGAGGACACACACAAACCTCAATCTTCTAACATTACAAAAACCCAACGGAACTTAAAAGTCGATGTTTCACCCCCATCTAGGGAGTTTCCTCAGGGCTGGTCTTGGTGAGCGAAGCGTCCATGGATGTGGGAGGTGTCACCACCTGCAGTTGTTTATCCGACCATGTATGAAATTTCAGTGCTCCTGGCCCTGAAACCCAAAACCAAATCCCTTCTCCTACCCACTTCCAGCATAATCTGTGTGAAGGGTGAAGGCAGCTTTGGAGGTTCCTTCAGCAGAGACTCGAAGCAGTTTCAAGGGATTTTTAATTTTTTTTCCTGAAATGACCCATAATGACACTCAATGATGACATCAGGTCTTTCAAACATCCCTGTTATGAGGGATGCCTGAGGGATCCCTCTTATGAGTTGATTACCCTAAAAGGGTAATCAGCTATTTGCTAACTCATGGACATAAAACACACTACAACCTCAAAAATCAAAAAATTACAAAAGCATTTTGCTCTATTTTCAAGTATTGTGTGTTTTCTTTCTTATAATGTTAGCGCAATGGTCGGTATAGTTGGCATATAGCTGATTAGTCAGCGTCTTGCTTTTAAACTCTTTATATTTGAATTATTGATCAAAGTAAATGTGGGTGCATATAAAATTAATGCACCCACAAATAACCAGAAGTGGGCGAGACTGTTAAGCTCTACAGAAACTCCAAGGACGTATTGGACATATTTTTGCTTCTTCAATATGGTTTGGCTCCACGTCTGTATCTGGTGGAGGTGGCAGTCACCAAACCCAGCTATGAAGAGTGAAACGTCTTCTTCTTTTTGAAATGTAAGTCCAGTAGTAGGTCCTTGTTTCATTTTTAATGAATATTTTTTTTAATCATGCCGTATTACTGTATACATCAGCAGTTAGAGTACACCTAAAATATTGAAAAACCTGTATCTATGTATCTATGTCTATGATCAATACTAGTTGTTCTTGACCATGGGCCTCTGTAGAGAGACATGTAAATATGCCAACCCTGCACTTCTCCACCTCTGAAGAGACGGTCTGCATCTTCAAGTGTAATGGGGTCTCTGCTGAATTCTCCGTGAGAGCAGCGTATCCAGATGACATCAGACGACTTGAGCATAGAGGCAAAAAGTCGGCGTCTCAAAGGAATAAGCCACCAAGTAAAAATGTCAACAGAGTGAATAAAGAGGCTATATATTCCTCCAATTATCTATCTCTTCACTTTGGTGACTGTGATACAATACAACGCTACAAAGTAAAAATACAAATTCTGTGTTTGCTCTCAGTCAAAGCCATGCCTGCTTGTTTCCATGGAGATGTTGCTGCTTTACTTTGACTACATCCAAAATCAGTTCTTTATTATGATAAATCCCTTGCAATAGCTTCAGCTGTGTCAAGCCGGCATGATTATTTATGTTTGGAGTTTTACAAAAACAGAGTTAGCCTTGAGTTAGCCTTTGTCTGGGGAAAACAACTGCAAAACGATCTTCCCGACCTCCGCACCTCACTGCCGAAATCATTTGTTCAGTTACGGCAGGTGAAAGCATTGATTTTTGGTAGTCGAAGTGGAGATTTTAGCTAGTTTCCTCCCTTAACATCTTTTTTAATTTCAGAGTATAAAAATGACAAAACTTACCCCGTCTGATGTTTTTTTATGACAGAGATAACCAGGAAGTAGCTTCTATGTCGCATAACGAAGCCGTCTTTCCCTTGGGTATTCATTCACAAATCCTGGCATATTTTACATCCACGTGTCCTGCGAAGGGTGTCCGCTATGACGCTATAACACAATTATGTGTAATGTACTACTGTGTTTCACGACTCAACCTGTTCTCTTTAAAGATAAAGAACAAACTGTATATTGAGGACACAAGCTGAACGTAATCCCGCTATACTGTGTGCACAACTATAACTTTGTCTATGTTTACTTCATATCTATTTACAAGTATAACTTTTCTTGCATATCACTGACCTTAGTGTAAATAATATGTATACATCCAATGTAATCTGTCATTTATTATTTCATTTGGAAATAAGACATTGTAAGTGTAAACTAGTCAAAGCTGTGTATATTTCTGGGACGAAGTTTATTTCTAGAGCCCTTTACAGCAACACTTGGCAGACCAAAGCGCTTTACATAAAAACACTGAATGACATGAAACAAAAACACAGGCAAAACAAACGCCCACGGCGGCACAGAGGTCAGCTTAGTTTAGTCAAGTTTTAGCTTAGACGGCCCCAGGTTCAATCCCCAGACGGGGTCTTTCTGTGTGGAGTTTGCATGTTCTCCCTGTGTCTGCATAGGTTTCCTACGGGTACTCGGTTTCACTTACACCAGGTGCACACTGCCCCTACAGGTCGCCCAGCGGCATTGAGGATGGGTCAAATGCAGAGAATGAATTTCCCTCATGGGGATTAATAACTTAACTTTTAAACACTAACAGTGGCAGGTCAGTGATGACTCAAATCTCAAGTCATCACACAGTGTTGGTCCTGCCACGGTAAAAGCACGATCACACCACTGCCTGGACCAGGACCAGGACCGGGGCACAACCAAACCACCTGAGAGGAGGAGCGCAGGGCTCTGCACGGGCGGGGGATGAACAGAAGCTCGGACAGGTATGGGGAAGCATGTCCATGAAGAGCTTTAAAAAACAAAAACAACCTATGCTTCTTTAAAGTTGTTTTAATTACAATAATAATGGCTTACACTTGTACTGCTTCATTCTTCATTCACTTAAAGCTCTACTATTGTAGCCATAGCTGCCCTAAGGTAGGTTGACAGAAGCGAGGCTACCAGTCTGAGCCTTCGGCCCCTCCCACCACACCAACCACTGACTCACCACTTTCCTGCTCAAGGACACAACCACTGTGTGCACCTGCTGTTGTGACATATCTCCTTCCACAGTCCCAGGGCCTCATTAGTCCAGCCTCCAGTCATTTAAAGGATTTTTTGCCTATAGTCTTCACTGGATTGGACAGCGAAGGGGGTGGAGAGCGGAGAGTCGGCACTAAACCCACGAGGCTGGCATCGGAACAGCAATCCGCATACGTAAGCAGCAGCAATACCACTAGACCACCGGCTGTGCTGAGGTATGGCTCGTTCCCTATATCTCCAGGTGAAGGCACACGTTATCAAAACAAACTGGCCCAAAAACCTTTCATATGTATTTGTTGATCTTACTGGTTAGAAAATGCCATATTGATCTCGTCATTTTGATATAACGCTGGTCATTTATTAAAACACCTCTTTCATCCTGTCTCATTAGGACTCTCCTGCCAATTTCGACGTATTCAGAAGCAGGCTCGCCCTCGTCTTCCAACAGCTTGTACGTGTGTGTAATGACAAATTAAGCCCTTTTTTTATGGACAGCTCTGAAAGCTCCTACTTCAGGGGAGCCCAGACCGCGGCAGATGGAGTGGCCCGATCGATGGCATTAGTATTCAGAGCCGAGAACACCGCTGAGACTCCCGACGCAGACAGCAGTCGATGTCCATTACCTTACTGCCGGCTGGGTCTGAGCCCCGAGTACAGAGCTGGGGCCATCCCTTCCAGCCAATCCTCCGAACGATCCACTCATGAGGACGTACTTACATGGCGGACACAGGATCATGCGCTTGTTTACGCTTATCAATGTCTAGAAAAGGTCGTCACCTGTACTTGGGTTCTGTCTAGTGGGAAGAGGGTTTGTTTCCAAGAGCACAATCAAATCTTGGGCTGCATCTAAAAAGTGGCAAAATAGCTCCTTCCTCCTGTTCCTTAACCTTTGAGGCCGACATCATGAGGTCGACCTTGAGGAACCTTTTGCAGTTAGGAACAGGAGCTACAGCTGCTCCTTCTGCCTGTCAGGGCAATCTGAACCTGCCTAACCCAGCGGAGGGAACAACAAGCCAACAGTTGTTTCATAAAATGGACTACAATATATGCTCCATATCCTCCTGCAGTCAACGAATTTAACGACAATTACCAACCTGACAGATATATTTATGTTCAATTATCCCTGACTCTGAAAGTATCAAACACAAACCACTGCGATATGAAACTACTCAGACAGATGATGAAAAAACGGTTTCATCCTCAACTCATCCTCAGAAATAACATGCTCTGGTCAAATATTCCACCATATCCTGTCCTTTAGTCCAGAGCAGACTCTGCTGTTTAGCGGCAAAAAGGTCTGTTCTTTCACAGCAGAACTTATGCAAATGATCCATGCGTCTTACTTTTCGTTCTTGAAAAATGTGAACAAAAGAGCGTAATGTTGCTATAAGTTCTATTTAATATTTCTATATATGTTTTTGTCATAATAGGCTTTAATGATTATGAAACTGTGTTGATTGTAATCTGTGCTTTAAGGTTCATTTTGAATTGGGCGGACACTGTACTGTATCATTGTTGTTTTTACTCTGATATCCACTGGGGGGCAGTGTGTTAGAATTAGGAGTCAGATGACGCAGAAGAAGTGCCGATAATGAGACGTCTACTTCCTGTTTCTATAAAGTACTCATGCATGGAAGGTGCAGCCTTTCTTCTCTCCCTCCTTGCTGGCCGGACAACTTGCCCAGATGTAGCCTTCTGCATAGCTTTTGTTTAGATTGTAATGTTAGGGAATAAATTATGATTTTGATTTGAATAGAACGAGCCTCCGTAATCTTTTTCATCCATTTTTGAACACAACAGTTCCTAGATTTCCGACATAAAACTTCCAGATGCTGCTGTGGCTCTTACCTGCTTTATAATTTCATATATTCAGGACAGAGCTCACACGGGAACACACAACGTCATGTGTGGAGGGAAAATGGAACAGGACACCAACATCAAAACCCTATCCTCACTGGGAACTAAGGTGCAGGGAGAATCATGGTGTGGGGCTGGGGCCTGGACAACGTGCTATCATCAATAGAAAAATGATTTCACAAGTTTATCAAGATATTTAGCAAACAAAACTGAGACATTCAACACCGTGTGGAATAAGTAAGTGAACCCTTGTATTAAATAGCTGGCTGACCCTTCTTTTGCAGCAATAACTGCTTTTCTATAGTTGCAGATCTATGCTCGATCAGGATTAATGTTGGATCATTCCTCTTTAGAAAACTGCTGCAGTTCAGTGAGATTCTGAGGTTCACTTATTTTTTCCCACTGTACTGTGAATGTTTACATGTTATAGCCATTAAAAATATGATAAAATGTCAATGTTTGGGTGGTATTAGTTTAAGCAGATGCTGTTGACTCATTCTTGTGGTCTGATCTTCATCAAAATCATATTTTATGACCAAAGAAATTCCAAAGCGTTTCATTGAATGAACACTGTCCATCCTTTCACACACCTGGGGAGATCGGCCGAGTTCAGAAACCTTTGGGAGACAGCAGTGGCTTGTGGGATCTAAGCACCTTATGGGCTGATGAGGAACATCCAGAGATTCTTCTGCTAAGGAGGTATTAAAGGAAACATACAGCTCCTTTCCTCACTCCCTGCACTGACACATTTGGATGCTCCTTGTCAAGGATCAACGATAAAGAGAAAAAGGTTCCTAAGCTTATTTACACTTTTTAAATGCAGCCTTGGTTAGTAAGAATGCTGCTTAGATTAAAGTGGCGAGACGCTGTAGGTGAATAGGGATTTTATATCAATTTGAAACTGTTGCTGAACATTACTGATGTAAATATTTGTGTAATCTGTCATTTTATATTTTCATATAGAAATAAGATTTGAATGATTTAATAATGCTAATGTTATGCATAAGACTGACAAATTGTAAATAAATGGTCACATTTATACTGCGCCTTTCTTTGTTAGGCACTCAAAGCGCTTTAGATCAAGGAACCACCCACCTGTTCACACATCAATGTTTGCAGACACTGGAGACAAGGCAGGTCAACTGTCTTGGGACAGCGTGCACCTGCAAGATTCAAACCACCGACCCTCTGGTCACAAGACAACCCGCTCTACTGTCTGCACCACCGTTGCCTCAGAGCACTGGCTGAATTTTCTGCGATGAAACTTCGAGCTGATCATGAAAAAGAAACCCTTTTTAAATATTACTACCTTTCTGAGCCATCCTAAATGCTGTCTAATCTTTGAACTGGACTGGCCTCACCACAGCCCCAGATCTGCTCAAAGAGGCTTGATCTGAAAGGAGCTCTCCGCGCATGGGACCAAATACTTCAAAGCAGTGCGGCAAATATAGAGTCGCCGACAGCCAGAGCGCGGGGCCATGTCACACGGGGACAGGGGGGAAGGGGATACATGGGGACACTGCCGGGGCCCGTCATACCAGTTATTCCCCCCTGGGCTCTGTGCCTGGGAGTGGAGACTGTGACGGTGTTTCAAAGGAGTCCATGCTACAAACGGATTAGGCGAGTAGGAGAGCAGCTCTTTAGTCATGACCACTTTGTGACTAGCTCTTGGAACTGAACAGATCCCAAAACTTCAACTCCCATCAAAGTAGTGACTTGCCATAGCAGCTTTCATACTTTCAATGGTAGTCGACTATTGTTTCTCTTCCCTGTTCACCTTACCTTACCTGTATTCATTGATTTGTTTTAAATTATAAAAAGCCACTTGCGTAGATAGATCTTAAAACTATTGCTGCTGAAAGTGATCACTACACTCAAGTCTGTGAGAACCCAACAATAAACCAAAATAAAGTCTACTATTCAGCGTGGGACATTTACATAAAGATTAAGAAGAAGAAACTTTTTTTAAGTGTATATAAAATCACAAAGCGCTTCTCAATGAAACAAGTGAATCAAAAACAACAAAACATTGCACAAATTAAAATAGAAACAATCGTAAGCCACTGTCTGAACAGCCGTGTCTTCAGCTGCTTTTTAAAACAATCGGCCTCTCGCAGCGACAGAGGAAGGTCATTCCACTCTTTGGGAGAAACAGCTTCAAAGGACAAGTCTCCTCTGGTTTTAAAATCTACTCCTCATTTGATAGGGAGCCAGTGAGTGCAGAGAGGATAAAATGGGAGTAATTTGTGACCGTCTGCTAGATCCTGTTAAAAGCTGCACTGCAGCATTTTGAACCATTTAAAGGCGATTCAAAGCAGATTTGTTAAAACAAGTAAAAAGGGAGTTACAATAATCTAAACGAGAGGAGATAAAAGCATGAATCACCAATTTAAGATCAGAGTTGGATCAAATTGGTCTTAACTTAACAATGTTTCTCACGTGTTAAAGTCTGTTTTGGACCAAATGTCTAGAATGGCTGTAAAGAGACAAAGATTGGTCAAACCAAACACTGAGATTTCTGATGCTCCACTGAACCGAGAAGCTCAGAGAACCAAGGCGGTTCACAATTAAGGGGATTTTCTGCTCTGGAGCAATTATCAAAGTCTCAACCTAGCAGAGAGGCAGCAGACGCAAAAGCCGGACACAGACGATGCTTTTGTTGTGTACTTTCCTCTGGTGTGAAAGAACAATTATTCTTAAATTGCAAAATGTTCCTTGTCCATTGCGCTCTGAGCAAAGCCAGCCCATTCCCATCAGTATTTCCGGGTAGGCCTAATCCACAAGGAAATGCCTTTGTTTTGTGTCAAGCATATCATGCATCGTATTCTATGAACAAAAAGGTGGTTTGGCGACCAAACCTGCCTGTGATGAATAGAGGCAGTATGAGAGGGCCCACAGCGGCAGCCATGCTGGCCACGCAGCAGCAGCCAAACAAGTCACTCAGAGTGGGGAGAGAGTTTGCAAAGCCCCGCTGGTCTGTCCGAGTGGGCAGCACTGCAGAAACCATTGGCGGGGCATTCTGAGCACCAGGCACCACGCAGCAGCACCCACCGAACAGGTCACTCAGGGAGAAAGTTTGCAACGGCCCGCTGACTTGGAGCTGCCGCCAGCTGGGTCATTCGAAGCGGGAAGAGAGCAGAGAGCCAGCAAAGAACAAGAGGAGGAGCAAAGAGGCATGGCACCGCTCGTCACCTGCAGCTCCCATGATGCACCTCTGTCCATACATTTAACAGCGTTAACAAATTGGTCCCACTAATCGTTATAGGAATATATGGAGTCAAGACACCTAGATAACGGCAGTCGTCCCTAAAAACTAAAGTGATGAACAGATATTGAAGAGCTGTGAATCCCTACCCACAGCTGAGACTGAGTAGTAGACCTTAACACCAGTGAAGTCTCCACGGCACAGTGTTCAAAGGAGCAGCGGCTACAAACAGACTAGAGGAGAGAGAGCAGCCCCTCACCTCCAGCTGCCAACACACTCCCTGCATTATGCATCAGATACATATTTTATGGGTTTATTTGGTAGGGACAGTGCAAGTTAATGAACAAGCCACACCGGACTGTAGCCTTGGGCTAATTTCCATCCGTCGTCCCCCATGCGCACTCTCAAACACACTCTCATACATCCTGGCCTATTGTACATGTTTTTTAGTGGTAGGGGAAACCGGAGTACCCGGAGGAAACCTACGCAGACACGGGGAGAACATGCAAACTCCACACAGAAAGGCCCTGTTCCTGGTGGGAATCGAACCCGGACCTTCTAGCTGTGAAGCACGAGCGCTAACCGCTTGTACTACCGTGCCGCCCTCATTTTAGTACATTTATTTGTAGAAATGTCAACAGGTAATGCATTCTGCAGTCACGGCCGTGCTGCCCCAAGTGTAGTGTGTACAGAAAGACTTCTTGCTATCTAAATACAAAGTAGGATGGGTTCAATAGGGAAATTTTTTTAATCATTAAGGTCCGCACACACTACACGACTTTTCTAGTCTTATACGATTTTATAAAGAATGGGAGTCCACACTACACGACTGGATTTAGTGCGATTATAGAACGTCTGGGGGTTCACACTTAACGACTGAGAATCGTAAGAGCGAACACACTACATGACTCTGACAAACAGCTGATGTTTGAGAACACAGCGCGTCTGTCCTCTCTACCGCTTCATTTCTCCTCCGGTTTCAAAAACTGACCCAAAATCCGCAAAGATAGGCCTGTGTGAGCGTGGGAAAACATGTGCGTGTCCCGATCGGTCAGCGGTGTCAACAGTGTCACAACAGTGCGCAGTGCAAGGCTACTACTGCTACGAAGCCTTCAACTTGGCTATAGTTCTGTCATATGGAGATAAAAGTCGGCGACACGAAGAAGCGGGACGTATTTCAGTGGATTTAATAAGAAAAGGAGACGGGCCTCAGCTCCGAGATGGAGGAGAAAGCGGAGAATGTGGAGAGAGGCGAGCGGAGAAAGCAGAGAGAGGCGCCGCTAGCGGTGAGGTGAAGCTGAACAGTTCGTCTCCAAACTCAGTAAGTGCCGCTAAACTCTGTTCACGGTTGAAATGTAGCTTGAAAAGGTGGTTCTGGTGAATGTTTGGTGATATAAAGTTGTGCTGTTTCGTGCGGGGCTGTGGCCATGAAATTAGTTGTTTGTGCCGCTGTTTTGAAAGAGACATGAAAAGGAGGCGCGGCGGTGTTTTCTGTCTTTATTTCACTCTGTCATTGGCCGCTGCAGTCTGTGTGTTCACTTTGGGGACGGTAAAATCACCCACGTTTCTCCTGTGCGTCCAAAATCGGGCTTAACAATCAAACATGTTTGATTTCCTGCAGTGGCGGACTGGCACCAAAAAGAGGCCCTGGCAATTTTAGCAGAGGCCACATTTGTCTGCCGGTTGCGGGCGGCCAATCCGCCAAAAGGCGGCCGCATCTCCGCTTTATTTATTTATTTAGCCTTTTTATATGGTTGTGCGCCACAAGTTGTGATGAGCGGCGAGCGAGCCGCTGGTGGTGCTGCCGCTTGCAGCCATTGCGCCAATAGGCGGCCGCTTCCTCGCTTTATTTAGCCTATTTATTTGTTTGTGATGCGGCCACAACAGGTGATGAGACCAGGCGGCCGCAGTGGCATTTGCCCACATTGCCCAATGGCCAGTCCGTCACTGATTTCCTGCGACTGTAGTCCAGTTGCGTCTGACTGCTGCTCACACTACACGATTCGAACGCCAGTCCAGTCGTGACCCCCCCCCACACTACGCGACACGACTCTGTGTGACTGCCTTCAACTAGACACGACTCGGGAAGACTCGGCGCGACTGAGAATTGTATCAAAATCGGGCATAAAAATCGTGTAGTGTGTGCGGACCTTTAGCTCATAATCATGTGTTTCAAAGAGGAATGTGTGAAGAGTGTTGCGATGCGCTGCCGGAGCACTTCGTGTTCTGACCTTGGTCTGATTAGGGCACCTTTCAGATACAACCAAAACAATGCCACTGTGTTTTCTGGAAGCGGCCTGTTACGTTACAATATCCCAGGCGCTTCATTCTCATACATATTTAAACTACGTGAAAGTGACCCTTACAGGAGATACTTGTGAAGAGTAAAAGCTCAGGCTTTCACCGGTCCGGCACCACCAGGACAAAATAGGCTTTAAAGCTTTGTAACATATGCACATATGTATGTGTTTATCTATGCAGATTTTCAAGATTTCCGTCTCCCAGAAAGGAAATTATTATATTTGGATTACTGAGTCCTGTTGGGGTGATTCCGTGCATCATGTGGATATCAAATATGTCAAGTATAGTCTAGGCTTGTGGGAAACACAGTGGAAAAATCTGCGAGTCCCCAAAAGATCATAAAACAATCATTATAAAAGATGAGTTTGGTCTACTTTTTTACATTGTCATTAAAACCAAGATGTTCTGGGAGAAAATTATCCAAAATCTCAAAATTAACCACTGCATGAAAAGCGATGTTTTCACCTGTCATGTCTCACCTTCAGTAGAGAAAGTCCTGCTGATTGAAACAATCAAACTTATGGTTTCAAGCTTAAAAAAGTTGATTTTCTTGATGTCATCTTAAACTGAAATAACAGAAATCATTGATAGGTCTATAAATTAGATCAGTTTAAACCAGCGGCCGCTCCAGAACAAACTGACAATGGGTGCAGCAGAGTTTCAAAATATGCAAATAGAGATTGACACAATAAAAATACATTGGGACGCAATTGCAGTTCACCTTCTTGCAACCGTGTAGATCTGGGTCTGGTTTGAACAGTTTGTGTCACATCAGAGCTTCCAGCTGCTCCGTGCGGATCGGGACCCCGGGACTGTCCGGCAAAGCAAAAGGCAGTGGAGCCTGTTTCTATATCAACGACAGCTGGTGCTCTGATGTGACTGTGATATCCCAACATTGCTCTCCTGCTCTGGAATATGTGATCATTAACTGTAAACCTTTTTATTCACCGCGGGAGATAGTCTCATTCATCCTGATTGCATGCTATTTACCGCACACTCGCGGATTCTGAACGTAGAGCGGACTTTCCCGGAGTTTCTCAATGTCAATGTCAACTTTATTTATATAGCACATTTAAAAACAGCCACGACTGCCCAAAGTGCTGCACAACAAACATTATAAAGTACAATTGAAGAGTAAAACAGTCACAAAATATACAACATGAAGCAATAATAATAAAATACATGTCATTCTCGTCATTGTGCTCGGTGACTTTAACAAAGGGAACCTCAACCAGGAATTACCCAAGTACAGACAGTTTATTAAATGCCCCACCAGAGAGGAGAACACGCTGGATCACTGTTACACACAAACAGACAAAGACTGAAACTCGCTAAACCGGTAGTGAGCACAACAAAGAGGTACACCCCTGAAGCTGTGGAGGAGCTGCGCTCATGTATGGAGACTACAGACAGGGAGGCATTTGGGGCTGCTTCCATCAACCTGGATGAATACACGGACATCGTGACCTCATATATCCAGTTCAATGAGGAGCGCATAGTACCAACGCGCATCAGGGTCTGTTATGAGAATAATAAGCCCTGGTTCACACCCAAACTCTGGCAGCTGCGGAAGGAGAAAGAGGCGGCGCACAGAAGTAGGGACAAACACCGATACAGACAGGCAAAATACCACTTTAGAAGGGAAGTGGGAAATGCTAAATCTGTCCACAGACCCTCCCTCCCCCATGCTCTCTCCATCCAAGAAGAGGAAGTGTGCCGGCAGTAACTGAAACTGAGGAAGGCCTCTGGGCCGGATGGTGTCTCCCCCTCCACCCTGAGACACTGCGCGGATCAGCTGGCTCCCGTCTTCACAGACATCTTCAACACCTCCCTGGAGTCATGCCACGTGCCGTCCTGCTTCAAAACATCCACCGTCGTTCCTGTCCCCAAAAAAACACGGATCACAGGACTTGATGACTACAGGCCGGTGGCGCTGACGTCTGTGGTCATGACGTCTTTTGAGCGGTTGGTCTTGCCACACCTCAAGGACATCACCGCCCCCCTCCTGGTCCCGCTGCAGTTTGCCTACAGAGCCAACAGGTCTATGGACGACAATCTGGCTGTCCACTTCACCCTGGAGCATCTGGACTCCTCAGGAACCTACGCCAGGATCCTGTTCGTGGACTTCAGCTCTGCCTTCAACACCATCCTCCCTGGACTGCTACGAGACAAGCTCTACCAGCTCAGCGTGCCCGACTCCCTCTGCAGGTGGATCACTGACTTCCTGACGGACCGGAGTCAGCACGTGCGGCTGGGGAAGATCGTCTCGCACACTCGGACTAAAAACACTGGAACTCCTCAGGGCTGTGTTCTTTCCCCCTGGCTCTTCTCCCTGTATACAAACTGCTGCACCTCCAGTCACCAGTCCGTTAAACTGATCAAGTTTGCGGACGACACCACCCTCATCGGGCTCATCTCGGACGGTGATGAGTCCGCCTACAGGAGAGAGGTGGAACGGCTGGCGTCCTGGTGCAGCCACAACAACCTGGAGCTGAACGCCCAGAAGACAGTGGAGATGATCGTGGACTTCAGGAAAGACACAGCCCCACCGTCCCCCTCGCCCTGACAGACTCTCCCACCCCCATTTCTACCGTGGACTCCTTCCGTTTCCTGGGCACCACCATCACCCAGGACCTCAGATGGGAGCCAACCATCAGCTCCCTCATTAAGAAGGCCCAGCAGAGGATGTTCTTCCTGCGGCAGCTGAGGAAACTTAAGCTGCCGACCAAGATGCTGGTGCCATCATCGAGTCCATCCTCCTCCATCACCGTGTGGTACCCCAGCGCAACAGACTGGGACAAGCATCGACTGCAGCGCATTGCGTGCTGCTGAGAAGGTGATTGGCTGTGAGCTCCCATCTCTCCAGGACCCTGTTCACCTCCAGGACCCGGAGGCGTGTGGGACAGATCACAGCTCACCCTGGACACGGACTATTCACCACTCTCCCCTCAGGCAGGAGGCTACGGTCAACTCAGACCCATAACACCTGCCACTTGAACAGTTTTTTCCCCTCCGCCATTAGACTCAGACTTCAGACATTAGAACAAAAAAACAAGTCTCTGTAGCTTAGTTACAGACTCATGGATGTTATCTGCACTTGTACTGTGTGGTGTGTCCACACTTAGACCCGCTGCTATCACTTAATGGACTTGATATCACTTAATATCACTTTATACGCCTACACATCTGTAAATACAATCCCGCTGTTGTTCAATGTCAAATGGTTGTTGTCTTACCATATGTCACTTTTATTTTATCTTATTTATTTAATATTTTTATGCATGCCCCTATAGCCTTATAAAGTGTTTACCTTATTTTTATCTTAACTCTGTGTTATATGTTTTATGTTGCACGTTTGCACCGAAAATAATTCCTAGTTTGTGAACCTGTTCTCAAACCATGGTAATAAAACCTATTCTGATTCTGACTCTGAGTCTGATCACTAGGCCTAACCTCAGCAGCAGAGTCCTTGCCAACCAGGCTCATACACTCAGTACTGGAGGAAGGTGTAGACGTGTCTAATCCGTTTGTAGCTCCTTTTGAACTCTGTCTTGGTGAGAGCCAGTCACCGCGTGGTCACGGTGAAATCAGGTGTTACAGGCTGTGTTCCGGAGGCTAACTCAAAACTCCAGCCCCAGCTGTGGGTAACCCCGAATAACATGTCCCTGCTTTCCAAACGGCTGTTGGCAGAAGTAAAAAAAAAAAAGAAACGTTCCTCTACTTCCACAATCCCAGCCCCTGTCCCCAATCAAGTCCTAATCAGCGCTAGTTCTGCAGTTTAAAGCTCAGTGACTGAATGCTGGAGGTGCTTTCAAATGAAGAATGACTGAAACTCTCAGGTCTCTGTGCGATGCGATTCACATCTTAAAACCCCTGCCACAATCCGCTTCATTGAAGATCCCCTGCGTCCCCGGCTGCCTTCCACGATCACTCAGCCACACACTGCCCCGCTCTCCAGCCTCCTGACTGGCTCTGAGCCCCGGGAGTTCGAGCGCGCTGCTGCTCATCAATAGAAAATGTGTCTGCTTAGGTTTCCTCCGGGTACTCCAGTTTCCCCTACCACTGAACAGAGTGTTTCTCAACAGTATGGCTTTGGGACCCACCAATACTTGCTATGTACAATGCATAATACTGTATTTTCCTCACAAATCATTAGCGAAAAGCAATTATATAAGCCTTTAAAGGTGCATTATGGAACTTTTAATGTGAAAAAAAGTTGATATCTGAGTATATGACCTTGTAGTGACCCAGCGGCTGTATGAGTGGTCAGCATAGCGCCTTTGCTTTCCATCACAGTGGTCTCTATGATGACCCTCTCACCAGAAATTCAGCAGCGTTTGTAGCCGAAAGTGTGGTCTGGTCCGTGAATATTAAAGACCGGACCATTATGGACCATGACCTCTAGGGGCGCTGTGCACTGGTCCGAGTGGTCCCTGGTGGTCCCTGAGATGGTCTTTCGGTCCCTCAAATGGTCTTTGGGCTGAATTAATGGTCCCGATGGATTATATGTGGCAGGAGTGGAGTCCTGAGTGGTCTCTATCAATATTTCTCGTTCATTTTGAGGAAAACCTTTTGTTTTGATTTGTTGTGGGAAGATTTTTTATTTCAAAATCATATTATTTTTCCGGATGGCTTTTGACATCATTTATGTTTGCTCTATATGCATTCCAACCAACGCAAAATAGTCACATTAGTGATTTATTTTTATTGTACTCACTGGGACTGTAGACAATGTATACTGACATTCTGTCATAGCTAAGTGAAGTTGGGTGGCCTAATGGGTTCCGCGTGTCGCTTTGATACCATAGGTACGTGGTTTGAATAGACATAAAGATAAATATTTAGTTTCAAAATACGGAAGCATTTTACAGTTTATGATAGCCTAATGATTCTTTGTAATTAATAACCGTGCAGTTTTAAAAATTTCAAAATAAATTGAATTACAAAATGCATTTATTTACTGGATCAGGATTAATGTTTTTCCCAGTGGGTTCCCAGTAAAAAAACACACACAAAAACACGAGGACAGAGTCGATCCACCGACCTTGTTCTTGTGAGCCCGGCGCTCTACCTATGGAGCCCTACGAGCAGCCTAATTGCCATGTGTCGTGCATATATTTTATCTTATGAACTGGAACGGAGAGGTGGCTTTACAAGTTATTGAATCATTTTGTTATTAGCGCAAATTCGCGTGGGTGCTCCAGCCAAGCAGCACCCACGTGATCGGCGCCTGTTCATTACTTTGCTAGATAATTCACACCAACAATTTCGGACAAGCTAGATTTTCATAACAATGTTTTATTACGTGAAGGTAATGTAAAGGCAATAGCCTGCTGGATAAATACTTGCGCCATGATGCTGTAGGTTGGAGGATCCTGTCCACATCGATATTTACATTTTTTGACAGAATCCTTTACAGTATATGGTAATCAATGATTAAAAGTGAACTTAATTTATTAAAATAATGTTACACTTCCCTTTTTATACACTTCCACTTTTATCTTGTTTTACATTTCTGGAATTACAGATGGTCGATGGTTGATTCCCTGTCTAGCTCTATTTATTTGTTTATTGTAACAATTAATGTGATCTTTGGATGATTTTTTGCAGTTTTGTCATCAGCCTAATCCCAAATAAAGTTAATACTGTATGTAGTATTTTCTCCCATTTTGAGTCCCTACTAATAGATCAGTAGTTATCATATTAAACGGGTTAATTCACTGTTCTCTTACCTCTGGACATTGGACTGGACTCTGCACTGGATAATTACAGGAGTCACCTTTGGGAATGCTGTTCACTAGTCCGCCAGTGGTCTGTAACAGCAAAGACTGAGGTCCTTGAAGTTGTCTTTGGTCTGAATCAATGGTACCTGTGGCTTATGACTGGTTCCTGCCTCATACAAGCATCAAGGACCACTGGTCCGAGTGGTCCAGACCAGTCAGGGACGGGTCCCTGAGATGGTCTTTGGTCTGAATCAATGATACCTTATTCAGACGCAGTGTCGTGCTGCGGCCCCTGACAGAGTTTTATCGAGTCTGGAGAGACACAGGGCTCACTCTGGTTCTTGTTCAGGTTAACAGACGGGCCTCCTCTCGGCGTGGATGCCATGGCCCATCAACCATGGCCGTCCGGCCTGCTTTACGCGCTCTTGGGAGAGGCGGCTAGTGCAGGTGTTCCCCAGTTGCCTTTTTCTAGGTGAGGCGCACTGCCGTTGTTTGCGGCTATTGGTTGCCCCTCACCCTGTCCCGGGGCCCTGCTACCAATGGCGCGCTTGGCCGCTCCCTGGGATGCACAAACCTGCCCTGCATGGGCTCGCTGCCTAGGGGCAAGCATACACAATTGAAGTATAAATCTAAGTTACCTATGTAACTATAGTTCTACGAAATGTGTGCGCCGCCCTTAGCTACGGACCAATCAGGCACAACCTGTCTTCGTCTTCGCTGAGTTCAAAGGAGACAACTGAAGGGAGAGTCCCCTTTTATAGGGCACAGGGGTGAGTGGACCCCCAGGTATGATTGGAGCGGTCAGTTCTTTGATCCTCTCAGGGCGAGAAGCTGGCGCTTCTGATGTATAAAATAGCGCAGCCTAAGGGCAGCGCACACATTTCGTAGCACTATAGTTACAATGGTAACTTAGAAGAAGCTAGGTAAAAAAAAAGAAGCCATATTCAACTTATATATATATATATATATATATTATTTATTTATTTTATTTTTTTGCTTTTTACTCAAATTACAGATTATAATTAATTGAACAGTATAATCTGCAATACTTCCAAGGCCCTCCAGGTGGCCTGTGCACTGCGCCACGCAGGAAACGTGACCACGAAAGCTATACTGCGAAGGACATTGGAGCTCATCCCGCCCTGTTTCATCTAATCCGATTACATCTGTTTCATCCATGGTTTTAAATAAGATAAAAATGATCTGACGAAGGCTAAGGCCGAAACGTAATAAATACTAGATCTTTTGGACATCTATCCGAGTGTGCTGTGTATTTTCCAATACATTTAATTTCTGCTCCAGCACATGCACCTCATGAGAAGAACTTGGTGTGCGTTTTTGTTTTTCTAGTTTCATCCATGGTTTTAACATGACAGGTATGTCCATTCTGGCTGTTGGCAACCATTTTAGTTTAAACTAAGATGATCACAAACATCCTACAATGTTTTCATTTGACCCCATCTTCCTAATTATCTTACATGGGAAGTAAAATAGATTAATGCATATTTTGTTTATAATATTAATCTATAAATTTATGTAATCTAAAGCCATATAACCTCTAGAAGTTTTTGTTTTTTCCCGATTTTGATTTTATTGATGATTTTATTGCTTGTGGCAGCTTGCTAGCAAGCTAAGCAAGCTAAAGTAAAAAAAACAAAAAAGCTTATGTAGTGAATAGTGGTGGGCCGGGATACAAATCCCACGAGACGAGACACGAGATTGAGTCCACGAGAACGAGATGAGACGAGATTTTTACATAATTTGCAATAATAAATAATATTTTGCAATTATGTTTCCTTTGTATGGAGCCATTGTATTGTATTGTTTGTTACAAAATTAACAAACTAATAAGGATGGGAATTTATAAGATTTTACCAATATCATCAGGCTCTATTTGTGTGCATACAGTTTAATATTAGAACAAGGCTTAAAAGGTGATTTCAGGTGGAGGAGGAGGAGACAGGTTTAGATTTAGTATCTAAACAGTCTGTGCCAGACACTGACACACAGGAGGTTTTAAACATTAAACAGAGAGTGATTCTACTGTAGTTAGACTGACCTCTTTCTTCCTTAAATGGCCCGCTGTAATCATCCCTTCATATTCTGCGTGCGGGGTACATGCGCGTGTACAATCACAAAATAGACGACGGATCCACCTGGACTCACCGCGGCGTGCAGCGTTAAAACGTAGCTTCCAACAGCAGAGCCTTTAGTTCATAAATGAAAGAGAAAGTAACAAGGTGTGAATCTGCAGGCGTGAATCTGCAGCGGCTCCAGTCTGCAGGTTTGAACACCGAGGCGGTGGTTCCAAGTTTTCTTTCTTTTTTAAGTTCCAATCAATATATAGTACACATTATTAGAGAGCTATTGCCTAAATATTCCCATGAGTCCTAGAAGCAGTCTACAGGAAGAAGGTCTATATCTAAATTTCAGCTTATAAAAAAAGAAAAGAAAAAAAATATTACGAGATAATTTTACACAGTGACGAGAAATCTCGTGGCAATTTGATCTCGCGAGATCTCGTGCCACGAGATCTCGGCCCATCCCAAGTAATGAATGTCATTGTTTTATTAAATATGAGCTGTCGATGTCGAATTTTTTATATTTAGTTGATTTATCTAACACTCACATGTTTTTATTCCTGGAAACTGCAATGTAGCCTGACTTCTTGTGGCCTAATGAGACAATTCTATTTTGAATTTACCGTTTTGACCTGTCTTGTACCTACCTTTTTTAATAATGAATTAATTCATAGAATTTAATGTTTAATTTTAGATTTCAGAACAGTCTTTCCTCGGAAAGACCTTCAAGATCTTTTAAAAGATCACGACACCGACTGCAAATATTGCAGTGTGGAAACAAAGGCCACAAAGGTCAAGGTCAAGGTCAAGGTTTATTTATAAAGCACATTTAAAATACAGTTGACACTGCCCAAAGTGCTGTACATGTTTCAGTGAGAGACAAATACTGTATACACTCACCTAAAGGATTATTAGGAACACCCTACTAATACTGTGTTTGACCCCCTTTCGCCTTCAGAACTGCCTTAATTCTATGTTGCATTGATTCAACAAGGTGCTGAAAGCATTCTTTAGAAATGTTGGCCCATATTGATAGGATAGCATCTTGCAGTTGATGGAGATTTGTGGGATGCACATCCAGGCCACGAAGCTCCCGTTCCACCACATCCCAAAGATGCTCTATTGGGTTGAGATCTGGTGACTGTGGGGGCCATTGTAGTACAGTGAACTCATTGTCATGTTCAAGAAACCAATTTGAAATGATTGGAGCTTTGTGACATGGTCCATTATCCTGCTGGAAGTAGTCATCAGAGGATGGGTACATGGTGGTCATAAAGGGATGGACATGGTCAGAAACAATGCTCAGGTAGTCCGTGGCATTTAAACAATGTCCAATTGGCACTAAGGGGCCTAAAGTGTTCCAAGAAAACATCCCCTACACCATTACACCACCACCACCAGCCTGCACAGTGGTAACAAGGCATGATGGATCCATGTTCTCATTCTGTTTACGCCAAATTCTGACTCTACCATCTGAATGTCTCAACAGAAATCGAGACTCATCAGACCAGGCAAAATTTTCCAGTCTTCAACTGTCCAATTTTGGTGAGCTCGTGCAAATTGTAGCCTCTTTTTCCTATTTGTAGTGGAGATGAGTGGTACCCGGTGGGGTCTTCTGCTGTTGTAGCCCCTCCGCCTCAAGGTTGTGCGTGTTGTGGCTTCACAAATGCTTTGCTCTATACCTCGGTTGTAACGAGTGGTTATTTCAGTCAAAGTGGGTCTTCTATCAGCTTGAATCAGTCGGCCCATTCTCCTCTGACCTCTAGCATCAACAAGGCATTTTTCCCCACAGGACTGCCACATACTGGATGTTTTTCCCTTTTCACACCATTCTTTGTAAACCCTAGAAATGGTTGTGCGTGAAAATCCCAGTAACTGAGCAGATTGTGAAATACTCAGACTGGCCCGTCTGGCACCAACAACCATGCCACGCTCAAAATTGCTTAAATCACTTTTCTTTCCCATTCTGACATTCAGTTTGGAGTTCAGGAGATTGTCTTGACCAGGACCACACCCCTAAATGCATTGAAGCAACTGCCATGTGATTGTTTGTTTAGATAATTGCATTAATGTGAAATTGAACAGGCGTTCCTAATAATCCTTTAGGTGAGTGTATATACACACACACGGTACAAAGTAACAACATAGAATGCTCAACTCAGCTCGTGTTGAAAGCCAACGCATAGAGGCGTGTTTTTAAGAGTGACTTAAAGCTCTCAACGGATGAGGCTGATCGAATGCTCAAAGGGCGCTCGTTCCAAAGTTTGGGTCCAGCGACCGCAAATGCTCTGTCACCTCAGGTCCACAACATAGGGGTACAGTGGTACACCTTAAATACAGTATGTTGTATGTTTCAGTGATGGAGGAGTTGGTAAGAAACCACAAAGTCTTTGATTTAATTTCATATTAAACCTTTCATTAGTCTGTAAACATGTAATGTTTGTTTATCCATGTGTCCTTAGACATGTTTTCGATTTCATGCCACTGTGAACAGAAAACAAACAACAGGAGTCACTGGCATTGCCTGAAGTGTCAAAGTGTTATCCAGAGGAAACACAATTTCGAGAGTCATTTAACTAAACACAGTATGTGACTTTCATTATACTTTGACTTGCTAGCACATCATTGAGTCATTTTCACATTTTCATAAATGGGCTATTATTGAATTCACTGCTGTCTCTCTCTTTATATTCCAAACTATAATCAAATTACATGTATAGCTATAGAGCAAAGAATGTGTTATTTTTCAGACACTTATCTTTTGCCTTGTTTACTTTTGGGGCCAATTTGAGATTTTTCCTTTAGTCTACTCTTCAAACACTGCTGGATCTTCTATACAATACATATATCCAAAGCAAAAATGTTAATCTTAAACTTCTTTGAGGGGTTACATTGGATACCTTGTGATATTATTGAGTATTTAAAGTTATTTGGTTGGGGGAATAAAAAGTAATCACAAAGATGTTAACCATAAACTGTGTCACAGAAAATATTTCTTTTTAAATTGAGTTCAGGACATTTTGCTTCCAATTTAATAATATTCTTCTTATCTTGAGCATGTAGTTATGGTTAATCTCACTTACTAGAGGCTGATTAAAGCTTAGCCTCCTTTGAGGAAAGATCAGGTTTGTCATGGTACACATTTCTTGGTGACAAAGACTTACAATCTTCAAGTAAGTTACTTTCTGTGAAGAACCATAGTCCTTGTCTTTGCAGTAAGTACAAATAAATTCTCTTAATTTCAGGAGGAGAGAGGATGTCCGAGGCACAGCAGACTTATAAAATGCCTTTATTTTATACAGTAAGTCTGCTGTGCCTTGGACCTCATCTCTCCTCCTTAAACTAAATGTTCTTGCACACATCCTTGAAGAGCACTCGACCTTACGAAATTCCGAAACCCACAATAGCGCTCACTTGCCTTCTTGTAAATAGGCAACTATAAATATAGTAGGGCTGGGCATTTAATCAAATTTTAATCTAATCGTAATTTTAATAAGGGTCGATCACGATAATCGCGTGGTGCGTTTTAATCGAGGAGAATTGGCCAATCCTGTCGCATTCTGGAAAAAATATGGATGGCGCAATCCTGTAGCGCCTGACAGGTCAATCCCAGGGAAACGCTCGGCCCAAACAAACAGGAAGCACAGGAGCATGGCACATGCGGCACAAAGAGGAGAGGACCTGGTGATTTTACATGTAAAATCAGCTACAAAGTTGCGCTAACTCGTCTAAAGGTCAAAACGGAAACATGCAGGGAGCTGACAGAGGACCAGGACGCGCGCACAGGGATGAAGAGTTTTTATCTTCGAAGAGAAAAACTATCGATACTATTTGCTTTGCTTTGCGGGTGATTCATTAGTTAGGACTTTGTTTTCTTATTTCAGAGCACGTTACTCAACTGTCCAGCAGTATCAGAGAGGCTACAAAGTGTAAGGCTATAAAAGGATTTGATGTTCGATCATACAGGTAATTATATAATCGTGAAGTTTGTGTTCCCAGTTAAATGTTGGCTATAAAAACCCAAGTTCGAACAGTGATTTGTTTTCTGTGAAATTATGAGTTGTTATATTGTTTTCTTCTATGACAAATATATATCTTGTATACCTCGTATCTCGTGCTCCTGATTTAAATCTAAAATTGAGAAATATTGTATTCACCCACAATAAGTCACTAAAAAGGTATCTCTATTTTACGGATCCGATCTGCTGTAGCGTTTTCCACGAGATTATCCACAACTACTCTTCCATAAACCTGTGCGACAGAATCTGAGCGAGATGGTGTTTTGTGAAGGACAGTCAGCTACAGACATTATGGAGCCAAGGTCGACCTGAAGTACTGAGACTGAAAGAGATAGTGACAGTGCAGAAGACATCGGTGTTCTCTCGTGACATTGCACCTTACACAACACATGAGGTCTACAGTTCAGACAGAAATATTTTTAATTTAATTGACTTTTTAATATGAATACATCAAAAATAAATCTTGTTTACTGTCTTCATTCCTGTGAATATGTACATGTAGTGCAGTTACTGCTTGTGAATGCAAATTGACAATTCTCCATTAAATGTGTTATTTTGAGAAGTGTTTTTTTTTTTTACATTAGATTTTGGCTTAATTCTATTTTGTTATTCTGATTTTACCTCAAATATTACCTTTGAATTGGAACAACATAATGAGAAGTAATTGTGATGTTAATTCTACAGTAGATGTTTTCTACATAATCTTATCTTGTTTCTGTGCCTAGACAGCAACTTCAGGTATATCACACACTTCAAACTGGTTTATTTTTTACTTCAAGTGTTTATTTGGCATGTTTAGGTTTATTTGATAAATAGGGTTGAAAGTTCAAACTTCCTTATGTGTTCCCTTTTGGGCACTTTTAGCATAATTTTTCTCAAAAGCTGCAAGGTTGTGCACGGAGAACTTTTTCCTAAGGAATCTTTATATATTTCTGATGTTAAAAATGTAAAAAGTAGGTAGTGCCCCAATTGGTGGAATGAAACCGTATTTCTAGGCCTCTTTCAGGCTACCGACAGCGGCCTAATTGTATTTTCTTTAGACTTGTGCAAAACAAAACCACAACCCACTTAAAAGAAATGTGCATGTCCCGCAGGCACATCGACATTTGGCACACAAGCCACTTTAAGAAGGCACCAGAAGGCCATACACAATACCACTACAGAGCCTTGATTGTGGTGGATGACAGGAGGGGAATATTTGTGGCAACAAAGGACAAGTCAGGGCTAAGCACAATTGTGCACATATGCAAATCTTTTACTGGGAAAACCATGGACTGTGAATCTAAATCATGCAGGGACTATATGGCAATGTCTCCTGGACAAGAATGCCTGCATTTGTTGCACACAAAAGACTTACAAGTCCATCCACCTCCCACTTTTCTAATATCGCAGTCCATCAAGGACATGTCTGAGAAAGGCCTAATTTCAAAATTGACTCAGAAAGATTGTTGTGACCTGGAAACAAAGGCTGAACAAAACACAGCCATCGCAGTCTTTCCCATTTCTTCAGAGGACAGTGGCTACTCAACTACCAAATTATATTTTCTGTGTATAGTGGAGAAGTAACTAGTTGGAGTCTTTTTCAAAGAGTTGCTGTTACATTTGATAGACTGTCAGGAAAATGGATGTGCCGTTGTAAAAGGACGCAAAAACGTATGTGCGTACACATATATCTTGCTTTGTGCTGGATTTACCAGCAAAAGCCAGAGTACTTGAAAAATCATGATCAGGAAAACTGGTCATCACACAATACCGATGATGACCTGCATTCAGAATCAGAGGAACCACTGCCAAAAAAAAATCATCATCTAAACTCCAACCAAATTCGAAAAATAGTTGAAAATATTTATAACCACAAAAGAATCCCGTCAAATCTCCCAGAAGACAATACACTCTTTACAATTCCATCAAAGTTTGTTCCTGACGAAACTCATTGTCCCTACTGCCCTGGTCCAACACCACCCCAACTCTCAGGCGAAATCTTAAGAACAAAGAATGGTACCATCTATGGTGTACTTTCAATACAGAAAGGTTTGTCTTCTTCTACCTGTTTATGGTTGTCATGTTTCTTGGCATATGTAGAGTTTTAACAGGTGGTTGTCTTTATTTAGGAGTTCATGTTTACATAAAAGAATGACCATCTGCCACATCCCAGTGAGATTCCAGGACCATTCTGTTGGTTTTCAAAACTACAACAATCACATTTTTCTGACAATGCAGTTATGTTCTTTTTTGACTAGCCTTGTAAGGGTAAGTGCATGAATTATATTTATATATATGTGTGTGCGTGTGCGTGTGCGTGTTTTGCTTACATCCCTGTCTTTGTTTTGATATCAGAGTCACACTGCAGTGGGAAGGTTTCTACAGGCCATGGAGCACCAGATGAACCAAACAATATACCACGATACTATATGGAAGGAATTTTTCCACTTCTCTGCCTTAAAGAGTTACAGTTATGATTTTAACTGTAACTTTGTTGGAGAAAATCAATATGAAAATTGTGGTTCAAGTAAGGGTTGTTAACTTCTACCTTTTGTATTCTTTTATTTTTTATTGTTAGACTTGGGAGTTGAAAACCCCTATCATGAGGACCTTGACTACACAAGTTTTATTCCATGGATTGGTCATTACAGTAGGAAAGGGGACAACATTCCCAAAACGGAAATCCTGAAAGGTCTGGCATCGAAGTCAGGAACAGAAAAAGATGGTCAGAAAATTGATTATACAGAAGAGAATCTACTTGTCATTTTAGAATCCAAAAAGGTATCATATCATATTGGTTTTTACATGTTTTTGTATTATTGTCGTTTCCTTCGTCTATTAAACTTACTTGTTTAGTTGGCTGTTCTGGATTTGGGCATTTTCCTTTAAAAATGTGACACATTTTATATTTCGGTCAAGCAAATCAGAACTTGTTAAAGCCTGCTCACATCTGGGAGTGTCATCAGAAGGGTCTGAAAGTGATTTATTAAACAGACTAGAGGAAATGCTTCTTTATATGGACATATACCCAAAACTGGAGGTATAACTGTGTATATAAATGATCTATATGCTCCATGAAGTATATGTGGTTATTTGATTTAGTGTGTACTCACATCATGTCTTGTGCTTTTAAGGTGGTATTTTGCACATGGGCTGCACTCATGGAGTGACCTATTACTGTTCTCCACTTCTGTGGCAAGAGAGCGCCAGAGACCATGTGGATGGTCTTTTAAGTTTTGAAAGCCCCCCCCCCCCACTGTGTATATCTCCGACACTGCTGGCTGTGTGGCACGTCACGCCAATAACCGCACGCAACAGCAATTTTTTCAGCCCTTTGATGGCCGGCTCTGCGAGCCATCAGCAGAGAATATTGATGGAGCCAAAAACAAAAATCTAAAAATACAGCTGCCTTGGACCAAAAATTTACTAGGACGAAGTTATTGTCCCAGGAGCAAGGGGTTGAAAGGAAAGGAACCACACCCAGTAACAGGTTCCTTTGACCGCCTATCTCTATATGATCGCTTTCACGAAAGAAACCAGACAAGACCAAAAGAAGCACTTGGCTGGCTCTTGTGCCGGAGCTACAGAGTGTCATTAATTCATCAGAGGCTGAGCAGAAAAATAGGGAGCTCTCCTATGATCGATATTTTTTGTGCCAAATGAAGGACAACCACTTCATGTTTGCTACAAGATTAATTTTCCTTCTGCACAATGAAGGAATTAACGGAACATTTCGGTGTAGCATAAAGAGGCAGACCAGCCAACCATTTGGCCTGAATAGTGACGGACAGCTGGTGCTTACAAGTGCAGGTTATTACAGTTGCAGTGTCTGTTTCCGAATGTATGTAACTGTACAAAGGTTAATATTTTTTTGGCTACAGACCCAGGCACCTACTGTATGCTTTAATGGATGAGAGACCTGAACTAACACAGAACCGTTGGAGCTAGGTGAACCTGAGTCAACAAATGGATTCTGGTGGTGGTATTATTAATTACTATTATTATATTATTATTATTATTATTATTATTATATTACTATACTATACTATTTACGTTACCTTTGTTTGCTGCTCAAATAAACAACTAAACTAAACTATACGGTGTAGCATCGTACCATTGAGCAAGCATATCTGTCTTCAAGTGTTGCCCAGTAGAACTGATTTTGCTCTTATATTGCGTGCATATTCATGTATAATGTGAACAAATATTTTGGATTGACCAAGATAACTGTTAAAGATAACTGGAAAAAAACATTTTAATACTATAAAGAATATGACTTGTTTAGTATTCGGAAGATGGTGTTATATACTACACAAAACAGTAGTATATAACTACTTGCTATAATTTTATAGTGTTTTCCAAAGTGTCTTCTCCAAAATTCTTCTACAAAATTATAAGTTTGTACTTTATTCACAGACAAACCTAATAATTGTCCTTTGTCATGATTTTGAAAAGAAATGAATTGACCCAATGTAAAAAACAAAAACAAAAAAACATATCTAATATTCAGAAAAATAAGACTGTGCCTGTGTGTACTGTAGTCTTAAAACAAAGCAATCTATTTCATAATTACTCTGTAGTTATGTCTGAGGATCTGAATTACTAGCTTTGTGAGATGTGTGCTGGAGCGTAGTTCAGGACAGCCTATCTGTCCATGCCTGATTTTATTTTGTCTTGTTTGCACTTCTTTATGCATAATGCTGTGAAATTGAATGTGACATGCCAATCAATGTATCCATATTAACTTGGCTTCTTTGTTCCCCTGTTTAAACCTCAAAAGGAAAAACTTACTGCGCTTTATAACTGTCACTCAAAGAAGTATGCCATCATAAAAGTGGGGCAAGCGTTGGTGTACTGTATGTGAATGACCTTGAGAGCATTTGTCTGGAAAGCTTACTTCAGGAAGAGAGACTCACCACCTACCCCTGGCTCACTCATGATGTATGAAGCAATAGCCATGCTTTGATCAACAGATTTAAAATCTTAAAGTTAAGTATAAAGATATTTACTGCTTTGCTCACAGGTGATCAATGCAAGATTGGCCCAACAAACACGCCATGTAGAAAATGTAATATTTTTATATTAGCAACTTGCACAAACAGTAATTTAGTGAACTCGTTGTCTTTTGTGTATTTATGTATTAAAGGCCTTACAAACATACAATTTCACAGCATGGTGGCGGAACTGGGTAAATGGTGAAATAATCCAACCCCGGCACATGAAATCCATCAAGGTGAAAGTCTCTTTATTTTGATAACCCTTACAGTACAGGTTAACGTAAGTCTTTTACTTATGTTTATATTTTTTAACAGGATTTGAGGAAGGACTCCACTGTCCTGTTCCCACGGGCGGTAGGACACAGTAGTCCAGAAACTGACATGTTATGGTTTGTTAACTTGTCCTAAAAAAAAAAGCTTTTAAAGTATGCATGTCAAAATTCCATTCTAATTCTTTCATTTGTTTATGTTTTGCCATCTGAAGTGAAGGCTTCCCAAAGACTTGGAAGTTAAGGGAATGGAAAGTGGTGTATCCCAATCAGTGGAAGCAGAAGGACAGTGTTAATTGTGGAGTGCTGGTTTGTACTGTGAGTATAATTGTGATTGATTGAAAGTTAATACAAATAAAGTTTCATTACATTGCATGTTCCGGTCATCTAATTTGTGAAATTTAAACTTGTTATTGTTTCATGCCAGGCCGCCGAACTTATTCTCAGAGGATTTCAAATGAGTAATGAGCCTTTGAATAGGATTAAGTTTAGTCACGTGAGGCTGTACCATGTGTCATGCTTGGCTGAAGATGCTATACCTCAGGTATTGGAATTGAATAAATCGATGACATACTTTCTAACTGCATATCTTGCTCAAAGTAAAGTTTAATATTGTTTTTTAAGTGGAAGAAACTCTTTGACCCGTGCATAGCAGAAGGAATCCATGCTTGCTTTTTCACAGATGCCAGAGGAAAAGGGCATGCAAGGTATACTGTTTTTCAGTCATTCCCTGTCATCAAGTATGAATGAGAAAAATCTCCTATATTATTTGTGGTCAAACTGGGGGCCGAGGGCTCGACTTCCTCCATAATTTATATATTTTTCTCTGCTTTTTCCTCACCCAAGTGTGTGTATGAGATGAACCGCTACCATCCCCAGAGTGGGCTCAAATGGCTCTATATATTTTTATTTATGAATGTCATGATAATATATACATCAAAACTGCTAAGTCAGTGCAGTTTTAATGAAAAGGAGTGTCTTATGAGTTCTGTCCCTTTGTCAACATTCTGTTTTTTGGTTGTATTGTGTGTGTTTTTTGGATAGGCTACAATATTTACAATTACCATCCAGCGAGTTCCAGATATAATCAAGTGCATTTTGCAGAGAAACTTTTTGATTGATTGATTGATAAACTTTATTGTCCTCAATGAGGAAATTTGTCTTGGGCTCATTGCCCGCAGCTGCCACACATACAGTACAACCATTCATATAAAACAATTCAGTTAGATAGTTACAAGCAGTACATCACAATAATGCAATTCAGTTCACCTTAGTTATGACGACCTCTTCACCTGTTCTTTATCCTTCTGTTTGTTTAAAAGAGATACAGAGTTGAGGAGGAATGAGAGCTTGTTTCTGTTGTTCGTGAAGATATGTGCTCTGTACCGTCTTCCTGATGGGAGAATTTCATATTCACCGTTCAGAAAATGTGATGGATTCTCAATGATTTTCTGAGCTTGGATGAGGACAGTGCTCATCCAAGAATTAAGTTCAAGTTATCGTTGGTGTGGCCCTCTAACTTATTGCCCACTCCTGCCCTACATTAAAAGTTTAAAAACATGTAATAACACTACAAAAGTACTGTTACAGCTGCAATTAATGTGTGTGCATGCCTGTGTGTGTGCGTGTCTGAACATATAGTTTAAAAATGTCCTATGAATATGAATAATCAAATAGAACAGGTATTATGAAGATGAAACTGTATTGTCTGTATGTTATCACTGCAGGCATTTATATCCACAAGTTGTTCAGGAAGACTGGGTGAAATGTGAGACCTGCAATGGATGGCTTCACAGAGATGATAAAGAATCCATTCACAAGTGGATGTGACCTCTCTGAGCCCTACCGCTTCACGAGGTTTTTACACATACAATTAGTGTGTTGTAAAAATTGTATGACAATGTCTTTCCTTACACATCACTTACTTCATACTAACAGAACAATTAACATCCTACAAAACGAAGGAATTGGTGGTCTTACGTCACCTATCCGAATACAGGTTGTTTTTGTTTTTCTATTTGATCCCCTCGTCTGTCCTTGAAGTAATTAACTCGTAATTTGTTGTCATATCATATTCAAAAGGAGGTGAAACATTTCTTGAACAGTGGGAAATTAAAGTCCCAAAGAATGTTTCTGAATGGTCGGCCATCCTGCTTCAGTGAGCCATATGTAAGTACAGCTGTAGAGTGTATATTCAAATGTAATTTACTGTAATTGACTTTTTTAGTACATCAGGAAAGTGTAATATTTTGCTCCAAAGCCAAGAAACAGCGCGTCCCATGCAATTTGTTCTTTTCAATGTAATTACAATGTTTCTATGAGGAGGAAAAGGTTGAGCAGCATAGTGCAGTATTTAAATTGCTGATTATAATTATGTTTATGTCCATCATATTACAGAACATTCCAGCAGCTAAAACACATCCAACAACTGGCACATGTAGCTGATGCAGACATCTAATATTGAAATGATACAATCATCTCACACACATCTGGGGACTCATATGGAGGCACCGGACATAATGCACTATGCATCCTGATAATCCTGTATACATTTTCGGATTTTCACATATAAATTACATGTACACATACACAACAATTGGATGATTTAAGTGCATGCAAAACTGTTGTTATGATATTGGGCTAAACATAAATATTTTTGATTTGGTTTACTTTGACAAAAATATAAGAAATGAAAAGGTACAGAGGGAGGACGAGATCTTCAAATTAAAAATAGACTAATTTTAATCCGGCAGTTTGAGGAGCTGGTAAAGCTCGTCAAAGGTGCCTTGAATCTGGATCCAAAAGATTTTAGGAGCATGGATTTCATCATCGACGTAATGGTGCCAGAGGTAAGAATTGCATTAAATTACGGCCATCAAATGTCCTGTAATAATAATAATAATAATACATTTTATTTGTATTGCACTTTACATATGAAAACACATCTCATAGTGCTACAGTTGCAACAGATAAAACCACAAAACATATCAATAGTAAAAACAGCAAGAAAACATATTAAGAGAATGTAGTACAAAATAAGTGGGTCTTTAGTTTAATTTTAAAAACCTCAATAGACAGTGGCGCCCTCAGATGGTTGGGGAGGGCATTCCACAGTCGAGGCGCAGCTGCCTGGAAGGCCCTATCTCCCATAGTGCAGAGTATAGTCTTGGGGACCTGGAGTTGGTGGCTGTCAGAGGAGCAGAGAAGTTGGGTTGGATTATGGCTATTAATGAGTTCTTTGAGGTACATTGGTGCACTGCTGTAGACACACTGATAGGTCAGGAGGCAGATCTTATACTCAATCCTAAACCTAACAGGGAGCCAATGAAGATTATGGAGGATGGGTGTGATGTGTTCAGATTTACGCACCCTCATCAGGACCCTGACCCAGTTCTGAATGTACTGCAATCTCTGCTGGCTCCTGCCAGGGATCCCGATGAGGATTGCAATTGCAATGTATTTGGAGCCATTGAGGAGATGAGGAGAGGCCTCTCCTCTATGGGTCCAAACACAACAGCTTAAGTCTTTGTGCGTGATTGAGCGCACAAAGACCAGACAGACACGCATCAACTCGTATAAGCTAAGGTCAGAACATATCTCAGTATGTATTCCTTTAAGCCAAGGGTTGATAAGTGCAGTTTTAAGGGCCCAGACCCTGACTGGTCTGGACCACTCGGACCAGTGGTCCTTGATGCTTGTACAGTGCCTTGTGAAAGTACTAATACACCTGAACCCTTGCACATTTTGTCATGTTTACAACCCTAAATATAAAGATTTTATTTTGAATGTTTTACTGAAAGTTCACACACAACTGTGAAGTGAAAGCAAAATGATGATTCTGTTATTCAAAAAATTCTGTTTTCAAAAAATAGAAAAGTGAAAAGTGGGGCTTGCATAAGTATTCATACAGCATGAATTAATACTTTGTGGAACCCCCTTTTTCTGCAATAACAGCAGCAAGTCTTCTGGGGTATGACTACAAGATTTGCACATCTAGAGACTGACATTTTAGCCCATTCCTCTTTACAAAACAACTCAAGCTCTGTCAAATTACAAGGAGAGCGTTTGTGAACAGCGGTTTTCAGGTCTTTCCACAGATTTTCAATAGGATTTAGGTCAGGACTTGACTGGCCATTCTAACACATTAATATTTTTTTCTTTTTTTTTAAACCATTCCATTGTAGATTTAGCTTTGTGTTTAGAGTCATTGTCCTGCTGGAAGGTGAATCTCCGCCCCAGCCTCAATTCTCTTGCGGACTCCAGCAGGTTTTCCTCCATAAATACAAGGCGCATTGAGTTGCCTTGTGTACGAAATGCGCGGTATAAATAAAGTTGCCTTGCCTTGCCATAATGTCCCTGTATTTGGCTCCATCCATCTTCCCAACTATTCTTACAATCTTCCCAGTCCCCGCTGAGGAAAAGCAGCCCCATAGCATGATGCTCCCCCACCATATTTGACACTGGGGATGGTGCACTCAGGACGATGAGCAGTGTTAGGTTTGCTCCATACATACGTTTTGCATTTGGGCCAAAAGTTCAATTTTTGTCTCATCTGACCAAAGCACCTTCTTCCACATGGTAGCTGTGTCCTCCATATGACTTCTAGCAAACTTCAAACAGGATTTCTTATGGCCTCCTTTCAATAATGGCTTTCTTCTTGCCACTCGTCCATGAAGGCAGATTTGTGTAGAGTACGACTTATAGTTGTCCCATGTACAGATTCCCCCAGCTCAGCGGCAGTACGTCGCAGCTCCTCCAGAGTTATCTTGGGGCACTTGGTTGCATTTCTTACCAGTGCTCTCCTTGTTCGGTCTGTTAGTTTAGGTGGACGCCCGTGTCTTGGTAAGTTTGCAGTGGTGCTATACTCTTTCCATTTCCGAATGATGGATTGAACAGTGCTCCGTGAGATGTTCAAATCTTGGGAAATCTTTGTATAACTTAACGCTGCTTTAAACTTCTCCACAACTTGTGGAATGTATACTTTGGAGAGCAAGAACTGCAATTAGTTCAAGAGTTTAAATATCTTGGTGTTTTGTTAGATTCTACGCTGTCCTTTAAGAATCATGTTAAAATGATATCAAAAATAATTAGATTTAATGTGTCCAACTTCAACCAAATACGCAGGTCAATGACTGATCAAGCTGCTATGATGTTTTTACATAGTATGATCTTTTCGCACGTAAGCTACTGTATAACTAGTTGGTCTCTGACAGGTGTAACGATTCTTAAACCAATTGAAAGACTTTATAAAAAGGCACTGAAAATCCTTGATAAAAAACCATTTGGTTACCACCATTGTACTATCCTCTCCAAATATAATTTATTGAGCTTTGAACATTTCATAACATTTAAAAACTGTTGTCTAATTTATAAAAACTTACATGGGTTGGCTCCACCACCCCTAACAAGATATTTTAAATACAGAACAAGTGCCTCGAGAACAACTCGGTCCATGAGCAGAGGCGACTGTGAGGTTCCTGTGAGGAAAACCTCCTTTGGTCAAAATGTCCTGTCCTATAAAGGCAGTGTCCAGTGGAACAAACTACCAACCACTGTGAGGGAGGCAATCAGCTTCAAATCATTTAAAAGTCACTTAAAAGAATGGCTTAGATCAACACAAACCTGTCAACATAATCGATAACATTTCATGTAAAACGTACCTTAGGACTATGCAATGCACCACAGCACTTTAGATAAGTATTTTAAAGAGAAAAAAAAAAAACTTCATGAAATTTTAGATTTTTATAAATCTGTAGCAATTAATGAATTAAGTCTTCCCCTGGGTTTGTGGAAGTGAACCGCCTTCGCTCCCGTTTTCTGCCTCACCCTTCCCTGTCCTCCCAGTCCTCTGTCCTGTCCAGTCTTTTGTCATTGTATTTGCCTGAGATCCCTAATGTTCTTTGTACAGTATATTTGAATGTGTATCTTGTGGTCCCATTGTTCCTTGTCCTGCAGTCGTTCTGTTCCTGTACTGTCTTGTGACTTTGTTGTGTGTCATTGTTAAATGTTCAATGTGAAGTTTCACATCAGCCTGTCTAGGGAGAACAGATGGAAATTAGCCTATGGCTAAAATCTGACATATTTACATATTTTATATGTTCATTAATATGTACTGTCCCTACTTAAATAAATAAATAAATAAAAATAAACTTGATCCCTGACCTCTCTGGTGTGCTCCTTGACCTTCATGATGTTGTTTAGTGACCAATACACTCTGACATAGCTCTGAGGCCCTCACAGAACAGCTGGAATTATACTGAGAGTAGATTACACACAGGTGGCCTCTATTTAATGGTTAGAGCAAGGTGTGAACATTCTGCAGTCATTAGGAATGTAATAAAGGCAATTTAATGCACTCAGAAAATGCTGTATGAATACTTATGCACACCCCACATTTCACTTTTCTATTTTGTGAAATTGCTTTCACTTCACAGTTGTCTGTTACTTGTGTGTGAACGTTCAGTAAGAAATTCAAAATAAAATCTTTATGTTTAGGGTTGTAAACATGACAAAATGTGTAAAAGTTCAAGGTGTATTAGTACTTTCGCAAGGCACTATGAGGCAGGAACCTGTCATAAGTCAGAGATCGGATCGACTCTGGCCTTGTGTTTTGTTTCTTTTTGACTGGGAACCCACTGGGAAAAACATTAATGCTGATCCAGTAAATAAATGCATTTTTGTAATTCAATTCACGGCTATTAATTACAAAGAATCATTAGGCTATCATAAACCATAAAATGCTTTGGTATTTTGAAACTAAATATTGATCTTTATGTCAGATTCGAACCACGAACCTTTGGTATCACAGCGACGCACAGAACCCATTAGGCCTCCCAACTTCACTTAGCTATGGCAGAATGTCAGTATACATTGTCTACAGTCCCAATGAGTACAATATTTTTAAAAAATCACTGTAATGTGACTATTTCGCATATTTCAGTTGGTTGGAATGAATATAGAGCAAAGTTTAAAACATAAATGATGCTGAAAGCCATCCGGAAAAATAATATGATTTTGAAATAAAAAATCTTCCCAAAACAAATTTTCCACAAAATGAACGAGAAATATTGATAGAGATCACTCAGGACTCCACTCCTACCACATATAATCCACAGGGACCATTAATTCAGCCCAAAGACCATTTGTGGGACCGAAAGACCATCTCAGGGACCACCAGGGACCACTCGGACCAGTGCACAGCGCTGAATTCTGCCAAAATCAAGGCCTTCAATGACATTAAAAAGCATTAAATTTAATCCAAACTGGCATTAAATTTAAATTCATTGGAAAATGATGAGATCACTCAACAATTTTTACTGAATAAGGTAATTGAAAATAACAAAATGATGGTCTAAAACATGTTCACATGCAATTTTGACTGAAATTGACACATATTTTTTGGCTAAAAAGTTTCCCGTTTTGTCCAATTCTCTTTCCTCTGTTTGATGAAAGGTTTGCTCATCTTAAGAAAGGAATTCTGTGCTGATTCCTTTCTTAGTTTGTGCCATTTAAATATGGTATTTGGGATTGAAAAGCATTCAATTTTACTCGCTCCTGCCTGTATAAACCCTGGCTTAGAGGCAATCACTGGTTCACTGTTCAGAGGAGACAACAATGAATAATATTCGCCATAACTTTTTTCAATTTCTACTAAAAGCAATCTAATGGTATTGCTTTTTTATTGGACTCACAGCAGTAAATGTCAACAGCTGCGCCGGCACCAGCCGCAGCGGGGAAAGAGACCTTTTCAACCAGGTAACAAGGGCGAAGGTTAATGAGAAAAAAATACCACAATAAGATTGAAGGGAAAGTAATGAATCGTATAGAAGTCCCAGGGCTGTGAGAGAGTTTCGCCGAGGACTCCATCTGAGTGTCTCTCTGGCATTTTTCTGTTTTTTACGCAGTTGTAACTGAGCCAACGCAAGGAACGGCATTTTAGCAGAGCAAGCATGATTTGAATTTGCATCTGTAGGCTTTTCTGTCATTTTTACACTTGACCAGACACATTTTGTTTATTGCACTGAACTACCTGATTGAACTAATTTCTTACAGATAATAACTTCATTCAGTAATTTCTTCAAATCTGTACTTATGAAGGCAGTGTCAGAAAATTGCGGCAGATTCACTACACATTCTATAAGTCAGGAAAATCATTCGCACCTGTATTATGAGGTTGGTGAATGCCACATATGGAAGCATAAGCCACCGCCAGAGGAGCATACGAATTGCAAAGGGCAAATTCAAAACTAATGACCAAGAAAACCCCACAAGAAAAAAAAACTCAGCCATCGTCGCCTCGCGCTCAAGGACCCACCTATATCTATGGGCACGCAAATTTGCTCTCATTACAAAATTATTCAATAAATATAAAGCTCACAAAAGCTTTTTCCTTCTCTATTCACAATGTGACGTTCTGTCCGCGTAGCTCAATGAGGAGAGCGTTTGATTCGTAAACAAGTTCGTAAGATCGAGGCCAACACTTGTCTTTATCAAATAACGTTAATGCATCTAGTCCTATTTATGGCAATAAAACGGTTTAGCAGTAAAACATTAGTACTTTACTTGTCATTAATAAGACCACAAGTAATATTAACTTATTTCTGAATCTGTAAATTATTATAATTGACCTTTCGCCGAGCCCCGCCCCCCTAAGTTACTGTTGCTACGCCCGACAAACAAATGATCAAACACGACCAGCGCAACAGATTGCCATGCCTGTCAGTGACCTTTTTGGAGCAATACCTCTCTTTTTAGTATTTCTAAAAATAGGAAAATTTCTCCGGTGCGCTAAAGTTAGCTAACGCTAGCTAAACCTACAGGTGCCACAATGACAATCAGCTACAACCAGTTATCAGGACCGTGAAAAAATACACAGTACTTTTATCATAAAGGGAGACAAAAACACGTGAGACTGTAGGCTGTAAAAGTTCACCACCGCAGTTAAAGTTACAGCTCCAGTGCCAGTTTGTGTAACATTATGTGACTGTCAGTAGCTAGATGTTAGCATGCTAAGTTGTTAGCCTAGCTATGGGCTCTTGCCTTACCTTAGAGCAAACGTTTGTTTGTTTATTTTGGAGACATTAAGCTGGGCGTAGGCCGTCCGCATTGTTTCATCCACTGTAGGCAGTGCTCAGGTTGTGTTTTCGCTTTGGGAAGGGAAATAACTGGACTCCCCCAGACTAGGGCTGCACGATTTTGAGAAAAAACCTAATTGCGTTTTTTCTGACAAATATTGCGATGCGATTTTCGATTTTTCCGTTCAATACTTTTAAGTGCGTAAAACTAAAATTATGAATAAAATATGTTGTTACTTTTATGAAACAAAGGGTTAAATAAACTACATACATAGTGATTAAGGTAATGAGATTGTTCGATGCTTCGTGATTATTAAATACCTGAACCCAAATACCAAAGAATAAGTAGTCATAATGGAAATCAACTTAAATAGGTCATTTGTTTTTAAATTTAACCATCTTAAACACTGAAAAATAGAAAATTAATTCTTATTAGATTTAGATTTACAATTAGAAAACAAAATAATTCTGCATTCCAGTGCCATTAACTAAACATGAAACTGTTATATTGCACACGTTTTAAAATAAATAACGCGTTACAAAGTAACGCTTATCACACATCGGTTTCTGAATGTCTGGCTCTAAAGAGGAGAATTTCAGTCTCACACTGGAAAACCTAACTTAACAGGTATTGGGAAGGGCATGAGCACTTTGAGGGCAGACTCTGTAAGCTTTGATGATGATGATGATGATGCCTTACACTTGTATTGCGCTTTACAAGCATGTATTACCAAGTTTCTCAAAGCGCTACACTGTCGTCATTATTCATTCACTCCATACTCTGTGGTGGTAAGCTACTGTTGTAGCCACAGCTGCCTTAGGGTAGACTGACAGAAGCGAGGCAACCAGTCTGCGCCATCGGCCCCTCCGACCACCACCAACCACTCACTCACTCACTACATTCGCTAGGCTTCCTGGTGTTACCAAACGGTCTCCCATCCAAGTACTAACCAGGCCCTTCCGTGCTTAGCTTCCAAGATCTGACGGGATTGGGCAGAGCAAAGGCGGTATGACCAGCTTTGGATGTTAGGTAACGCAAACTCGTGCACAGACACACATGCCGTGGAAAATACGAGACATTCGGTTCCACAAAAGCGTTCTCTGGATCACAAGCAACAAAACGCTGCTTATTCTATGAAAATCCGCCGCATATTGACGTCAAACACATGCTGTAAAGATGGTAGAATGAGTCGTGGCTGAATACAGTGGACGCGCGTACGGCGGCGGTGAGCGGCGGCGCGCAGCAGCAGGCCGAGATTGTTAAGACCCGCCACAACCAGACCCGCCAAGGAGAATTTATGACCCGATCCGCGAGCATGGCTGCGGAGACCGCGGGGGAACCCGCAACCCGCGCATCAGGTGCGCTAATGCCCCCAGCCATGTGTGAAATCCTGCGCGTTTTACAATAGCTACATATTGACAAACGGGATGAAGAAAGATTACGCACGGTTCAGAGAAGTGCCCTCCGTGCACATCCATGTCGTGTGTGTTAGCTGCTTTGCTGCTGACAGAGAAAGCCGGTGTACTGCATACAAGCTTTCCATTGCCATTTCTGATTGGCCACCAAGCCAGGAACGCGAGATTCGACCATTTTGATTGGCTAATAGGTTTGTCAATCAAATGTCAGGGGCGGGGAAAAAAACCTCAGCCTCCTGAGGTTAGGTTATCGCAGGAGTTAAAACCTCAATATCAATGCGATAAAGGTTAATCGTGCAGCCCTACCCCAGACACACTCTTGTGGTACGTAGTGTCTGATTTACATCCTCCAGATCGCTTCACCATTTTGCTTCTTCTTCTTTGTCTGGTGGGTTTTTGGTTGTTAGCAGTAAAAAAAAAGTGCATCTGCTCAGTGCTCATTGCTGGTATGTCCCATTGTTTTGCATTGGAGGCCTGCTGCATGACGGACCTAGCTTCATAGTAACGGTTGCTAGGATGTCTGATTGGACAATTACCGTTTTGGGGCCTGGTTTTGCGAAAGGTCAATTGTGTTAACATGTTTTCTGGAATTAATTACTATAACATTTAATATGTACAAATTTATATATTCACTTCAAGGTTCCATCAGGAGCACATCATGATCAGAACTGGAGACTTTTTACTGTAGTTCGTAAGAATCCGTCTGACTGTTCTTAGGATTTGTTCTTACAGAGGAAAGTTTTCAGCTAAGAACAAGGTTTGTGACTGCCAACACCTTCTGAAGAAATTTGTGCATAAGAATGTGTCATGAATGAGGCCCAATGTTTGTAGAATGGGCTCTTTGTGATAAAGAATAAAAGTAAAAAAAGACACAAGTTTCACTATACGCGAACATCCTCATTTGACAGAACCTCCAGAGTTCTGTCAGAACTGGGTTTATACAGTAAGCAGCAAGTCAAATAAATACATTTTTTTTATTTAAGATTTGCAGCCATTCCATCAAACAGAGAAATGATGGGAAACTTTGATATTCAAAAGAAAAGAAAATCGTAGACAATGGGCAAGCACAAAAAAGTGCGTACAATTTCAGTCAAAACTGCAGTTGAATGGCATGGTAGTACAGTGGTTAGCGCTCGTGCTTCACAGCTAGAAGGTCCGGGTTCGATTCCCACCAAGGCCGGGGCCTTTCTGTGTGGAGTTTGCATGTTCTCCCCGTGTCTGCGTAGGTTTCCTCCGGGTACTCCGGTTTCCCCTACCACTAAAAAAAAACCATGTACAATAGGCCAGGCTGAATGAGAGTGTGTTTGAGAGTGCGAATGGTGGACGACGGATGGAAATTAGCCCAAGGCTACAATCCGGTGTGGCTTGTTCATTAACTTGCACTGTCCCTACCAAATAAACCAACCAACCAATTTAGAATGTGTTTTAGACCTGTATATTGTTCGTATTTAATGATCTTATGCAGTAAAAATAGTCGAACAATGTCATCAAATGTCACCAGATCTTGTGCCTGGTGCACGAGGTGCGCAGAAACTGAGTGGTGGATATGCGCTATTCGCGTCCGCCACTTCTGAGAGGGCGTTGCAAGAGGAGGTGACTGCTCTGATGGGAGGACTGCTGACATTCATTTCCTCATTTACATCGTGCTGCCTTGTGTTCTTCCTTAAGCCTTAGGCTCTCACAGGTCAAACTAAAAACTTTATTAATCCCATTGTGAGCTAAACAATGTTCATGTCTCTCTTGAGAAAGCTACAGCCATCCCCTGTGGTGCGGATCGGCCGCGCTTGGCTGTAAACGCAAAACAGAACAAATGCACATGTTCGCCCCCCACTCCCCCACAACCCCTCTCCCGACCCGGAGTCGATCTGGTTGGAGAAAAAAGTGTGTCTCCACCCCAGTACTTCCTACTTAAATACACTAAGTCTGGAGTGGCAAGATCACAGTGTACTCCTATTTAGCGCAAAATGTTACGCTACAGCCTGCGTTTTGACACACAAGATCGGGCCCATAATCTTCCAAAAAATGTAGATGTTATTCCAGTTGGAAATTAATTTAAGGACTTCTCGTGAAGCCATGTGATTAGCTCTTGATCCTGGAGAGGTGCCGAGATTTTTACAGTATTCCCTCTGCAGGCTGGTGACAGGAAGGTGCAGGAAAGTGGCATGACACAGGCGACCGGAGCGGGGACTATCGTTGAAATTAATTCCACTCTATGCAAATGCAGAGCAATAGCACCGACCACAGGACAAGCTCTGTGCGTAATTGGCTCACACCCTTCAGCTGTGTCTCCCACCCTACGCAACTAAGGTGAACCAAGCGAAGGAGACCGCGTTTTTCACGCTTGGTTTGAGTGCGCTGATAGTGTTAGGCCCCTTCTACTGTACTTTCTGATTGGACAATCGTCTCAAATTGTCCTGCACCTCAGCCAACAAAAGAACAATAGGCAGGTAATTAGCAGTGATCAGCCATGAATAGGACAGATAATTAGCAGTGATCATCTATGAATAGGACAGGACTGATCAATACTGGGGTGAGCAGGTTGTTAGAGACGCTCTACTTCAAAGGTGTTTACCCACAGGTGAGAATAGCTGTGATTAGAGGGGAGGAGCCGGGCCAACCCCTAGCTAAAGTTCGAGACTTCAACTACTGAGTACAGAAGATGACTCAAGTACCTTCATTGAAGATGGACAACTCCTGTATGACTGAGAGCTTACACAAACAAAACATTCTAATGATACGTTTCCCCCATAAAACTGGACATTCAACAAAACATTGCCCACTTATGTTGTAAGGAAAAAATGTAAGGAAAAAAATAAAATAAGTGCGCTTTCTAAATGGCAGTGGATAGTTTTTGTCATGTGGCCACCCCACTAGAGGAGCTAAGTGAATATAATGAAGGTTAATTGCCAGTTCAAATCAAATACAGCACTACTGTTACTTAAAATACATCACCAGACAATATTGGGTGATGGCCACAGTAAAGAACAAAGGCCTTGGTGCCACCTTAATGAAAAACATGCCCCTTGTTTGTGCATGGGTTATCAAGGATAGTCGCTCCTCCTTCACGTCGAAAGGAGCCAGCTGAGGTGGCTAGGGCATCTGTTTCGGATGCCTCCTGACCGCCTCCCTCGGGAGGTGCTCCAGGCATGTATTATTGGGAGGAGGCCTTGTGGAAGGCCCAGGACACGCTGGTGGGACTATGTCTCCGAGCTGGCCTGGTGTCGCCTCGGGGTCCCCCCTGAAGCTGAACCCGCGGCAGGCCCCCGTGCCAGATGGTGTCTCCCCCTCCACCCTGAGACACTGCGCGGATCAGCTGGCCCCCGTCTTCACAGACATTTTCAACACCTCCCTGGAGTCATGCCACGTGCCATCCTGCCTTGAATCGTCCACCATCGTCCCTGTCCCTAAGAAACCACGGATCACAAGACTTAATGACTACAGGCCGGTGGCGCTGACGTCTGTTATCATGAAGTCTTTTGAGCGCTTGGTCCTGCCCAAGCTCAAGGACATCACCGCCCCCCTCCTGGACCCGCTGCAGTTTGCCTACAGAGCAAACAGGTCAGGACGACACAGTCAATCTGGCCCTCCACTTCACCCTGGAGCATCTGGACTCCCCAGGAACCTACGCCAGGATCATTTTTGTGGACTTCAGCTCTGCCTTCAACACCATACTCCCTGGACTGCTACGAGACAAGCTCTACCAGCTCAGCGTGACGGACTCCCTCTGCAGGTGGATCACTGACTTCCTGAGGGACCGGAGACACCACGTGCGACTGGGGAAGATCGTCTCGGACACTCGGACTACAAACACTGGAACTCCTCAGGGCTGTGTACTTTCCCCCTGGCTCTTCTCCCTGTACACAAACTGCTGCACCTCCAGTCACCAGTCCGTTAAACTGATCAAGTTTGCGGACGACACGACCCTCATCAGGCTCATCTCGGACGGTGATGAGTCCGCCTACAGGAGTGATGTGGAACGGCTGGCGTCCTGGTGCAGCCACAACAACCTGGAGCTGAACGCCCAGAAGACAGTGGAGATGATCGTGGACTTCAGGAAAGACACAGCCCCACTGTCCCCCTCACCCTCACAGACTCTCCCACCCCCATTTCCATCGTGGACTCCTTCCGTTTCCTGGGCACCACCATCACTTTATGTACGTATGCTACAAAGAGGACGTACTGTCTCTCTTCCCCCGGGAGGAGGAGAGGCGGGAACGGTATCCTCTAGACCGCTTTCCTCACCTGGTTGAGTCCGCTGCGGTCAGGATGGAGGTGGAGCTTCCCCCTCAGCCCCTGGCTCCGGCGGCGGATTACCTCCAGACCCTCGTCTCCCCGTCCCGACGGCCTCGACCTGATGTCGTTGCCCCGCGGATGGAGCCGCTGCTGCACTACGCACAGCGCGAGTGGGCTCAGCCCATGGCCGCTAAAGCCCCGGCCCTGGCGTACGGGGTTTACGCTGGCGTAAACGAGTGGCCCAAGTTTGCCGGCGTCCCGCCCATTGAGGACGCCGTCTGGCTGTCTCTGCTGCCCTCGTCCTCCCCGTGGTCCGGTACTGCTTTTCCCTCCGAGCGGGACAAGCTGACCATGACCGCGCTCAACAGATGTTATGCCAACGCTGCTCAGGTAGTGGCGTTGGCAAACAACATGACCCTCCTCGCCGCCTCCTTGGACAGGCTGCTGCCCGGACGGACATAGAGGAGGCGGAGGACACCATGGCCACCTTTCTCCGCATGGCCCAGGGGCTTGCGGTTGACGGCGGCCGCAGCATGTGCGCTGCACAGGTGGCCAGCCGTCATTTGTGGCTCGGATTGTCCTCGCTCAAGGACACGGACAAGCGGCGCCTTTTGGACCTGCCGCTGTCCACCACGTCCCTGTTTGGTCCAGATATCCAAACGCTGGTGGAACGTATGGAGGCTGCGTCCAAGACGTCGGCCCAGCTGGCTCCACATCTCCGTCCGCAGCAGCAGAGACCCCGGGAATCAACGTCTCGACGGCCGCTGTACGAGCAGAGGAGGAAGTCCTCCCCTCGCCGCTCCTCCGTCTAGAGCGCGTCCAGGCCCCAGCAGGGCTTCCGGACCGAGACCAGACCTGCAGCGGAGAGAGGAACCGAGACGGGACCGTCCTACGGGTCCAGAGGGAGAGGGGGGAAATATTTCAATAAAGGCCGTCAGGCCCGTTACATCACTAAAGAGCACGCTTCTGTTTATATCTCTGATGACAGCGTGAAGAGATCGCAGATTTTCAGTGCTTCAAAGCCGGCTGACAGCGAGGCTCAGGCGGCCTCGCTTGTTAATAAAGCCCGCCCTTCTGCTCGCACGGTGGGGCCTTCTAAGGCCTTCTAAGGCCTCGAGCTCGGCCTTGCCTCTCGTTCACGCCCACACGCCGGCCTGAACGATGATTGGCCCAGTGTCACAGCACACTCCGCGGCCACGCCCCCTCCTTGCCATCGGTCTGCGGACCTAGGAGAAGTCAGCCGCGATGTATTATTCCCTCAGCCGCGTCACAGAACGGCGTCGGCTGACGGGCTTCTCATTGGCCGCGCTGACGAGGCCCGTCCTCGAGCCTTTGTACCGGCCTACACTCGGGGAAAACGCAAGACAACGCTTTTCTCCTCTACTGGAGACGGCAGCAAAAAGGATATTTCCTTCGCAGCCCTTTCCGCGAGGGCCCCCCACGTCACGACTCATCCCCGGCAGGGGAGTCTGTGGGCGGGCCCACGTATCCTCTCTCCCGCGGACCTGGAGTTCTGCCTCTAACAGAGTTTTACCAGGTTTGGAGGGGCGCAGGGCTCCTGTCAGTGCCGTGGCTGAACAGGACGCTACGGAGGGGCTACGCTCTCCAGTTCTCTCGAAGGCCCGCACCCTTCTGTGGTGTGCTCGAGACAAGACTGCGAGGCCCCGTCGATACGACGGCCCTCCAGGAGGAGGTGAGCTCTCTGCTTCAGTGCGAAGCTATAGCAGAGGTAGATCCACTCAGGGCAGGAACGGGGTTTTATTCTCCATACTTCCTCGTCCCCAAGAAAAGTGGGGGCGTCCGGCCAATTTTGGACCTGCGCGTCCTCAATAGCTGTATCGCCAAACGGCCGTTTCGCATGCTCACACTCAGGCTACTGCTGCAGTGCGTCAGGCCCGGGGATTGGATGACGTCCGTGGATCTTATGGACGCTTATTTCCATATTCTCATTGTCCCGGAGCACAGGAAATTCCTCCGGTTTGCAGTACAGGGGAGATGCTTCGAGTATTTCCGCCTTCCGTTCGGCTACTCGCTGGCCCCACGCACCTTCTCCAAGTGTGTGGAGGCGGCTCTGGACCCGCTCCGTCGTCAGGGTCTCCGTATATTGACCGGTGGTCAGGGCTCATTCCACACGTGGAGTGGCGGCCTCCGTGGCGCTGTTTCGAGGCACGTCGGTGGAGGAAATCTGCCGAGCGGCCTCTTGGTCCTCTTCTTCAACTTTTGTGCAGTTTTACCTGCTGGATGTCGCCTCCGACTCTGTCGCCCATTCTGTTTTGAGTGGTGGCGACCTTAGCTCCCAGCGGCGCACTTGAGAGTGGCGGCCTGGCTGGGGCGTGTTGGGTGTGTCTGGTGCTCTTGAGAGAGGCGGCCTGGGATACACCCGCTATTGGCATGGTCGGTTTGGGTTCCTCGGGCGCTCTTGAGAGAGGATGCCTGTCTAGAACTGACCATTATTCCTTCCTGGGGGTGCTGGTGCTCTTGGGAGAGGCGGCCTTACCCCCCACGTACTTTTAAACTGGACGCCCCAGCCCCCGCTGTTGGCAGCTGGGGTGGCGTCCCCGTTTTCTCTGTGGTGAGAATCTGTGGTACCTTGTATGGTGACTGCACTCCTCACCCGGCCTGTGGGCTTGTACCGTGCCGACACATGGGTTGTCGGTGTGCATGTCAGCCCCGGGCTCGCTCCACTCACTTGAGTCCATGCCTGCTGGGAGTACATCGGTCTCCTCGGCTTCGCGATGGCTTGTTTTTTTTATAGTGTGCTGAATGCTCAGCGGGTAAGTTTTCTCGATATTGATAGGTCATACCTGATTTCGGCCATTTGCCATGGCTACTGTATGTCCGGCAACTTGCACCCACGCTAAATTGGCACTGTCTGTTGTCATGGTTATCACGTCACTGTGATGTACACGCCGTCTTCGAGAATAAGGCTCTTCTGTCTATCAGTGACAGCGGAAGGCCCGGGGGAATAAAATGTATGACAATTTAGAAAAAATAAAGCTGAATAAAAATAATGGAATGAGAGCCTGTCTAAGCCGTATGGCCTGAGATGCAGGGGGTGCTGGCCACTGTTCTCTTAGTATTGGCTGCTCCGCGTGTGCATCAAATGGCACACTGTGGTTGTCTGCCATATATCCTGGCCTGTGCGGTCCTCCACAACATCGCACACTTTCTCCAGGGAGTATAAGAGTGTACCCCCTGCATGTCCCAGGCAGAGCCAACTTCCCTTGAGGCGACCAACACAGCGCTCCACTGTGCACATGTTCTAGTGTGCGCTTGGTTAAAGCGCTGCCCCTGTTGCGTGTGCACATCGGCAAGATGAGTTATTAGATACTCCATAAGAGGACAACCTTTGTCACCTAAAGTATGAAAATTAATAATTGAAATTATAGCCTACATTTATTAAAGAGCTGCCAGCCGTGTTTAACTCAGAGGAGGTAACGTGGTCCAATAGTCAGCCATTGTTGAGAGTGATCTTTCATGACTTCATTGCTCTATTTATGGCTTTGCTGGACCCACATTGACCGATTGCCTTTCCATTCTGATTGCAGGGGACTTATTAATTAATTAACTCACTGACTGTCAGCCATTTTCAAATCAGAGAGCTCCCCCTGCCAGAGGTTTTTCAGGATTTTGACTGTTTTTTTAAGACCCACATAAATTTAGTTCTAGGTCTGTGTCAACACCAAACCCACCAGAAGAAAGATTAAAGTTTGTTTGTACCTCTTACCATTCTTTAGTAATTGTCCGTAGAAAATAGGTGAAATCACCCAAAATGCTGGTTTCTGACAAAAAAAGCTGAGAAAACGAGCTTTTTGTAATCAAGCAGAACAGTGACTTTGACGCTAATATTTTTTGCTTTAGTGACGCCTCAAACATCTGAACAGTGTTTCCATCTATAAAACAGAAGCACACTCTCTTGTGTTCTTCTCTCACACGAGAGAGAAGCCAAAAAAGTGCTTCTCTCTCGTGTGTGCTGTGATAAAAGGCACCGCCGGACACTAAGTCCGGATGCGGGCTCGGGTTAGCATTTTTAGCATGCCTGTCAGGGGCTTTTTTTATAAGTCTGCTTCCTTGATCCCCGTTTTCCACCATTACTACGAAAACCACCGCTAACCAAAACCTGTTCAAATGTAACTTGCCTGTATTTGTCCTTACGTTTTACCATTCTCTCTGGATCTTCTACTTCAATGGTGTGCTTGCCCTTAGGCTGCGCTATTGCATATCTCTCGGACGCGCCAGCTTCCCGCCCTGAGAGGATCAAAGAACTGACCGCTCCAATCATCCTTGGGGGTCCATTACCCCTGTGCCCTATAAAAGGGGACTCTCCCTTCAATCGTCTCCTTTTTCTCTCAGCTTACTCTGAGATCTGGATCTGAACAGAAGATATAAGAAGAATGACTCACCGCACTCCAGCGCTTGAGACCCCGTCGCCCTCCGGCGTCAAGCAACGGGTGTGCGGTTCCTGCGCGGCGCCGCTCCTCGCTCAGGATCGGCACGTTAGCTGTTTCGTGTGCCTGGGCCGGCGCCACTCCGCGGAAGACTGCGCTGACTGCCTCGCACTCCCCGGGAGGAGCGCGAGCGGCGTCGCGCCTTTCTGGCTCCTTCCTCCCCGGAGCTATCCGATCAGGACTCGGATGCTTCGAGTGACTCCCTGGCTCCAGTTCCCCCCGTGCGGGAGCGGAGCCCGCCTCCTGCTTCCCCGATGCAGGAGAGGAGCCCGCCACCTTCGCCCGTTCCTAGAAGGGATTGGGCTGCTGGTGATGAAAAAGATGAGCAACGCCTGTTCGATGAAGATGCTCTCTCCATCTTCAGTGAGGAGGTGCAGCCCCGTGAGCGCTATCCCATGGATCGCCTCCCCGGCCTCATCGCTTCTGCTGCGGCCCGAATGGAGCTGAAGATGCCTCCTCAACCTCCAGCCCCAGCGTCGGACCTGTTCCGCGACCTGTTTGGGAACGCCCGCGACAGGCAGCGCCCGGTGGTGGTAGCCCTCGCGTGGATTCGCTCCTCCACTACGCTAAGCGTGACTGGGAACATCCCTACTCCGCTCGTACACCGGCCCTCGCATACGGTGTGTACGCTACGGTGGAGGGCTGGAGTCAACCAAGGGGCGTCCCCGCCATCGAGGACGGGATAAGAATGTCCTTGCTCCCGTCCTCTTCTCTCTGGCCCGGCGGTAGAGTGGACCTTCCCTCAGAGCGGGATAGGTTCACCGCCTCCATCCTTAACCGCTGTTATGCTAACGCTGCACAGGTCGTGGCGTTAGCAAACAATATGGCCTTGCTCACCGCCTCTCTGGACAAACTGGTCCGTGGCCGTGACCAGCTTTCTCATGATGAGATTGTGGAAGCTGAAACCACCATGGCGACATTCGCTCGCATGTCGCAAGCCCTTGCCCTCGACGGTGGTCGGACCATGTGCACTGCGCAGGTCGGCTGCCGCCACCTTTGGCTGGGGTTGTCCACGCTAAAGGAGGCTGACAAACGCAGTCTGCTGAGCCTGCCACTCGACCAGTCCTCCCTCTTTGGACCTGGCATTCAGGCAATGGTGGATCGCCTGGAGACCGCCGCCAAAGCTTCAGCGCAGCTGGCCCGGCATTTTCGCCCTCAGCGCGAACAGGGCTCCTCACGACGGCGCTTGGATCGAGGTAGACGAGGCAGATCTCCTCCTCGCCGTGGCCCCGCGTCCTCTTCGCACGCAGCTCCTCGACGCCCCCAGGGTCCGGATCGTCAGCGCAGCGGTGATCCCAGCCCGAGACGTGACCGCCGTCCCGCTCCGGGCTCCAGGGGAGGAGCAGGAAGGGGGGGATTAAAAATGTGAATAAAGGCCGCTCGGCCCGTTACTCCACTAAAGAGCCTGCTTCGTATTCCTTTCATGCTGAAAGCATTACGAGTTTGACTGTTGCCACTCGGAGTGGGAAAGTGGTTAAAGTCAGCGAGGCTCAGGAGGCTCCGCTGAACTCTCGTTGCCGCTCCACTCTGCTGCCTGTCAAGGCCGTGTGCGAAACACGCTCTGACTCTTGCACTCGAGCGCGTGCACGAGCCATTCCCCGTGACACTTCTGCTGTGTCTACAGCGAGCGCACTGTCTTACATGAGTCAATGTAAGCTTAATGCTGCTGTGACGGCGAGGTCCAGGCCTAATGTGCTGTTCCTCGACGGTGATTGGTCGACTGTCTCTAAGACAGCGGACGTGGGGGAGAAAGGTGGCTCGAGTAGGAGCAGGCCTGTGATTGGCTCTGCTGCCGCTGCTCAGTGCCCTGGTCCGCGCTCTAACTCTCTGCCACTGAGGTGTGGGAGAGAGAAACGGCGTTATGACATTTTGTCAAGCACTTCATTGCCCCATGCTTTTGCAGCTCGTCAGTCTGTTTTTCTAAAAGCCTCAGGGCAACGGTGTAAGTCAGTAGGTAGAACCTCTTCCCTTAACTCCCCACACACTCTCAATCGCCCCCGCTGGGAATCCCCGCCAAGCGGCGTAGATCTGAGCGCACTCCTCTCTCGACCGATAAGTCTGCTCTCTCCCGGGAGCGTCAGCCCTTTCGAGCTGGGCCCCCCACGCCGCGGCGCACTGCCGAGAGCGGAACCGGTGGGCGGGCCCGTTTCCCCGCTCTTATTCAGTGTCGTGGTACGACCCTTGACAGAGTTTTACCAAATCTGGAAAAACGCAGGGCTTCTCGGAGCTCCCTGGTTGGACAGGATGCTCAGAAGGGGATACGCCCTACAATTCTCCCGGAGACCTCCAGGCTTTCGCGGTATCCTCAAGACGAGGTTACGCAACTCAGCCGAGAGCGCCGCGCTCACAAGAGAAGTGGTTTCTCTGCTACAGCGCGGTGCCATAGCAGAGGTGGACCCAATCAGAGCGAGGACGGGATTTTACTCCCCGTACTTCCTCGTTCCCAAAAAGAGCGGCGGTGTGCGGCCCATTCTGGACCTACGGGTTCTCAATCACTGCATTGTGAAGAGGCCTTTCCGCATGCTCACGGTGCAGCAGCTGCTGCAATGCGTCAGACCCGGAGATTGGATGACTTCAGTGGATCTCATGGACGCATACTTCCACATCCCCATTGCCCCAGCGCACAGGAAGTTTCTCCGGTTCGCAGTCGGAGACACATGCTACAGTATTGCCGCCTCCCATTTGGCTACTCCCTGGCTCCACGCACCTTCTCCAAGTGTGTGGAGGCAGCGCTGGAACCGCTTCGCCGTCGAGGTCTCAGAATCCTGACTTATATCGACGATTGGCTTATTCTGGCCTCCTCCCCACAGGAGGCCGAAGCCCATACGGCCGCGGTGCTGAGGCACATTTCTCGGCTGGGGCTGGTCGTCAATCAGGAGAAAAGTCGACTGTCTCCGACCCAAGATTTGGGTTATCTGGGTCTGCGCTTGGACTCCAGGGACATGAGGGCCTCCCTCTCCCTGGAAAGGCAGTCAGTGATTCTGGATCTGGGACAGCGGGTGTTGGATGGCCCACGGATTGCACCGCGGCAAATCCGCTCCCTGCTCGGCATGATGGCATCAGCCCACCCAGTAGTTCGACTGGGGCTGCTGCACATGAGAGGTCTCCAACGCTGGTTTTCACGCCTCGAGTCCCGCAGAGGGACGGACGTGATGTTGGCGCGGCTGTCCCCCGCCGCAAGGTCCGACGTAGAATTCTGGTTGGACCTGGGGCGCCTTCGTCAGGGGGTCCAAATGGGCTACGTGCTCCATTACACAGAGATGTTCACGGATGCCTCCCTGACCGGCTGGGGCGGTGTAATGGGCCATCTCACGGCGAGCGGTGTTTGGCCCCCGTCTCCGAGACACATCAACCTCCTAGAGATGGAAGCGGTGCAGAAAGTCCTCCTACACTTCGCTGCTCATCTGTGGGGTCACCACGTCTTGGTTCGGTCGGACAACACCACAGTGGTGGCCTACCTGAACAGGCAGGGGGGACCAGGTCACCCGCCCTACACAGGCTGGCAGCGGAGGTGCTCAACTGGGCAAGCACTCACCTAGCCTCTCTGAAAGCGCGCCACATTCCCGGAGCCCGCAACGTCGGCGCGGACAGAATGTCCAGAGGGGGCGCCTTACGGGACGAATGGGGCCTGGCGCCCGAGGTCGCGGCGGAGGTGTGGCTTCGGTTCGGCAGACCAGTGGCCGACCTTTTCGCCAATGCAGAGAACGCACAGTGCCCACTTTGGTTCTCGCTCAGGTCAACAGACGGGCCTCCTCTCGGCGTGGATGCCATGGCTCATCGACCATGGCCGTCCGGCCTGCTTTACGCATTTCCTCCCCTGCGCCTCATTGCGCCTCTGCTCCACAGAGTGAAGTCAGAGGGCGCACTCATCCTGCTCATAGCCCCAGACAGTCCGAGTGCCAGGTGGTACCCCGACGTGGTGTCCATGGCACAAGGGGATCCGTGGCCCCTCCCGGACAGACCGGACGCCTTGACTCAGGCAGGGGAGCCCTTCTGTCACGCCCGATACTGGGACGCAGGCTGGTGGTCTGGAGGCTGAAAGGGGGAAGTTGCTGAACCTTGGCCTCCCCCCTTCAGTTGTTGCCACAATTCAGGGTGCTCGGGCCTCGTCTACAACCAGAGCATACAGGGTTCGTTGGCGCCTTTTCTCTGACTGGTGTTCAGAGAGGAACCTAGACCCTATATCCTGTTCTATACAGGACATACTCAATTTTCTCCAGGGATTACTGGAGAAAGGGAGGGCCGCTGCGACCCTAGGGGTTTTTGCGGCGGCCATTGTTACAGGGCACGTGGGGTTCGGAGTCCACACTGCTCGCAGTCATCCTTTGGTGAAGTGGTTCCTCCAGGGCGTTCGTAGGCTTAGACCGCCCGTGCGCCGCCCGGTCCCAAACTGGGACCTTCAGATTGTACTGGAGGGCCTTTCGGGGCCCCCATTTGAACCCATTCGCCAGGCAGGGATGGATTGTCTGTCCTACAAGACTGCGATCCTTTTAGCCCTTACGTCGGCTAAGAGGATGGGTGATCTCTGTGCACTCTCTGTGCACCCCTCCTGCATGTCCCTGCCTGAGGGTGATGGGCTGATGGAACTCTGGCCCAACCCGGCTTTTCAGCCGAAGGTCATTACATCCGCCTTCAGGTCGAGGGTGATCAGAATTAGACCCTTCTTCCCCCCTCCGCATGCGTCGGTGGGGGATGAACGACGACACCGCCTTTGCCCGATCAGGGCGGTACGTCACTATCTTGAACGGACTGCCAACTTCAGACACTCCGATCAGTTGTTCGTGGGTTTTGGGGAAAGGAACAAGGGTGCCCCATTGTCCTCTCAACGTTTGGCCCACTGGATATGCCTGGCCATCCGCACTGCATATGAGGCACAAGGACTCCCTCCGCCGGTAGTGGTCAGGGCTCACTCCACACGTGGAGTGGCGGCTTCTACTGCACTACTCCGTGGCGCTTCGATTGAGGAGGTCTGCATGGCAGCCTCTTGGTCGTCCTCTTCAACGTTTGTGCAGTCTTATCTGCAGGACGTTGCTGCGGGTTCAGTTGCCCACGTTGTTTTGGGTGGTGGACGGTCGTGAATTCCCCCCTGGGCCCAGGGTGGGTCCGGGAAAGGGATGACCTGATTTGGCTCGGTTCGGTGCTTCAGGCGCTCTTGGGAGAGGCGGCCTGGCCGAACTGGATGTGCACTCTTATTCTTCGGGTGACCGGCACTCTTGGGAGAGGTGGCTTTGGGCACCCTCGTTATCAGGGATGGAGTCTGCACTAGCGCTCTTGGGAGAGGCGGCTAGTGCGGGCGTCCCCCATTTGCTTTTCTCTGGGTGAGAACCGCTGGCGTTGTTAACGGCTATTGGTTGCCCCTCACCCTGCCCGTGGGCCCCTGCTACCTAGGGAGCGTTTAGCCGCTCCCTGGGACGCATGGCGTTGCCCCGGGCCCGCCCCAATCATGCGAGTCCATGCCTGCTGGGAGTACATTGGTCGGCCACGGCTGCGCGTTGCTTTATGCAATAGCGCAGCCTAAGGGCAAGCACACCATTGAAGTAGAAATCTAAGTTACCTATGTAACTATAGTTCTACGAAAGGTGTGCGCCGCCCTTAGCTACGGGCCCAGCAGGCACGACCTCTCTTCGATGGCTGAGTTCAAAGGAGACGATTGAAGGGAGAGTCCCCCTTTTATAGGGCACAGGGGTAATGGACCCCCAAGGATGATTGGAGCGGTCAGTTCTTTGATCCTCTCAGGGCGGGAAGCTGGCGCTTCCGAGAGATATGCAATAGCGCAGCCTAAGGGCGGCGCACACCTTTCGTAGAACTATAGTTACATAGGTAACTTAGATTTCTCCTACTCTCGTTATCAATAGTCCTTCCCTCGTCTGAGACCACGTCAGAAGTAGGCGTGGTTACTATTTCTGACCTGTGACCTGACCTCTGATCGCATCCAAAGAGCACTGCTGCCACCTGCTGACTCAATAAAATAACTACAACTAAGATATTGACCTTGAAAGTTGTGAAGAAGGAGCTCTTTCTAATCTAGTCTGGACACCTGTTTTTTTTCTTACCCAACGATAATCTCACAGAGAAAATGCACGTTTGCCGTGAATGCACCATACGCCAGAGTCCTGCACCGGGTCGGGTACCCGCAAAAGTTGCTGAAACGGGAGGGTTTTACATCCTGGAATTTTACCCGCGGGTTTGCGGGTGGGTAGTGATTACATACGGGCGGGGCCACGGGTAGCCGCTACCCGCAATATATTTAATCTATATCCCACGTCACTTAACAGTGACCGAAATTCGCGGCAATTTACCCCGGCAGCATTAGCATTTAATTAGATCGCCACCATGACGGACAAGATAAAACTGAAGTTAGCAAGCGGTGCATTTAAAATAGTAAACAATGACTCTTCCAGGGCAACGTCTGACATCTGGAAGAAATGTGGTTTATTAGCTGACGAAGACAACAACACAATAAGTGGATATGCAGCGTGTAAATCATGTTGCAAAATTCTGCCATATGACAGTCAGAAACTGGGGAGGTCGTCCCTGAGGAAACATGCGGAGATCTGCAAGAGGAGCACAGCAGCGGTAGCCACAGAACCACTAGCACCAGGTGCCGCTGCCAGCTCAACAATCGAGCGGTTCTTCCCCAAAAGCTACAATCCTCCAAGGCGGGAGGATAAGGAGACCATAGCGCAGTTGGCTGTGAAGTTTGTGAGTCGGGACATTAGATCCTTTGAGACCGTCAGTGGCGTTGGATTTCTGGACTTGGCTGAGGGCAGGTAGAGTGGATGCACGGCAACTTTTGCCCGATCCAACCACTGTCTCTCGTAGACTGAAGAAGTGTGCCGAGGACCCCAGACAGAGTATAATTTTCATTTTTCATTTTATTTATTCTTTTTCATGGTAATGCAACATACTGTACAATTGGAACAAATCAACAAACACAACAATAATACATTCCATGAAAAGAAGAACAGGAGTAGGATGAAGAAAAAAATCTTATAAGCTCCTACCCCATTCTTTAAAAAAAAAAAACATTACAAATTAGATGGCCACACCGATGCCAAAAGATAACAATAGCCCAGACCAGATGTAATCAACTTTCAATTTTAACAATTTTCTTTCTTTTTTCTCCGATTATTATTAATAATTTTGCTAAAACAACAGTGATGCAATGGTGACAACAGCGGCGACGGGAACAACGACGAGTCCATCAAACTACACAACGCACACCCACATATACATACAGGCAGGCATGCACGGACACACACAGGCACACCCACAGCACACACACAAAAAGATGGAGAGGATCTATTGATGTATTTGTGATGAGCCCTATGCTGTGTGTTGCATTAAAAAAACAAGATTTGAGTGGGCAGCTGTCGAAAGATATTTGACCTCTCACAGCTGCCCGGCACCTGCTTGCCCTACATTAGTGATTGACAGAGTTGTGCCCTAAGATAGGTGTTGTGTTTAAAAAGACAGGAGTTAGCGGACGTCCAGAGGTGCTACATCCCTGACATTCCCTCCATTCCTGCTCACCCTGTACTGAAGAGGATGTGTATATGTACTCGTGATGAGCCCTATGCTGTATGGTGGATTTAAAAAAGCGAGGTTTGTGTGGGCAGCTGTTGAGAGACGTATGACCTCCCACAGCTGCTCAACACCCGCTTACCCTGCACTGAAAATGTGTTCCTCTTTCTTTTTTTTTTATTCTTTTTTTGCGTACTGTAAGCATACCTGTATACACCCATACAGACACACCCACACGAACACATAGGTACGCGCCACACAACCAGACAGTCCCGCCATCGCCCCCATCACCACCGCCACACCACTACATCACCACCATCGTTATCAGCACTGTTGTTGTAAATTTAACAATTTTCACATTCATCTTTGTACAAGTTAAGAATGTTCTGTTTATACTTATATTTAAATTGAAGAATATTTGAACAACATTTTAGATCGTTTTCTAGAGAGTTCCATTGTTTCACACCAGATACTGGGACACACATTTGTTTAAGGGCATTTCCTGCAAAAGGTTGTTTAAAGTCATTATTTCTTCTACTTGTCTCACTATTTACAGTAAAAAGGGTTTGAAGTCCATGCGGTAACAGGCAGTGTTTTGCTTTATAAACAACTAATAAAGTTTGTAAAGAAACCAAGTCCTTCAATTTGAGTAGTCCTGACCTCAGAAACAGACCTATGGTATGTTCTCTTGGAGCAACTCCATTAATTATTCTTATAGCCCTTTTTTGCAAAAGAAATAAGGGCATTAAATTAGTAATATAAGAATTACCCCATACCTCCAAACAATACATTAAATATGGCAAAATAAAGGAACAATATAAGATTCGCATTGCCTTGTAATTCTACATAAACTTTACTTTACTCAAAACAGCAATATTTTTACAAATTTTATTTCTTACGTAAGCTATGTGTGACTTCCACTTAAATTTATCATCAATGAGTACTCCTAAAAACCTGAATTCTGACACTCTCTCAATAGTTATTCCATTTAAAGTCAAATTAACACTTTCAAGGCATTTTTGATTTGTAAACAACATACATTTTGTTTTGTTTAAGTTTAACGACAATTTATTTTTATTAAACCATTTCTGAAGTTGGACCATTTCTTGTTCAATAGTTTTTATTAATGTTCCTAAATTCTTCCCCGATACAAAAAAATTTGTATCGTCCGCAAAAAGAACAAAACGTAAAATCTTTGATTCATCACAGAGGTCATTAATATATAAATAAAAAGTTTAGGTCCCAGCACAGAGCCTTGAGGGACTCCACACTGTATTGTTTCTAAGTTAGATTCATGGCCTATATACTCTACATATTGTTGTCTATTTTCTAAGTAACTACTAATCCAGTTTAATACTACACCTCTAATTCCATATGTCTGTAATTTAGATATCAATATACCGTGATCAAGAGTGTCAAATGCCTTTTTAAGGTCAATAAAAACTCCAACTGTGTGATTTTTATTCTCATTCTGTAGTAATGTCCTCTGTGATTTTCATCAAAGCCATAGCTGTTGAGCGGGTGCTTCGAAACCCGAACTGATTATCATGTATCAAGGAATGTTTTTCAAGAAAAGAATCAAATTTTTTAACAAAACGTTTCTCCAGAATTTTGGAAAATTGAGAAAGCAAAGATATAGGCCTATAATTTGTGAGGCTATGCCTATCACCCGATTTAAAAAGGGGAACAATCTTAGCCACCTTCATTTTATCTGGAAAGAAACCTGTATTAAAAGACACATTGATTATATATTGTAATGGTCTAATAATACAATATACATATCTAAGCCATCACTATCGCATGAATATTTACTTTTCAATTTAGAGACAGTAGAGATAATTTCACTCTCACTAACTTCGCCAAGAAATAGGGATTGCATAACTCTACTTTCACCTGTCCAACTTTTATTTTCGTTATGTAGTGGTATAGATTTAGCAAGATTTGGACCAACATTAACGAAAAATGAATTCAATTCATCAGCCATTTTTCACCACTTACCTCCATATTCTGTTGATTCATTAAGTATAATGGCTGACTACAATTCATTTTACTGTCCATAACCTCCCTTAAAACTTTCCACATTCCTTTGATATTACTTTTGTTTTCCATTAACAAGTTTGTATAATAATCTTTCTTTGCACGTCTCATTACGGTAGTCAACTTATTTTTATAGGCTTTATATTTTTTTTCTGCATTTACTGTCCGATATTTTACAAAGTCGCAATAAAGCTTATTCTTCTTTTTGCAAGATTTCAATATACCCTTTGTTATCCAAGGTTTATTATTATTTCTTGCTGTATCATTCAATATTTTTGTTGGGCAATTTTTATTGTATAACCATAGATACTTTTTTAAAAATGATTCATAAGCCTTATTCACATTATTTGTACTATAAACATTTTCCCAGTGTTCTTTCATAAGATCATCCCTAAATGCATTTAATCTTTCCTCAGTTCTTGACCGAATAACTTTACTGTGCTTTTCTTTGTTTGTTTTTACATTACAAAAATAAGTTACAAATATAGGTAAATGATCAGTTGTATCATTTATCAGAAGACCACTTTTGACCGTTTTTTCAAATATATTAACAAAAATATTATCAATTAATGTGGCACAACTGGAGGTTATTCGGCTAGGCCTGGTAATGGTTGGATAAAGGCCTCTGCTATACATTAAATCTAGGAAATCTGAACTACTGGTATGAATAGACACATTCAAGAGATTTATGTTGAAGTCCCCGCAAATTATAGACAGTTTGTTTTCATTCATCCCAACTAATAATTGCTCCAGCTTGTTATTAAATGCTGTAATGCTGGACCCTGGAGTTCTATATATGCATGTGACAACAATATTCCTCTGTTTGTTAATTTCGATCTCAACAGTTAAACATTCCATTAAATCTTCTGTTGCAGTAGTCATACACTCAACTGTTTTGCATTTTAACTCACTACTAACATAAAGAGCAACCCCGCCTCCTCTCTTCTTGATCCGATAACATAAAACAATTCATAACCCTCAAAATAAAATTCCGCACCTTTCTCATCCGTTAACAATCTCAGACAGAGCTATAACAGTAAATTTATTTTGTAATGTGTTCAAATAGTCATGTATTTTACTAAAATTTGAATACAGGCTTCTACAATTCAAATGAATAAGTGAAAATGAACCAGCCGTTTCTATATTACTATTAAATTCTGCGTCTGTATAATATTTACATGTATCATTTTTGTTTGGAAATAAGTTTGACTCGGAGTCCAGTTCATCATGGTCATAGACACGACCTGTGTTTTCAGCTTGTGTAAGTATATGATCACACACTGCGGACATCGCACTTAATTATACAGTTAAGCACTTGCCACAATGTAGTCTCCACATACCTTAATCGTCGTCTGTTTTATCATTTTCATAACTGTCCAAGGAAAGTTGAAGAGATTCAACGCTGGCTGTTATTTCCCCGGTGGGAGCACGTTTGCTCCTACTGCGGGGGGACTGCCATCCCGCAGCCCGCAGCGCTGAGTCCCAATCCGGCTCTTTTCTTGGGACTTCCATCGTTACGCCAAAGTCCTTTAGACCCTCAGCTGCTTCTCGTGGGTTTTCAAAAATCTTAGTCTTTCCATCCTGCAGAAACAACATGAGTTTTGCAGGGTAGAGAATGCGAGACTTGATTTTTCGCTCCTGGAGTTGTTTCCTTGCGCTCCTGTATTTTGCGCGCTCCTTAAACACTTCGGTGGTGTAATCCTCGTCAAAATATATCCGTTGATCGTTAATACGAATGTCCTTTAGAGACCATGCAGCATGCAGCACTCGTGTTTCTCCTTAAAACTGCAAAACAAACGATGATAGATCTGGTGAAATCCGCAGCAGCACGTCCCGCGGAGACACCTGTTCCTCCGACGCGATGCGCCCTTTCTTTTTTTTTTTTTTGAAACGTTTTATCAGTATCTTTATTCAACAAGGGAAAAATCCATATAACCACAGTTGTACACTTACAAAATACATCATATTTAATATAAACATTATTCAGAGACACTTAAACAGTAAGGTTTTGCCCAAGTACAGAACCTTACTGTTTAAAGTTATTTGATTTAGAAATGGTAATACATCACTTTGACCTTTTAAACATGTGCAATATTTTACAATAAATACATACATATTTCAGAATCATGGGTTATAGATAAATTAATATATTAACACAAGAGTGAGAGCAATATATATCATATCAAAAGTGTTTACAAGTATTCTGGAAAAAACAACCTTAAAGTTTGTCTGTGTAAGTTCTCAGTCGTACAGGAGTTGTCCATCTTCAAAGAAGGTACTTGAGTCATCTTCTGTACTTGGTAGTTGAGGTCTCCAAACGCTTCTTCTCAGGACTACTGACCAAATTCACAGTCTTCTCTTTTTCTCTGTCTTCTCGATCTTTTTAAAATTCTGGCCATTTGGACCATGGAGTCCAATACATTGTGTCCAGAGCAGGCACTGCATTCAAAAAACGTCATGCAACAATCCTTGGCAAGTCGTTCACCCATGTTCGATGCGCCCTTTCAATGTAAATCTCCTCCCGGATACTAAGCTGTTCACGAATTAGCTTTTCTATAAACACAATCATATTACTGCCTTCAGTTTTCTCCGGTACTGAGTAAATTCTCAAATTATTTCTCCGTGAACGGCCTTCCAGATCCTCACACTTCTCCTCAAGGTACTTTTGTTTACGCATCAGATGAAACAGCACTTTAGTCAGATCCATGTTACGGTCCTCGTTATCTGCGATCCTCTGTTCGGCGTCATTCACCCTTGTTTTTAATTCTTCGAAGTTAAGCTTTATGTCGCTCACCTCCTCCCTCAGTACACCAAAGTTCCCTGCCGTTTCAGTTCGAAATAGTTGAGTTCTCAGTATTTCTGAAGTACCATCAGCGCTACCAGCGCCCCTTTCCTCCAGACAGGTTTGGCTTGCTGGCGTGGGATCCAACTCACCTCGTTTATGGCTTGGTTTTGGCATTATTAGGCGTTCCCTTTTTCTTTAAATGATAACTTGATGTGTCAAGTTGACATACAGTTCATCTGAGTCCACAAGCAGTAGTCAGTGTTTCAAGTTTTGGCTTTTGTTTGTCAAGCGTTACACCCTGGCACCGGTTGTTCGGCCATCTTGGATCTAATTCCTGAGCTACAGTCACAGATGACCGACTGTAACGCAGCTGTTACGCTTGATTTCTGGACTGATGATTTTCGAAAAGTAGGCTATCTCTGTGTGACAATGCATTACATTAACATAGACTGGGAGCTGAAGGAGCGCGTGCTTTGCACCGCGGAATGGGACAGCACTTTACGCAAAACAGCAGACAACATTAGACCAGCTTTAATCCAGGCGCTTCGTAAATTCGGGCAGGAGTTTTTTCCTAAACTGGTGTATGTAACTGACAAAGGCTCAAACATTGTCGCTGCGCTTCGTACAGTCACAAGGTTGAATTGTGCAGCTCATAACCTGAACACAGTATTGCATACTACACTTGGAAAACACACAGAAGAAGATCAGTTTGGTGAAGAAGTATCTGGACTCATTGAGTCTGCCAAAGCGCTCTTGACTTACTTTAAGCAGTCACATCTCCAGAGTCGCCTGGAGAAAACACTGAAAGCATCTGGGCCATTATCAAAATATGGGCATTTTCAGGCTGATTTTTTTTTTTTTGAAGTCACTTAAAACTTTTTAATATAAAGTATTCCTAAGAATGTTGGCTTTCTTATTTAACATAAAGGACAGCATAAATACTGCCATTTTTATATTTATTTCAGTTTGTTTACTGTCATTTTCAATTTTTGTGTCATTGGTGTTATCCGACTTTGGTGATCTATTGCAAGAAAATTTAAAGCAATTAAATAATTCCAAACACAAAAATCATAACATCCAAAGAGCTTTTATATCCCAGCTAAATAAATATGGAGTATTTTGGGTTAATTATGAAATGTAAATACATATTGTTTATATAAACTGAATATTTTGATGTCATCTTATTTCAACTTTGTCAAAAACTATCATATTGTGTGTCAAAATAGATACATTTTAATGAATGTATTGTGACAGAATCCTAGATTGGTCTTCCATACTATATTATCAAGATAAGCATAAATGTGGCTTTAAAAATGCCTACATTCATGCCTACCCCTCCAAAAATGTGACGGTAACACCAGTGACATAGTGTAACACCAATGACTTTAAGCATTATGACCACTATAGTTTTGGTTTAATCATTTTACTGTTCAACTTCAAAACCAAACTCTTTGATGACAATTCATTTAATAAAATAATTATATAAAACAAAGAATACTGCAGCATTCAAAAGTTATTCAAATAAGCTCATCGTGCAAATTATGAACATAACATTAATCTGTCTAAGAATTGTTTCCCCCGGAACGTGATAAAAATATGTTCAAAATTCATATTGAACATTAATTGATGTAACAATTAACAACATTTAAATGATGGGGAAAAAAAGAAAAGAAACATGCCCTATTAGACAAACCTGAAACACTGAGCTTTCGTTTACAGATGATTTTCCAAGTACCTCTAGATATTGGGCTTAGGGTTTACAGGTTCACACTGTAAACCCTAACATGCCGATTGGACTTAAAATTTTTGATGTAATCTGTTTCAACAAAACTTTTAAGTTGATGAACTAAAAACTTTAAAGTTGAACTTGGCTTAAAACTATCAGGAGTTTTTAAGCTAAGTTGAACTTTAAAGTTTTCGGTTATCTTGGCAAACCTTTTTTAAGTTTTTATGAACTGAAAAATCTCAAGTTCAACTTAACTTAAAAAATGTTTGCCAACATAAACTGAAAACTTTAAAGTTCAACTTAGCTTAAAAACTCCTGATAGTTTTAAGCCAAGTTCAACTTTAAAGTTTTCAGTTCATCAACTTTAAAGTTTTGTTGAAACAGATTACATCAAAACTTGTAAGTCCAATCGGCTTCTTTTAACCAATATTTCAAACATTACAAGAAAACCCAAAAAACAATGACAAAATGGCAAATTACAGTTTTTTTATTTTATTTCATAAAATAATAGTTTACATACCTTATGTTGTAACATGTAGGCTGAGTTATTCACAACAGAATTCAGAATGTAGTAAAGATGCAAAATATTTGTGTGTTAGTCCTTATTGATTCAAGCAGATTCACTGGACATTGCTTCCTGGCTCAACTGGCACCAACATCTGAAAAATATGGAGAAAGTCTGTCATTACAAAGCAAGAAATGAAACCAAGTTCAATGTCATGTGACTGTGTTTAAACTTACTGTTTGTCTTCTAGAGCACACTCTTTCTCCTCTTCACATTCTGCGATATACCACTTGGCTTGTACAAGTCTGTAAGAATAATAATAGAACAAACATCAAATGTCAGAAATTATTAGCTTTACCACGTATAGTCCAATATTGCTCCAACACTTTCTAAGCCATTCTGTAAAATGATGTGAGCAAACAGATGAACAATGAACACAAAGCTCTAGACTTTTACATTAGCAGAGTAAAAGCGACGTTTTTTAATGGTAGCATTATGTGCACAAATGTTATCAAAACATCCAAATAGTTGCTAATAAGTAAGTAAGTTTCAAACAAATAAACTGGAATTGGAGTGTTGCACCTGTAGTCCGTCCTCATCATATTTGATGATTTTTACCATATCATTTGCTCAAATAATATAATTTATTATCTGACCCTGGGCCCCCCTGCAATCCCAGGCACCCCTCTCCAGGTTGGGAACCACTGCTTTAGGCGACAGTTTGTGCTTCCTACATTTAATTAAGCTTGTCTAGTTGCACTCAAAAATGTTCTGAAACAAATTGTATAAATGTGCATGGAAATGCGACCACATTGTTGCGGCGATCTGCCATCTCCTCCGCCCTCCCAGTCTGGTTGCCGCCCCCTCACCTGAGGCCAGGTGGAACCAGTTGGCAATCAGGTGCACACACCTGGACAGTTCATAATGACGCTCCATTCACTCCACTGTCATGCACAGGGAGCAGCCTAACACCACGGCAGGAGAACGGGGAAGCTCCACAAACTTAACAAAAGACTCTCAACAAACACTGAGCGGGACCGGGTTCTCACTTTTAGAGCTGAAGAGACTGCCGGTAAGCGCCAGCGTGTGCATTTATGTTGAAAGTGAAGCTATGTGTTTCTGTTCTGGTGTGCTAATGCTGTGTTCGGCAGCACTTTGTAAATAGTGATTTGTTTTGTGTGGGGAAAGGTATACACAGGTTTAAAGTAGATTTTGTGGGTTATGTGAAATCTAAGTATTCATTGTTTAGTCAACCATCAAATCTTGTCAACTTATAAAAAGCATAAATTTGGTTTAAAATGTGCTGTGTAAGTCATACACATTTACAAGGTGGATAAAAAGTTAAGCATTCATAATCGCTGGTATAAAAGTTAAAACCCTTTTTAAAAGGCTAAAAACATTTGTAAAATCAAATTGTGAAATGTTCTAAAATCATTAATATTAATTCATGTATGAAATTCTGTAAAAGCTATATGGGTGAAAGTGCTTTTGATTATGTAACCTGAATGCTACATAACAAATGTTTTTGCATTTAAATATTTGCCTGTAAATCTGTATATTGCATTTACTTTGTGTATTCTGTGTTTCCACTAAGGTTTTTACCTAACTAACTGGCTAACTGACTACCTACCTAACCAACGGATGGTTAAAAGAAAATAAAAGGATAAAAAGACAACTTCCTGCCTCCAGAGTTTGAGTGAAATCCTGTTTTTAACTTCAGTAGTGAGCCCATCTCACGTCAGGTGTGGGACCCCGCCCAGCAAACCCTAGAATAACCTGACACACATAGAGAAAAAAAAAGACACACAAAAAAAAGGTTGCCCCACTATGAGCCCAAAAAAAAAACATTTAAATTTTACAAGTGAAACTCAGAAAATTAGGATATCGTTCAATGTGCATTTATTTCTGTAATTCAACTTAAACTGAAACTAATATATGATAGACTCATCATTCAAAGATAGATATGTATAGCCTTTGTTATAATTTTGATTATTATGGCTCAGCTTATAAAAACTAATGTAACTAAATAAAAAATCCTAGAAAATTGGAATATTTTGAAAATGGACTGTAAGCCATAATCATCAAAATAATGACAAAGGCTTGACATATGTCACTTTGCATGATGAGTCTATATCATAGATTAGTTTCACAGTTTAAGTTGAATTACAGAAATAAATTAGCTTTGAACGATATTCTAATTTCCCCGAGTTTCACCTGTAAATGCTTCAGTAAAGATGAAAAATTTACTTAAGCAAGTGGATTACATTTACTCACTTTTAAAGCGAAGAGCTGAGAGTCTTTCAGCGAGTGCTTCTCATCCTAATTCGCGCGGAGCTTCTAATGTCAGTGCACGAGATCCCTATCGGCCTCAGGTCTACTGAAACAAAAACATTTAAGAACATAAACATTTGTAAATACTTCAGTAATAGATGAGCGGTACAAAGTGAAACCTGACTCAAATCTACTTACTTGGCTGATTAGCTGAGTCCTTGTGTGTGCCTCTTTTCCCTGCATTCTTCATTTCCACATACTGTACGACATACTGGTGGACACTGGAAAGCCCTCATGTCTTCATCCTCACAGGCCTCTAGGTCACAGCACCTCCTCCTGTATTTGTAAAATGGACAAACAGGATACTGAAGTCAGGACACTTCACCTTAACACAACAATGGCAATAGTTACTGACTTTACCTTCTTCTTTGTGCATATCAAAGAATTCCAAGTTAGTAAGACGGAATTTGTAGAGTTGATTCTCTAGATAAAAAGAAACATTTGTTAGTACTCTATAGGTATCCATGACAAAATTAAAAGATTTATCATAAACCATGGTAAATGGTCTTGATTACGCTGTTCAACCTACATGAGGCACTCATTTACACTCTGATTCATACTCCAGCGTGTGCAGACGACACTGGAGACAAGGTGGGGGAAGTGTTGTAGCTATTGTTCCTATAGACAGACCTTAATGTTAGTTTTTCGTACCTGACGGTTTCGGCTACAACTGTGGCCTTCCTCAGAGGTTGTCACGTGATGGGGGAAGTGTCTTGCTCAAGGGCACAACAGCAGCATGCACCTGTGGGAGCTGGGATCATCTAGGTGAAAAGGACACAGTAAAGAATTGCCCCAATTCCCAGTTGTGACAGTGACAAATCAAACACCAAAAGAAACTGTTCTTTCTGTTTAATTAAACTTTGTGTTCTCATTAAAAAAAAGTCCAACAAAAATGTCTCACACAAATGTAGCAAATGCACACTAAACAGCTACGCCTACTTTCTGCCCAAAGACAGGAGCGTCGGGGACTTTTCTCACAGCCAATCATTCATCACATTTCATATCGTTCCAATCACAGATGCATATTTGTAAATGAGTCTCAAATCACATCTCATTCAGAACAAACTTTATCATTTCTGTTACCTGTAATTAAAATAGTCAAGTGATTTGCCTTTTGATTTGACAGAGTGCAATATTTGTTATGTTTAGTGTTTTTGTAGTGGGGTGGATCGGCATTTTCTAGGTTTAAGCGTTTCTCTGATCCAGAGAGCTGTACAATACATTTTTGTAAAGAATTGGAAAAGTGTGTTGTCTGGCTGGCACAAAATCCAGGATAAAAAACACAACAAAAAATGCAATAAACCAATTAAAAAGTGTAAAATAGGATCATATAATCAGTAAGTGTATGGTCTCACCTTTATTTTCTGCTACAATATCCTTTCTTGTCTGGTACTTGTTAACCTGCGTTACAAAAACAAATTAGGGTTGGGCAATTTGGCCAATAAATAAAAACGTATATATATTTTTAACTACTTTGGACAATGACCTAATCGATTTTATTCAACATTCTCTTAAAACAAGGACCATTATAGCTCATACAATCTTTATAGGCCCATAAGCAGTTGTATAGTTTATTTTGGCTTAGCCCTTTTACTTAAATATTAATTTTACAATGATTGTAATTTCTTCTATTAGCCCAAAGAAATATAACTTGCTCTTAAAGTTAACACACTTGTTACGGAGTTAGTTCTCAAAGCTCTGTGCCTCTGTCTGCCCCGCTGCTGCTGCTGCTGCTGCTGCTACACAGATGGAGATGCGGAGACAGCGCTGAAAACAGCGATATTAACGTTACTTGCACTTCACGGTCGATAATAGCCTGCGTGCATATTTAATTAGGTCCTCGCGGTTAGTTATAAGAGTTTTAAAGACAACACGACTCGGACTCGGCCCCGGACTCGGGCGGAAGTGCGTCGCTGTTGCAGTTTTTAAAAAAGGAGCGGGAAAAATCTCACGCTACGCTTTATCGATTAAACAGTACAATCTGAAGCATAAACAATTCTCCTGGTTTTAACTACCTGCAAACTGTAATCAGACACATCATTTCACTGGATATTAATAAAGTATATTACCTTATTCAGGCCGTAGAAGCTCCTCTTCAGTTAAATGACGGACACTCCCACAGCAGCGCACTGCGGCTGTGCAGAACCAAATACGTCACTCCAGCCAAGGCACGCAGGCGTCATGATGTCATGACGCAAAAGACCCGCCTCAAAACTTATAATTTAAACTTTCTAAACGTGACAGTTTTAATCTGAATGGCAATAAAACTTTACTAAACTTAAAAAACACCCATTTGGACTTAAAATTTTTAGATGAATGAAGATTTTGGCTAGTTTTGAGTTCTTTCACATCTTAAATTATGACCTCAAATAGCATTCGGGTTTACAGTGCAGAAATGAAGCAAACTATTTGGCTGTCATTGTACCAATTGATATCTTCTCTTGGGCAAGGCCAGTAAAACTTGTTGAATCCATTCTTGTGCATGCATTTCACCATAACCTTGTGCTCCTCTATATCCAAGATGATTCCAGGATAGAGCTCCTCATCATAACTGACCATACACCATTGGCCACAATGATGGTTCTCAATAACATCTGGTCGAGAGGGCACAGAACCATTCATTTCTTGAGGTGGTTTCTCCTGTAGAATTTCCTCTAGAAAGCTGACCTCCTTGAGCTCAAAACATGGGCAATCCCACTTTCCATTCTGTAGCTGGCAAAAGCAACTGATATCCCGGTATTTGATTACTCCAGGTCTAACCGAAACTACTTGATGGATGTTCATGGTACCTTTAACAGTGGGAAGATGTTTCTTTTCCATTCTCTCACTAAATGCTTTTACCTCATCCTCTGTGACATAAAAGAGCTTAATGGATGTTCCGGATTGTTGTACACTTCTGTAGAATGCCTCTGCATCTTGAATGTCCTTTCCTTGCCTGACAAGTGTGTCTGCGAGTCTTTTCAGAGAGCCCCTACGCCATCAGGGGCTCCTTTCCCGTGGCTTGCTTCGAAAAAGCTCCAGGTTACATTATCAAACCCTTTCAAGGAAGGCTCAGTTGAAAGGAGGTAGAAGTTACCCTTCTGCCTGTACTGAGTGGCAGGGCTGTCACTAAAGAAGTGCACATTCTCTACTGATGGAAACTCCACTTTGACCATTTCCAAGACTGGATTAGTGTAGGCCCATATTGCAGGTGGGTTGTGTTTCCTGCTAGGGGACACAGCGCAGAAAGATGTCAGGTTGTGTCCTTGAACATACAGGACACCTGTATGAAGAGTCACTTGTTTGTGGGACCCTCCAAAATGGACAGATTGTATCTCGTTGGCATATTTGCAGTTGTAATTTTCACTGAAATCTACATGAATGAGACAGTCTCTGGAAGTAAGCTGTTCACGGAGAAGCCTGTACGATTTGTACTGCCACTGAATATTATATAAGTGTCTTCTGAACTTGAACAGTCTGTCCTGAAATTGGGACACAAGTTCCTCTTCTGGTAGGACAGTTGTCTTCTTGACAGTGACTGTGCTGGTCTTCACATCCTCACCTGTTTTTGAGTGCTTTATTTTTTCAAGACCCCACTGTACAACAGCTGTCTCCTCATCTGATGGTCTTCTAAGGGTAGACAGTGAGTTTGCATTCCTCACAGTATCCATAGTAGCACTCCTTCACCTTGTTACAAACTGTAGCTTTAACAATTTCCTCTAGATTTGTACTATCTAAAAGCCCCAGTTTTTTCAGCATTTCAGCCATGTACTGCAGATTTTCGTGCGTTTTACAGAGGCAAGTTTCTCGGTCCCTTTCACTGGGCGGAACAACCCAGAAAGGTTTCTTTCTGCAGAAACTCGTGTATGACAACAGCTTACCCTTTTCTGCCACAAACTTTTTATGCAGATTATACATCGAGTCACAAAGCATCCTTCTTTGTTTTTTATTTTCTGCACAGTGATGGTGTTTCTTTTCCCAGTGGCTACACGACTGACATCATCTCTCAGATAAAACTCTTGCACTGTTTTGACCAGATTTGATTTTGGGTTTCCGTTTGTTTGACTTTGTTTCGATTTTGTCTCATCCTGAATCCTACCACTTGTTGACACATTATTCTAAATTTGTACCTCTTGATGAGTTTCCCAGTAAAAAGTTTATCATATGCTCTACGGATGGATTGCGCTTTGGTGGCTTTGTATCTTTTTGAGATGTCAGCAAGTAGTGCGAAGTGAAAGTTTAACGTTTTTCTGACAGATGAACGGTCCTGGTCCTTCAGAATTGTTTTGGTTTTCTCCTTAGGGCTGTCAGCATTTGATGCACCCTTCACTCTTTGAATCCGCTTTTTATATTTTTCACACAAAAAATCTTTGCTTGAATCTTCTTGTAGTTTTTGGATTTTCTTTGACATTTTCGAATTTTCCGCTTACATTGTCTCTTAATCAGCTCAGTCTCCCTGCAAAGAAATAAAGAATTTTTTGTTATATTTGGGCAACATATTTCTTATAATCTCAAATTACAACATTTCTGCAAACCTTGGTGCCTGAACAACTTCATCTGGACTTGCAGGTGGGCTCAAAATGGCCCCTACCACTTGCTGTTTTTGTCTGTGCCTGGCCTGGTTGACTCTCCATAGCTTCCGCTGCTTTTTCTTTTCCCTTTGTGTCAAGTCATTTATTTTTTTCCTTTTGCCTGTTTGTATGTCCCTTGAGTAACTTTCTCTTCTCTTTTTAAGATAAATTTCCCTGTGGGCTGGATCTGCATCTCTTCTCTGTCTGTATAACCTTTGTCTCTCTGCTGCATTTATCTTTACCATTTTCTATCTGTAAAAATCATACAAAATAATTTACATCAAAACATATTAAGTTAAATAACAATAAAAATGGTTAACAAATAATTTCTGCTAGTTTTATGATCAAATATTTGATATGAAAATGTGAAGTGTCATATTACGTCACTGGTGTTACACCATTAGTGTAACACCAGTGACCGTAACACCAATGACAATTTTCTACAAAAGCCTATTTTTACAAAATGGTGTCCATGCTATATTAAAGCTAACATGATGTAGCTTAACATTAGCATCCTATATTTTGATTAATATGATGAAAAATCATAAACAAAACTACATTTTTTACAAAACAATGTGATACCAATGACGCACAAAAATGACCCACAGCAAAATCTGACACTCTAATGATGATTTTTTCATTTTTAGAATTCAAACATGGTGTTTTAAGCAACTAACTGATAATTAAAGTTAAATAATTGAATAAAAAGGATCAGGAAATATAATCATCTTATGAAGAAATGTTCAACTATATAGATTATGCAAAGATATGTGGAGGGTCTATTAAATTTTATTATTTTATGAGCTAGACCCATCTGGGGACATGATTTGGCCGATAATTTGATAATGGCCCATCTGTGGAGACACGGTGGAACTCACTTCACACAATGCTTGACTCTATCAACAGCCAGTATGAGGCCATCCGTGTTCTCCTGGAGGAGCGAGAAGAAGAAGATCGTTTGACCCCCATTAGCATGGAGACATTGCAAGATATTGTGGCTTTTTTAGCACGATTCAAAGAAGCAACCAAAGCCTTAGAAGCCTCCAAAACTCCCACCATTCACTTGACAGCTGTGTGGTTGGAGCGCCTCAGACGTCACCTTCAGCAGTGTTCGACTGACAGCATGATTTTGTCATCGCTGAAGGAAAATGTCTCAAGATTCTTAATGACGAATAATGAAGAGGGAGCTGAGTCAGGGGGCAAAGCTCTCGATTTACCGATCGATCTACGTTCCCACCCTCACCTATGGTCATGAGATCTGGGTAATGACCGAAAGGACAAGATCGCGAATACAAGCGGCCGAAATGAGTTTCCTTCGCAGGGTGGCTGGGCGCACACTCTGAGATCGGGTGAGGAGCTCAGTTACCCAGGAGAAGCTCGGTGTGGAGTCGCTGCTCCTTCACGTCGAAAGGAGCCAGCTGAGGTGGCAAGGGCATCTGTTTCGGATGCCTCCTGGTCGCCTCCCTCGGGAGGTGCTCCAGGCATGTCCTATTGGGAGGAGGCCTCGTGGAAGGCCCAGGACACGCTGGTGGACTATGTCTCCGAGCTGGCCTGGTGTCGTCTCGGGGTCCCCCCAGAACAGCTGGAGGAGGTGTGCGTGGATCGGGAAGTCTGGGCATCTCTGCTTGGACTGCTGCCCCGCGACCCGGCCCCGGATAAAGCGGAAGAAAATGGATGGATGGATGGATTCTTAATGACAAATTTCAACTGCACCCCCTGCACAAACTGGCAATGTTTTTACATCCAAAATGGAAAAGCCTGAAGCTGCTGTCCAATGACGCTGACATAATGGGAGTTCACAATGAAGCTTGGCGTCTTGTGGAAGGTAAGATATAGTCTAGGCTGTTATTTACTCACATTTGTTTTACTGTAGGATTATTTTTTGTTATTATTAATTATTCTTATTATATAACAGAACTCCGAGAGAAACGCGCGACTCCAGGCCACATCGAGTCCGAGGTTGTGAACCAATCCGCGGCAAAGAGTCCCCGTTTGGTCCCAACTGATCATTTATCCGATGTGGAGGATTCCAGCGATGACACCGAGCTGAACGAAGACGAAGTTTCAGTCTACACTGAACTCAAGCCACGGGATTCTTTCGATGTTATTGTGTTGTGGAAAGAACATGAAAAGGACTCCCCAACCTGGCTATCATTGCACGGGGTGTTCTATCAATCCCTGCATCCAGCGCTGCCAGTGAGAGAGACTTTTCTCTGCAGGATTTGTGATTCAAGAACGGAGAACGCAGCTCAAACCTGGGACTGTGGACGATATACTGTTCCTGCACAGTAACCTCGGCTCAGTTACACAAAAGTAAGGCAGCGACATCGTTTTTTGTTTTGTTTCTTCTCTTCATTTTCCGTTGTTATTGAGCTATTTAGCGCTCCGGACCGGTTAAATGTTTAGGCCACAAGTTTGCCAGTGATTACTATGAAAAGTTGAAATAAAAGAAAAAAAAGTAGTGTATCTATTACCTGTTTAAGCATTCAACACTCATTAACGCCACGTTGTTTCGTTACGTGCGCATCGAAAAAAATAAAGTGCTTCATCGCATGCGTTTAATTTGTGTGATTTATCACGGGCACGGGTGGGTAACGGGTGGAATGTTAACGGGTCCGGGCGGGTCCGGGTTTAAACTCTGATATAATCACGGGTTTACGGGCGGGTAGGTGCTGTAGAGTGTGGGTGCGGGTCTCCAAAAATGGACCCGTGCAGGACTCTGCCATACGCCCACGTCCATGTTGATAAATGCCAAAACATGCGTTGATGTTTTGTACACCTCACATATACTCATATACACATATACTTCACCGTACGCAAGTTTGATAAATTAAATGATCATGTGCAGTGCCAGTTCTCGCAGTCTCATTTCACCATTCATAGTAAGCAAGTGCTGTGACTTCACTGGTCGCGGCACACTTATTTAAGGCATAATAATCCTTAATGGCATTAGTGGGAGTAAATCACTGCGAACAACAACAAAATAATCCACAAATTAAAGCTCTTCGTTCACACCCACAAGCATGTTGTGCTAACGTGCTTGCAAATTCCACACTGTAATGAGCTTGTTATTTTTGTCCTTTGCCAATAGTGGGGATATCAACATTCAAAATACTTAGTAACTTACCTTTTAGAAGTCCTATATAGGTATAATGCAATATATTACTTGTGTAACAGTATATCAGTTTCATTTCATTTATTTCGGTTTGGTCATTTGCAGATCATTCAAACAAATTATTCAAAACATGAAACACAATAAATGACCAGGTGCAGGCAGAAGCTAAAGCTTATTGTGCCTGCCCTTAACTTTTAAATCATAAATGCAGCACATTAATGGCAACATCTGTTCACGAAATTAACACATTAGTGGACCATTGTCCACACCAGAAGCAAGCCTATTTAATAAATTTTCATTCTATTGAATATTTTTCCATTGTTATTCTCTTGTAAATATTTGTTGAACTGAAAAAGAGACGTGGCTTGTTTTAACTCATTGCAGCAACTGTTCCATAATTTAACTCCTTTAGTTGATAAACAGTGTTCTCTTAATGTAGTATGTACTTGTTGTTGATTAAATATACATAGTCCTCTGAGATTATAATTACTTTCTCGCTGAGTAAACAATATTTGCAAGCATTTAGGAATTGTATTATGTTTAACTTGGTAAATGAACTTTGGGGCCCAAACGGAGCCTTGCGGAACCCCACAATTATTTCTTTGTAAGCAGGACGCAACTCCATTTAAGTTAACATATTGAAAACGATCTGTTAAATAATTTTCTAACCAAGAATGTACGTTTCCCCTAAATCCATATTTTTCCAGTTTATGTAATAAAATTCTGTGAGCGATGGTATCAAAAGCTTTCGGTAAGCTCTAAAAACTCTGTATGTAATTTTTTTATCTACTGATTGTGATAATTTTCTACCATTTTAACAACTGCCATTGTTGTTGACCTATGAGCTCTGAAACCAAACTGATATTCATTCATTATATTGTTCATTATACATTATATATATTTTTTTTAAATATCCTCAACATTTACATTTTTTTTATTTGCGCTTGATTCGGTAATAGATTTTGTAGTGTATCTCTCGAAATGCTTGCCAACTCTCCGATGTACATCACACGAACTAAGTCAAGTAGCTCCCATGTGTTTTGAAGTCCACACACAATTGACCTTTCGCCACAACTAACAATTGTTAGCTAGCTCCGTCAAGAAGTGGAGTGTAACACATGTCTTAACCATAGAAATAAATTTTATGGAAGAGGCATGATGTCCCAGCTCCTATCTCTTTACATAGTGGTGCTCAGTGGCGCATGACTCCAGTTTCGTCCGCCATAACGGCCCATGGTACCCGTATGACGCGTCACCTGTATCTATGCTCCGTACGGCCCAAGTGGGTGAAAGCAGTGAGAGCGCGCACGGCTGCCGACGAAGCCTCAGAGTGGAGCGGACGCCATTACGCTGTAAGTCAAATCTCTTAATATCATCGTTCTTTAAATACAAAAATAACTTTTAAGGCCATTTCGGTGATTAAGTTACTATGTTAAGATGATTAGTGGGGGTCAATTTGTCAGTGCAGGGCTAGATAAGCTAATAAGCTAACTTTCATTGCTCTGGTAAAAACCAGCGCATACAGCGGCCCTCGAACGTACGTAGCCGCGCTAATGTACTCAGGCCCGGCCACTTTAAGTGTCGGTAAATTACGTCTTGATATTGCGATAAAATTGATAAAAAGCAAATTCACTCTAATTTGCTAGCTTAACCTCACAACTACAATTGTTTGGCTGAAATAAACGAAGGGACACTCCAAAAGTGTTCTATATTACATTTTAATTGGTAGAATGTGAGGTATTGTTTTTATACAGCATTTATCACAGCTATATTGTGTAATTGGTACTGTACTGGATCCAGGGCAGATGCAGAAATCATGCATATTTTGTTATGTTCCAATATAGGTTTTATTGGTACTGTAGCTACGTTATATGTAAAGAAAAGTATAAACATCACCACTGAAGTAACTTAAATTATTTCCCTTTTGTTTTTTTCTTTACAGAGAAGTTCATGGTGGATGACAGCGTTTCCTCAGGCATGACTGAGCCCCATGAGGCAGACCTGCTCAGTTCAGAGATGGTCCTACATCCACATCCAAGGTAAGTTGTTGTAAAATACCTCCACTTTAGCTCATGCCAATCAGATAGGTTTATTCCTTTGATTTACAATATATGGCTTTGTGTGTGTCAACCCCGTGAACTGCTACCTTAACGTGGTGGGGTTGTTTGAGTGCCCGAATGATCCGAGGAGCTATGTTGTCTGGGGCTTCATGCCCCTGGTAGGGTCTCCCATGGCAAACAGGTCTTAGGTGACGGGTCAGACGAAATGCAGTTCAAAGACTTCTATGGACAGTTCAAGAACAAGGACCGTGACGTCGCCCGGTATGGCGCAGCCGGGGCCCCACCCTGGAGCCAGGCCTGGGGTTCGGGCTCGAATGCGAGCGTTTGGTGGTCGGGCCTCTGCCCATGGGGCCCGGCCGGGCACAGCCCGAAGGGACGACGTGGGCCCGCCCTCCTGTGGACCCACCACCCGCAGAGGGATCCGTAGGGGTCGGGTGCAGAGAGGACTAGGTGGCAGTCAAAGGCAGGTGCCTCGACGACCTGGTCCGTGTGCGCAGCTTCTGGCGTTCGGGACATGGAACGTCACTTCGCTGGGGGGAAGGAGCCTGAGCTTGTGCGGGAGGTTGAGAGATACCGGCTAGATATAGTCGGGCTCACCTCCACGCATAGCCTGGGTTCCGGATCCCAACTCCTGGAGAGAGGCTGGACTCTCCATTTTTCTGGAGTTGCCCGCGGGGAGAGACGGCGGGCTGGGGTGGGTTTGCTTATAGCCCCCCAGCTCAGCCGCCACGTGTTGGAGTTCACCCCGGTGAACGAGAGGGTCGCGTCCCTACGCCTTCGGGTTGGGGACAGGTCCTCTCACCGTTGTCTCGGCCTACGGGCCCAACATTGGTGCAGAGTACCCGGCCTTCTTGGAGTCCCTGGGAGGGGTACTAGATAGTGCTCCGACTGGGGACTCCATTGTTCTACTGGGGGACTTCAATGCCCACGTGGGTAACGACAGTGAGACCTGGACGGGGTGATGGGGAAGAACGGCCTCCCCGATCTGAACCCGAGTGGTGTTCTGTTATTGGACTTCTGTGCTAGTTACAGTTTGTCCATAACGAACACCATGTTCGAGCACATGGGTGTCCATAAGTGCACGTGGCACCAGGACACCCTAGGCAGGAGGTCGATGATCGACTTTGTAATTGTGTCATCTGATCTCCGGCCGCATGTCTCGGACACTCGGGTGAAGAGAGGGGCTGAGCTGTCAACCGATCACCACCTGGTGGTGAGCTGGATCCGCTGGCAGGGGGGGAGGAAGCCGGTCAGACCTGCCAGGCCCAAACGTGTTGTGAGGGTCTGTTGGGAACGTTTGGTGGATCCCACCGTCAGTAGGCTCAGTAGGGTCTTCAACTCCCACCTCCGGAAGAGCTTCACCCAGATTCCGAGGGAGGTTGGAGACATGGAGTCCGAGTGGACCATGTTCTCCTCCTCCATTGTCGATGCGGCTGCTCGCAGTTGTGACCGTAAGGTCTCTGGTGCCTGTCGCGGCGGCAATCCCCGAACCCGGTGGTGGCGCCCGGAAGTAAGGGATGCCGTCAAGCTGAAGAAGGAGTCCTACCTAGCCTTGTTGGCTTGTGGGACTCCGGAGGCAGCTGAGAGGTACCGGCAGGCCAAGCGTGCTGCAGCTCGTGCAGCCACAGAGGCAAAAACTCGGGTCTGGGAGGAGTTCGGAGAAGCCATGGAGGAGGACTATCGGTCGGCCTCGAAGAGATTCTGGCAAACCATCCGGCGCCTCAGGAGGGGGAAGCAGTGCTTCACCAACACTGTTTACAGTGCGGGCGGGGAGCTGTTGACCTCGACTGGGGATGTGGTCGGGCGGTGGAAGGAGTACTTCGAGGATCTCCTCAATCCCACTGTCACGTCTTCCGATGAGGAGGCAGAGGCTGGGGACTCGGAGGGGGGTTCGTCCATCACCCAGGCTGAAGTCACTGAGGTGGTTAGAAAGCTCCTCGGTGGCAAGGCCCCGGGGTGGATGAGATTCGTCCCGAGTACCTTAAGTCTCTGGATGTTGTAGGGCTGTCTTGGCTGACACGTCTCTGCAACATCGCGTGGCGGTTGGGTACAGTGCCTCTGGATTGGCAGACCGGGGTGGTGGTCCCTCTTTTTAAGAAGGGGGATCGGAGGGTGTGCTCCAATTACAGAGGGATCACACTTCTCAACCTCCCCGGTAAGGTCTACTCCAGGGTGCTGGAGAGGAGGATCCGGCCGATAGTCGAACCTCGGATTCAGGAGGAACAATGCGGTTTTCGTCCCGGTCGTGGCACACTGGACCAGCTCTATACCCTACATCGGGTGCTCGAGGGTTCGTAGGAGTTCGCCCAACCAGGCCACATGTGCTTTGTGGATTTGGAGAAAGCGTTCGACCGTGTCCCTCGTGGTGCCCTGTGGGGGGTGCTCCGGGAGTATGGGGTCCGGGGCCCTCTGCTAAGGGCTGTCCGTTCCCTGTATGACCGCAGCAGGAGCTTGGTTCGCATTGCCGGCAGTAAGTCAGACTTGTTTCCGGTGCGTGTTGGTCTCCGCCAGGGCTGCCCTATGTCACCGGTTCTGTTCATTACCTTTATGGACAGAATTTCTAGGCGCAGCCAGGGGCCGGAGGGTGTCCGGTTTGGGAACCTCAGGATCTCATCTCTGCTGTTCGCAGATGATGTTGTTCTGTTGGCTTCGTCAAATCAGGACCTCCAGCGCGCACTGGGGCGGTTTGCAGCCGAGTGTGAAGCGGCCGGGATGAGGATCAGCACCTCCAAATCTGAGGCCATGGTTCTCCACCGGAAAAAGGTGGCTTCCCCGCTTCAGGTCGGTGGGGAGTCCTTACCTCAAGTGGAGGAGTTCAAGTATCTCGGGGTCTTGTTCACGAGTGAGGGACGGATGGAGCGTGAGATCAATAGACGGATCGGTGCAGCGTCAGCAGTGATGCGGTCACTGTATCGGACTGTTGTGGTGAAGAGGGAGCTGAGTCAGGGGGCAAAGCTCTCGATTTACCGATCGATCTACGTTCCCACCCTCACCTATGGTCATGAGATTTGGGTAATGACCGAAAGGACAAGATCGCGGATACAAGCGGCCGAAATGAGTTTCCTTCGCAGGGTGGCTGGGCGCACCCTCCGAGATCGGGTGAGGAGCTCAGTTACCCGGGAGGAGCTCGGGGTAGAGTCGCTGCTCCTTCACGTCGAAAGGAGCCAGCTGAGGTGGCTAGGGCATCTGTTCCGGATGCCTCCTGGTCGCCTCCCTCGGGAGGTGCTCCAGGCATGTCCTATTGGGAGGAGGCCTCGTGGAAGGCCCAGGACACGCTGGTGGGACTATGTCTCCGAGCTGGCCTGGTGTCGCCTCGGGGTCCCCCCAGAACAGCTGGAGGAGGTGTGCGTGGATCGGGAAGTCTGGGCATCTCTGCTGAGACTGCTGCCTCCGCGACCCGGCCCCGGATAAAGCGGAAGAAAATGGCTTTGTGTGTCACTGTAGGTCTAAATTACAGATTTCAAGCTGACTGTGACTGGCAAGTTCACACTGTCCTGATGATTGGAGGGTGGAGTGCAGAAGACAGGGTGAATGAACAGGTGATCTATGGCAGGGAAAACCGGGGTCACATTTATACAGTAGTTTTGTTATCTGGAAATAAACTGTATAAACTTATTTATATATATATATATGTTTTTCATTTACAGAAAACATGAAGCATGTGCGTGAAGAGAGCACACACTCAGACCGACCTGCTTTGGGGTAGTTCAGATCCTGTCCTTTCCTGATGCTGCTGGTGCTTCACTGTCTAAGGTAACATATTGTAAAATATGTCCACTTTGGCTTGTGATTAAGACAATATTTTACCCCTTTGATTTGTGGCCATTTATGGATTACATTTATGGAATATTATTAGCCGTGACAGAAAATGTTGATGGCCGTTTGTCAATTTGACAGATTGAAAAATTAAGCCGCAATTAAAATAAAGATGCAGCACTACTGTCTCTGCGCCGCCATTGGCTGTCCTTAAAGCATCACTAAAGCTGCATGCTTTCGCTTTGCATTTCACACAGAAAATAAACGGTTCCCACATAATGCACGCTCACATCAGACCTGAGAGAACATTAACTTTGATAAATCAGTATAGGGGAGAAAGAACCAGGCATGGTACACCACAGAAGTAAGACTTAAACACAGTGCGGGTAGCGTAGGCTTAAAAGATGCACATGCGCCGCAGAATATCGCCCCGTTTGCACCAAACGCTTCACCCACTTTTTCTTAAACTTTACATTAAATTGTGAAGATGTAAATAATAAACTCCAATTTGCATTCCCAATTAAATTTGAGCTGTAATATTGAGGAGCAAATGATGCTCTGAAAGTCGTCCTCCTTTGAAACTTTTATGCACGAGTTTGAACACATTTCTGTTTTCCGAAATTTGTGTTCTATACTGATCAGATCAGGTTTAGTTTAGCATTTTCTAACACATATGATAAACACCAACAAATGCAAATAATGAAGATTAATTAATGACGGATAACAATAGCTCATGGAGGATTTTTTTTTTACAACCCCCCGTTTGTCAAAATGACAAAACCACTGCCTGTGGCACCAGTGACCGAGTGATCTGTTTTTCTTCTTCTTCTGATACTTACATGTCCTTTGTGTCACTACAGGAGGACTGACCACAACCACCAGTGCCTGCACAGGAGGAGCTGCCCAGCCACATCCACCTTATTCTGAAGGAGTTGTCCTGTCGTCTCTGTGCAGCTCACTCTGGGTGTAAAAGGCTCTCCAGCTCTGGGACTCGTGTCTTAGGCTCATGCTGGTTCCTTCTGAGGCACTTCAGAAAGGCCTCGGGTCATTATAAGATTAGTACAATGATTTGAATTGCACAAGTTTAGCTAAGGCTTTCTAATAACTATATTCGCATAATGACTCCATGTTTATTTATTTTGGGAAAAAGTCCAGCCTATAAGCATAACAACAAAGCTATTGTAATCTTGTTTTAAACTGGGTGAAAGAATATTAGCGGTATTATTGGTTTGTGTCATTGGCGTTGGTGTAAATGACATTACTGTGTTCATTAATAAACTACTGCATCTGTTTTTAGCATTCACTGCCTTCACTCGTAGTAGTAATATTGCCTTGTTGGTTACAGTATGTTTATTATAGTGCTATCATTCATTTTCTTCTATTCCAACATGATACAACTGATTCTTGGAAAATGAAACAAGGTTAAGAAAGTATACAAACCCTTTGTGTAGTTATGAAGCAATTCAGTACAAACATCTTAAACAATGTACTTTCATTTGGCAAAACTAATCCCATGAAGTCAAACAGAAATTAAGGTTATAATTCTTTGTATGAAAACTGGAAAAAAAAAAAATACAAAACCTAAAAATCCATTTCATTTGTCCCGATCATAGCAGTGCAGTTTGGAATCGTCACAAATATCCACTTATGGAAAGTTACACTAATTATGTGTTGGAAAACTACATATCTATTTGCAAAAGAACAACCACAATGTGTCATCAGCATCAGATAGTCAGAATAAGGACTTGAGCATACTTTTTGTGCAATATTCCTTTTATTCAATGTAATGTTTTCTTTGCAACACTGGGAAGCAGCACCAATATCCCCGACAGAGAAGTGTGGACATCAGGCGGAGGCGTCTCGGCTTCAGCTGAACCTGCAGAGATTGAGGAGCTGTTAGTCACAATCAGAATTGTTTTCTTGGCCATTGTTAGTGAAAAGGTTCACAACTAGGAATTATTTTCGGTTCAATCGTGCAACATGAAACATAACTTTGATAAACAAACTATAAAACTAAACTATAAAAACTTAAAACTATAAGGGCATGCATAAAGAAGATTAAATCTAAACTATGATGACAACAACGACATAGAACAACAGCATGAGTGTATTTACAGATGTGTAGGTGCATTAAGTGTGAGCAGCAGATATGAGTGATACCACATAGCGCAATAAAGCAATAGAGTCAACAGGGTTTGACGTTAGTTACCATGTTCATTAAATGATGCTAGCATTTTTAAATCATCTGACAGTTAAATCAAATAACACAAGCTACAGTATATTAGTGCCATTATTTCAAATGTACTTGAGCTATATTTTCAGAAATGTGCTGCTTACAGTCTTTTCATTCGTTTACATTTGTTGTAGTTGTAAACACATGCTAGATTCATGATGCATTTTGTATTTAGTTTTGGGCTAAAGACTTAGAGAAACATAAACTTACTTGATATGCTTGTTAGTCAGCGTTTATCCTTGTTTTTAGTCCAGTCCGTCTTGTTTTGCTCAGACTTCAGCCGCTAAAACACACGAGGGAGAACTCTGCTCGTTCATGAGTCTTCACGCACACGCTCGCGCACGCCCACAGCACTGGTGACGTCACATCATTGGGAAACTTTTTAAAAATTATTTTTGATGCTCTACAATTTTTTTTACGGACAAAAAAAGTCAATGTCCTAAAAATAGTAATTTTAAAGAAATATATTTGCCTCAGTCTGAAACTCCAGATGCCCTGTGGACCATTTTACAGGCTGCTCCTTTTACATGAGTGTCTATGACAAAAAGTCTTTTTGAGCCGCAGGCTGCAATACCACAGCCTGTCACTAGCACAAACTGAAAATGGGTGAAAGGGGGCGGTCCCCCCACTGGTCTTAACGGACGAGACCATTTTGGGTGGGGTTTTGCGAAAGGAGAACTCTTTTTCCCGCACAGGTAGCACGTTTGTCGGCTGCCATCATTGTTCTCAGTTTCATTTGTGTAGTGCGGCCCTCGTCAGTGGAAGGTTTGTGCCCTCTGCTGGTATATTGTACTACACTGAATGACATCCAATATGGGTCACTGGTGTTCACAGACACGTTGTGGTGCTCAACCAAGAGAGAAACATTTTAACTGTAATTCCTTATTTTATACTGAAACTAACCTATCTGTCGTGGTCCGCGCTTTGTTCCACAGTTTAGTTAGTTTACTACTTCTTGTCTTTGTTTCTGTCCCAACCGTGTGTTATTTTGGCGTGTCTGTTCTGTCCTTGTGTTTTTGTTATACTTCCCTTGTGTTGATTTCCTGTCTCTTCCTAATATCTAATCTGTTTTAATATCTAATGTGTTTTCCCTTGTTCCTTGTCAGTTCAGTGTACTGTGCTGTTCTGTGTTTTCTTCTGCCTCCTTCTTCCTCACCTTTTGCCAGTTTTGGGGTTTGTACATTCTGGGGTTTCAAGACCTTTTCTTTAATAAACATTACTCAACAGTCTCTTCATGTGCTCTTTTCTGCAGTTGTTTTGTAACAGAATGAACAGGCCCAAGATGCCTCTTCACAATTTGCAGGCATTGTACAAGATATCAGAGAGAGCTTATAGAATGAGACCATGAGCCACATTTTTCCCCCCGCCTACCCTCCCTCCTCCACATCTGCAAGCCACTTCTGCTTTCAAGGACCTTGAACTGGCTCTCGCCCTGGACCACCGTGTGATCTCAACAATCCATCTCAACTTTGACAACTGTTTTAGGGCGCACTCACACTTGACATCCGAACCATGCCATTCTCTAGCTCATTTGAGAAAAGGTCTGGCTGCCCCGAACAGCCTGCGCTCACCGAGCCGCGGCCGATTAGAGAAGCACGAGGAGTTGTTTGTTTACATGTGCAGCAGCAGTGCAACATGTTTAATGCATGAAATAATGCAAGTCTACTATGAACCCCTTTGTCAAATCTGTTTAGGCTACTCTACTTTTCTTTGCCCCTTTTGTTTAAACTGCAGTAAAATGCAATGATGAATAAAATAGTCACTTATTCATCAGCGACTACTGATGAATAATAGTTGCTATTATTCATTTTATCCCCATGGATAAAATACAGCCTTCAAAAAGGCTACGAGAACAGAAGATATGACGCTCGGTTTGTGTAATTTTCTGTTGGTTTGTGCAATGTCTACACTGTAAGAAAGCACCTTATGGTTCAGATGTAAGTGCACCCTTATGATATTTCCTGACCCAGTGTAAATATTTTGTTGTAATTATAATTGACCGGAGTTTACGGATGGCTAAGGCCAGGCTAATATAGATCCAGACTCTCCTTAGCTTTAGCTCGAGCCTCCTCACCATTTACTAGCATATTTTTATCCTGTTAGAAAACACAGTATTGTACTGAAATAACCATTTGTTTCTTAATCAGTATAAGATGTTGGTTATTGTTACTACGGTAATTATTTGTTATTCTTGCAGGTTAATCAGCGAAGGAAATAGATGCATCATATTCTGATTATGTTCCAACTTGGGGCCACTTTGAAGAGCAGAAGTGGAGAACACAATGTTAAACAGAAACTCGTAAGTCTCTCACCACCGGTACCACATATTGTACCATAAAAAGGCAACTAAATAGCTCAAGTGGAAAGAGGTAGCAACCCTCTGTAATATATAATAAAACGTATGTGTATTATGTTCAGTATGAAGAAAGTTACAGCAGTTCTAGTTCAAAATCAGCATCTATCTTTTGTCCCACCCATTCCATTGAAACGAATGGAGATCAGTGTGACCTAAAAAGAGAAATGACCCGCAATTTTTAAATATTCAAGATTTCTTAATCAAAATTAAAGTAAAGATTGATTTAACATATTTCTATTGGTTGTAAGTGTTAAAACATAAGTTTATATTTTAGCTCCTTTTAGTTCATTTAAATATTGGAGTTTGGTTTAATTAGGCTATTTTCAGTTGTGTCAGTGGACAGAGTAAACTACACTGTAGTGGTGAAGGCTAATTCTCTCAATGTGTACATGAGACTGAAGACCATTATCCTAACTTAGTGACTAGTGACTTACTGTGGGAATGCCCGTCTTATTTCAGCCAAACAGGCCATTTTCTGTCCCGCTCTAAAAAGGATCAGGGCAAAACCAGGTCACAGATATCGGGGACAAAAATGAGAGAGACAGCAAGCGCCGCAAACAGCTCCGACCTACTTCCGGTGGGTCGTGGCTCGCCGGCTGTGAGTCGTGTCTTACTATTGCTCCTGTGCCATCCTATGCTATAGATTGAGTTTATATGAGATATTTGGCATTATGAATTGATTGTGTGCTGCTGTATCTCTTAATAAATTATGTTATGTGTTTTAAAGATAAAATGGATCAGTGGGTCAATCTGAGCAGTGACTCTGGTCATGGGTAGTGACTCACAGCACGTGAGCCACGACTCATAGTTGTAGCTCACGTGCTGTGAGTCACGACCCATGATAGGCCGTGAGACAGAGGGTCGATCTGTACCATTTTGAGGGATTAAACCACATGGTGATTTTTGTGTAGATATATGACCCTGTGTTTGGAAAATGTGTGATAGCATTAGATTCAAGGTAGTTTTTGGATATGGTGGATGATTTTCAAATATCACAAGAAAAAGGGTTAAGTGAACTCTGACTTGGTGGCATTTTACAATAATGTCTGTCTAATGCCCGAGATTTGCCATAGTTTTTGCTTTATTAAAGAAGTATTAATGAAACAGAGTTTTCTTAAAGGGTTCCAACCCGACATTATGTACCTTTGGGGGAAAGTAAACAGTAGGGTCCATGCATACATTAAATCATAGTGTTGTCAGAAGATAAATTATTTTTAGTCTGGCATAGAGAAGGTTTTGGAACATGAGCAAAAACATTTATTTACAACAAATTTAACAGGAACCTTTTATGGTAAATGGCAAATGGTCTCAACTTATACAGCGCTTTTCTTCCTCAGGCCCAAAGCGCTTTACAGCAAGGAACTAGTCACCCATTCACTCTCATTCATACACCAATGTACACAGACACTGTAGGCAAGGAAGGTGAAGTGTCTTGTCCAAGGACACAACAACAGTGTTCTTCAGGGGCTGGGATACGAACCCCTGACCTTCCGATCATGAGACAACCCACTCTAATAGCTATGCCATTGTTTTACACAAAGAATGCAGAGCTAGGTGCTTGAGGGTCCCTTTCCAAGCCTCTCCTCCATATTACAGCCTGGTAGTTAGCTCTTTGCGCATGCTTCACTAAGCAGGCTCGGCATGGTGGAAGCTGATGGCTTTCTATCTCACCCCTCATAGCACAAAAGTGTTTCTTTTTTGTACAAAGGTTCCCCAATTGTGTCATGGAAAGCAAGGGACATGATCAAAACATTTGTGTCCTCCGAGCAGATGACAACAGCATTATACCCTTCTTCAACTGCATGGGTGGCATGGAGAAGAAGACGACCATCAGCTTCTTCTTGTTGGCACTGGAGACTTGGGAATAACTCACTGCCCTGAGCTGTGATTCTAAAGCACTCATCACCGACAGTTGCAAAATGAGTTTTCTCTTTGAGCAGTTCCCTGCATATTCACTCAGAATAAGATTAGGTTTGGCTGCTCTGTCCACACGGACTCAGTGCCATTGAAAAGACTTGGCAACATCTCTAAAGGTAACTTCAACACCTTTTATAACATGAAGACAGATATCGAGCGTAGTTCACATTGTTATAGGTGATACACCATGGTAGGAGTAGGAGAAGATGTCAAAAGTTCAAATTCCTTCACGTGAGGATTGTTAGAAGACTACATCCTCCACAAATTCCACATATGATATCCAGCAAGCTGAGAGATCTCCATTGCTATGGTGGAGGTCTAGAACACCTCCAAAAGTGGACTGTTCAAAACTGAATGTCACACTGGCCAAAGCAACCGCCTGCGCTAAAAAGGAGTTGACCTCATACATTTTTTTCAAAATTGCTAGTCTGGTCTCTAACGGATTAGTGAATTCTGCCCATGCCAGTCTCATCATGGCTTCATAAATGCACTTGTGTACTGTGCATGGTAATAGTGTTTCCCATCCATCACCCCACTTATGGGTCCCTCAGCAACTATGCCAGCTTCAATGCAAACATCCCTCAGCCCACCATCCTGAAATCTCCTCCCAAGAATAGACAATGCATTGCAGTTGGTATGAATTGTCAATCAATCAATGGTTTTGTATAGCCCAATATCACAACAGGAGTTGCCTCACAGGGCTGCACTAAACATTAAGGCAATTAAACAAAACAGTAAATAAGACAATGTAAAGTCCAGGCAAGTGAAGTATCCACGCAAACATAAACATGATGTCCAATTAAATGTCAGCAGCAGGTGATGAGGAGCAGCGTGGGTGTCCCTTGTCCATAGACTCTCCAGAATAACAAGGAAAAACTTAAAACCCCAGGGGGAGAAAAGAGAAACCACAGAAGGAGAGATACAGACTATAGAGACCAGGGCCGAAGGAGTCCCTCAGCAGAAGAGCCAAGATCACAGCAGGCGTCCCACAGACCACAGAATTGTTCTTTATGCATCCAAGTAATTTTGGCCGCATAAAGGGCTTTGTCCTAGACTCTAGGACAACTACCACTGAATCCAGATGCAACTCTTCACAAATGAGGTCAGAACGCTTAAAGATCTCATACACAGTGCTCTTTTCAGTAGCTGGCACATTTGTGGTAAGGTGCTACTACATCCTCTCAGATTTCTACTTTGTCATGGATTATTTTATCACGGATCTCTAAAGGATTATTTTATCTTATGTTGAAACCAGTCCAGCTTGGGACAATTTGATGTTCATTTTGTGGCTGCCTCATAAGGATCCATACCATGTTTTGCACTGAGGAAGTCTGGCTTGACTCTTTCATCTCTTGGGCATGGTCATTCCATTCCATGAGTGGATGTGGTCCAACATGTGCTCCAGCCACATAAGCATCTAAAGTAGTATGTTCAGCCTCAATTGAAATCTACTGTAGCTTTTCAACTCATGGAAGTTCAGCACTGGGCAGGTGAGGACCCCGTACACCTTTGCCTATACTGCTATGCCATTAACCGTGTGTGACGTCTCCTTTCCAGTGATTGTCTCTTCTAATTGATCAATATCTGCTGCCCCATGCTGGATTGGTGAAGATATGTGCCTTAATGCTGGAATCACTGCCTTTCGATCAAGTCCTGCTGCTAGTTTTTGCAAGCACAAGGCAGTATCATTTAGAATTACATGAAAAAATCCAAATTAGAAAAAGAATCAGATAAAATCATATCATGTCACCATACACTATGTTCAGTTGAACGATTTTCACGATTTTCAACATAACGTTTCTCAGCCCCCCAGCGACCTAGAAAGATGGTTGACACATCATATTAAAGCCCAGACATTGCTCTTTTCAATGCAAAAAACACAAGTCTCCATCACAACCTGTATCGGAGATATACAACCATTCACCTAATCGATCTGGTAGAGTACACTTTTTTTAAGATTACACAGAAAATTATAATGATGGACAGGCCACTACCTACTCAATTTCTCTGAAAAGCCAATGAATGTTGGTTCTGTTATTGATGGTCTGCAAGATCCTGCATTTTGCAAAAGAAGAGAACAACCACTTGGATTATAGAGGCATTTTTATCTCTAGTAGTCATTGAACACCGTATATTGAGATGGGATGATACAAGTGTTGATTTCTCATGAAAACTACCATAAATCAGATGCTATCACACATTTTCCAACACTAGAGATATGTACCTTCATGAAAATCAAAAGGAAATTGAATCCCTCAAAATGGTACCGGTAGCCCAAATTTGGGGTCCCGTCTCCTGGCCTGGCACAGATCCATTCACATTATCAGTAAAACATGTGCATAACATAATTTATTAAGATATACAGCAGTACACAATTGATTCATAATGCCAAATATCTCATATAAACTCAATCTATAGCATAGGATGGCATAGGAGCAATAGTAAGACACGACTCACAGCCGGCGAGCCACGACCCACTGGAAGTAGGTCGGAGCTGTTTCACCGCCAGCCCCTGCTGCAAAAATCTCCACATACCTACATAGTGACACTATTCAATTAAAAATATTATTTGAGGCCTCAACATTTACCATTTGTACTTTAATTACACAGTGACATTTTTGTTAACCAATGATCTGACTGCAGTGGTGGCGCCGCAGCTGCTACTTCCGGGTTACCTCCGCGTCGCAGGCGGACAACTCATCATAAAATAAGCGTCATGCGGGGTGAGTTTAGTCATTTTTATTCTCTGACATGAAAACTAAGATGTAAAGGGAAGAAAATAGATAAAAATCTCCACTTCGACCACTGCGTGAAAAATCAATACTTTCACCTGCCGTGTCTCGCCTTAATTGCATTTTAAATGTTTTCTTGACAGACTTTTAAGATGGAGTTGTAGAGCATGAAGGCGAGGCCACAGCAGAAGGACGAGCGATAAAGAGCTGGCAGAGATGCAAACACTATCGAGAATGTTTTGACATTTTCATCGGTTGGCACTATTGAAGTCTCCTGAAAGTCACACGCATCAGGTGCACTGGTCCAGGCACTACCGGAGAGCACTACCGGAGAGTAGCTCTCCCAACGCCGCCTCCACTGCCTGGTGGCCTGGCGAACACGCATCACAGACAGCGCAACCCATAAAGCATTGTTCAGCTGAATATTGTCTGGCAGCTGTGAAAGCTGCTCCAGCAGTGAACTGGTGGACACAAACGGATACAGCAGAGGTGAAGAACGGGTGAAAGGCGAGGCACCAGCGGCATCGGCCGTAGGGTGCTGTGACGGCGCAGTAGCGGTGGAGTACTGCTCTGGAAGCTGTTCGCTGTAGCGAGGAGGACCGGACCTACGAGGACGGAGGCAGGCGGCCCGACGGGACGCGGAGGTTCTGAGCGGCAGCTACAGATTGTGCCAAAATGCCACAGAAGCCAAGACTCGATCCAAAACCTGAGGATGAGCAGGTTTCAATGACGCAAATAACTGAGCTCTTACAGCAAAAGGAGATGTTTTTAGCATTATTGCAGCAACAGCAAGAAAACTTTCAGGGCTTTGTGAAGGTGATAATGGAATCTATGAACACCAGAGTGGATACCTTATCCAAAGATATACATGAATTGAAAACTAGCCTCATGTTCACTCAGAATCAAGTGGAGGAGATGAAACAAACTTCAACAAAGCAGGCTAACCATTGTGATTCAATGCAGCAAGATCTTATGAAAGTGTGTGATAGTCTCCTAACAATCACTGACAAAATGGAGTATTTGGAAGGACAAATGAAGAAGAACAACCTGATCATTGATGGTGTGGTGGAGTCAGAGGATGAAACCTGGGCGGAAATTGAGAAAAAGGTAAAAAACATTCTTACTGATAAACTGCGACTACAATCAGACATTGTACTGGAGGCTGTGCATATAAAGGGAAGAAGAGTGGAAGGAACTAGACCTAGACCCATCATGGTCAAGTTTCTGAAGCACAAAGACAAACTAATGGTCTTGCAGAAAGCCAACAATTTAAAAGGGACCAAAATTATATAAATGAGGACTATACCGAAGAGGTTATGAGGAAGAGAAAAGAACTGCTACCAAAAATGAGAGAAGCACGTGAAAAGGGAAACATTGCATTTCTGAGACATGACAAACTAATAATATATCCTCGTACTAGTGCACCAATAGCGCCAAAGTGAAGATGAATGTCTGAGTAAGGCAAGGCAAGGCAAGGCAAGTTTATTTGTAGAGCACAATTCATACACAAGGCAATTCAAAGTGCTTCACAGTTGCAGAAAGAGAAATTACAAGAAAACAGATAAAATCAATCAATAAAACATCAACATAAAGTTAATCAATGACAGTAAAAGGCAAGAGTGCAGATAAAATACTTTCAGTTTTCATATGCACGGGTAAAAAGAGCTGTTTTCAGCCTGGATTTGAACATTGTCAGAGTTGAGGCCTGTCTCACATCCTCATGAAGACTGTTCCAGATTTTAGCTGCATGAAACTGAAACGCAGCCTCACCGTGTTTATTATTGACTCTGGGAACCACCAGGAGACCCTCCTGAAGTTCTCAGGGCCCGAGATGGTTCATACGGCTCTAACATGTCAGAGATGTACTTTGGTGCTAAACCATGAAAAGACTTGTACACAAGCAGAGCTGTTTTAAATTCTATTCTCTGAGTGACAGGAAGCCAGTGCAGAGACCGGAGCACTGGACTAATGTGGTCGTATTTCCTTGTTCTTGTCAGGACTCGAGCAGCAGCGTTCTGGATGTTCTGCAGCTGTCTAACAGCTCGTTTAGAAAGGCCAGTGAGCAGGCCGTTACAGTAGTCTAACCTGCTGGAGACAAATGCATGGATGAGTCTCTCTAAGTCTGGTTTTGACACTATTCCTCTGATCTTAGCAATGTTTTTCAGATGGTAAAAAGCTGATGACGTTATTGCTTTGATGTGGCTGTTTAAGTTCAGGTCTGAGTCCATGATTACTCCTAGATTTCTAACCTGATTTTTTGGTTTCAGAGCGAGAGACTCAAGGTGACTGATAACACTTTGTCTTTGTGTCTGTGGGCCAAAGACAATGATCTCAGTTTTGTCTGAGTTTAGTTGGAGAAAGTTGTTTTGCATCCACAAACTGATCTGTTCGATGCAGTGACAGAGTGTATCTACAGGCCCATGTTCACCTGCCGTCAGTGACACATAGATCTGAGTGTCATCTGCGTAGTTGTGGTACGACACATTGTTGCTGTTTATTAGCTGACCCAATGGAAGCATGTACAAGTTGAATAAGAGGGGTCCCAAGATTGACCCCTGGGGGACTCCACAGGTCATGGAAATTTTGTCTGAGACACAGTTGCCAATTTCGACAAAGTACGTAAAGCTATCTTTTATATTTTATTGATTTAATTTAATTTAATTTTAAGTCTTCCTTATGACACGAATAAGGAAGGGTTTGAGAATAGCACATCTGAATATTAACAGTATAAGGAATAAACTAACTGAGATAAAAGAATATTGTTTGTTTATAAATTGAATGTTTTAGCTATCTCTGAAACACATCTAGATGACACATTTGATAATGAGTTGGCAATTCAAGGTTACAGCATTTTTAGAAAGGACAGAAACAGATATGGTGGTGGAGTAGCATTTTATATTCAAAATAATATACCTGTAAAAGAAAAGAGAGATTTTGATTGCTATCTGGAAGCTATTTGGTTACAAGTACACCTACCTTACATAAAGCCACTACTAATTGGATGTTGTTATCGCCCACCAAACGCAAACAGTGAGTATATGAATATGATTGGAGTAATGTTAGATAAAACCAGTAATCTGGGTTTTGAAACATACCTCATGGGTGATCTAAATGTGGATTGGTTGGCAAACAGATGCCCTTTAAGAGTCAAACTTTCAGATGCAACCACTGTAAGTGGTTTAGTGCAGCTCATTAATAAACCCACAAGAGTATGTTACAGAAATGATGGTGCAGTAACCGCCACATGCATAGACCACATTTTTACAAATACACCTGAACTATGTACAAGCTCTCAATCAATTCCTGTAGGATGTACAGACCACAACTTAATAATCACAGTCAGGAGAACTAAAATGGATAAACCTGGACAAAATATAATTTACAAAAGATCCTACAAAAGGTTTAGACAAGATGATTTTATAGAGGAAGTTAAAAAGGCTAACTGGTCAGAGGTAACAACCCAAAAGGATGTAGATGAAGCAATAAAATATTTAATTATATATTATTGTCAATAGTAAACAAGCACGCTCCCCTAAGGAGGTTTTGTGTCAAGAACATTAAAACACCATGGTTAGATCAGGAATTAAAAAGTTAATCAAAGAGAGAGAGCAGGCTAATCTCTGGTACTGCTCTAAACTGGTTCAAGTCCTATCTCGAGGATAGGACGTACTTTGTCGAAATTGGCAACTGTGTCTCAGACAAAATTTCCATGACCTGTGGAGTCCCCAGGGGTCAATCTTGGGACCCCTCTTATTCAACTTGTACATGCTTCCATTGGGTCAGCTAATAAACAGCAACAATGTGTCGTACCACAACTACGCAGATGACACTCAGATCTACGTGTCACTGACGGCAGGTGAACATGGGCCTGTAGATACTCTCTGTCACTGCATCGAACAGATCAGTTTGTGGATGCAAAACAACTTTCTCCAACTAAACTCAGACAAAACTGAGATCATTGTCTTTGGCCCACAGACACAAAGACAAAGTGTTATCAGTCACCTTGAGTCTCTTGCTCTGAAACCAAAAAATCAGGTTAGAAATCTAGGAGTAATCATGGACTCAGACCTGAACTTAAACAGCCACATCAAAGCAATAACATCATCAGCTTTTTACCATCTGAAAAACATTGCTAAGATCAGAGGAATAGTGTCAAAACCAGACTTAGAGAGACTCATCCATGCATTTGTCTCCAGCAGGTTAGACTACTGTAACGGCCTGCTCACTGGCCTTTCTAAACGAGCTGTTAGACAGCTACAGAACATCCAGAACGCTGCTGCTCGAGTCCTGACAAGAACAAGGAAATACGACCACATTAGTCCAGTGCTCCGGTCTCTGCACTGGCTTCCTGTCACTCAGAGAATAGAATTTAAAACAGCTCTGCTTGTGTACAAGTCTTTTCATGGTTTAGCACCAAAGTACATCTTTGACATGTTAGAGCCGTATGAACCATCTCGGGCCCTGAGAACTTCAGGGAGGGGTCTCCTGGTGGTTCCAGAGTCAATAATAACACGGTGAGGCTGCGTTTCAGTTTCATGCAGCTAAAATCTGGAACAGTCTTCATGAGGATGTGAGACAGGCCTCAACTCTGACAATGTTCAAATCCAGGCTGAAAACAGCTCTTTTTACCCGTGCATATGAAACTGAAAGTATTTTATCTGCACTCTTGCCTTTTACTGTAATTGATTACCTTTATGTTGATGTTTTATTGATTGATTTTATCTGTTTTCTTGTAATTTCTCTTTCTGCAACTGTGAAGCACTTTGAATTGCCTTGTGTATGAATTGTGCTCTACAAATAAACTTGCCTTGCCTTGCCTTGCCTTGCTAAGAAAACTGCCATTTTTACAAGAAATGAGGTGGACTGGTTAGAATATCGTAAATTAAGAAATCAAATAACAAAATTAAATAGAAACAAAAAGAAATTCTACTTTGAGAATAAAATTAATGATGTCAAAAATGACAGTAAGAAATTATGGAACATAATTAATGACTTAACAGGAAGGAATAGGAAATCAGCAGCTGCTTTCGTGGAAGTTGATGGAAATTTTATAACAAAGCCAAAAGAGATAACAGAATATTTCAATAGCTATTTTATAGGTAAGGTGGACAAGCTTAAGGCTTCATTGTCAAAGACTGACAATGCAAGATCAAATATGTTAATAAGAGGTAATATTATGAGGAATAAAATGTGTAGATTTCATTTAAGAAATATATCAACGTGTGAAGTGGAGAGAATATTAAAAAATCTTAATAAACCAGCTGGTGTGGATAGTTTAGATGCCTGCCTCCTAAGGATGGTTGCTGATACTATAGCTCCTGCAGTATCTCATATAATAAATCTAAGTTTCACCAATGACAGCTGTCCACAAGAGTGGAAGAATGTAAAAGTAATTCCATTACCAAAAGATAAAAGACTTCCATTTTCAGGGCAGAACAGTCGCCCCATAAGCTTACTGCCTGTATTAGCTAAAGTAATGGAACAAGTTGTTTATGATCAAGTGTATGACTACTTCCATAAAAATAATCTGTTGACCAATTATCAACATGCCTACAAACAAGGGCACTCCACTGGTACAGCTCTAACCCAAATTACTGACGACTGGTTAAAGGAAATAGAAAATAAGAAAACTGTGGGAACAATAATGCTAGATTACTCTGCGGCATTTGATGTACTCAACCATAAACTACTCTTGGAAAAGCTGGAGAGTTATGGTTTTGAGAAGTCATCCGTAACATGGTTTAAAAGTTATTTAAACAATAGATTCCAATCTGTATTTTTTAACGGTTACTACTCAACAGCAAAATCTGTAAAATGTGGTGTCCCTCAGGGCAGCTGCCTTGGACCCCTGCTCTATAATATTTACACTAATGAGATGCCATTGGTTCTTAATAAAGCTAAAGTCGTTATGTACGCTGATGATTCAACACTTTACTCATCAGCACACACGATCCAAGAATTAAAAATGATTCTGGATGAGGAACTCAATGAGGTTAAAAATTGGATAAATAATAACCAGTTGGTATTAAATACAGCTAAAACTGTGGTAATGGTAGTGGGATCAAATAAAAATATTAAACTTAATCCAGAATTACAAATATTTATAGATGGAGTGCAAATTAAACAAGTATATGAGACAAAGCTGTTGGGAGTTATTGTTGACTGTAAACTAACGTGGGCTAAACATGTAGAAATGATGTGTACCAAAATGGCTCGAGCAATTTCAATGATTAAAAGGCACAAATACGCTTTGACATTGAAAGCAATTAAACAAATTACACAAGCTCTGGTCCTTTCATATGTGGACTACTGCCCTACAGTTTGGTCTAACGCTACGAAAGAAGTTTTAAAGAGGCTGCAAATCCTACAGAATCGAGCAGCTCGTATGGTTTTAGGCTGCGAGTATGAAACCAGCTCTAGAGTCATGCTTGATAAACTAAACTGGTTATCAGTCCAGGACAGAATACTCTATTCACTATTATCCCTCCTGAAAAACATAACTAATAAACGCCCTCAAATACTATTGAATAATCTGTCTTTCAATTCTGATACACATAATTTTAACACCAGACATGCCACTGCGAACAAATTTATTACTCCAAAAGTGCAATCAAACAGCATGAAAAGAACATTCTCTTATAGAGCGATGTGTGCTTGGAATAAATTACCAGAAACAATAACCTTGGAAGGTAAAACAAATACATTTAAACTAAGAATAAACATTTTTTATTAAATGGCCAGCACTAAATTTAAAATCATGAAAATAGTAAAAGTTAGTTTGAAAAAGCTAAATAGATTTATGACTGTGGTGGACTGTGGTCTTTGGTGCACTGTAACTGTGTGTGCAAACTGCATGAAAAGGCAAAACAGTTAATGGATTAGGATAAGATTAATGTTGTGTAGATCTTGAAATGAAAACTGAGTGTGGAAATTCTGTGTTGTGATGTGAATGTGTTGTAAAATGTTTGTACTATGTTTTTATACGTTTAACAGTATGTGTATATTGTCGTTTTTAACTAAATGTTGGACCCCAGGAAGAATAGCGACAGTTTGGCTGCGCTATTGGGGATCCTTTCAATAAACATAAACATAAACATAAACATAAACCTACACCAGCAAGTGGTGAAGGCTGTGGACAAGACGGTGTTGGAGAAAATGGAAGTCATACTTTTAAATACAGGATGACATTTGTGCAAAAAAAGAAAAGCTTAATAAAACATATTTGTAAAGAGTCTCATTAATCTTAATATTTCAAATGAAGTTCTGGATGTAATTACATGTTAAACGTATACTTGTAGTATTACATATTTAAGTAGAAAGATTCATAGAGAAATTTAACACCTCTCAAACTGTGATATATTTTTCATTCTTGACAAACCCAGTGTTGTAGCAGCGCTTGTGAGCCAGGGTCCTTCCATTTAGCTGGCAAAGTTTTTGATACAAGTCTTCTTATAGTTGGCTTCAATGGAAATGCTGTTGTTGTTTTTTTTAGTATAGAGGCTTCTTGTGAGCAGTTGAAGATTTGTACTCACTCATTTATAGTCAATGTTTGGGTTCAAAATAAACCCAGATTAAAACAAGTCTACTGCAGTCTGATGATAGTCTTCATGTTTCAGACACACTGGCTTCTACTTTGAGGAAAAGAGCTGTACCATTGGTGCAGGTGTCTCTGGTCACACAAAAGACACGTTCAGTCAGTCTTTGAATGCATAATCTGTACACAAACAAAGGGAATAACAACATGGAATTTGGGGAACACCACAAATGTAATGTCAACCAATAAGTATTATAGCTACAGTATATTCTTATTCTTTTACTTTGATAGTGAATCTTTTTGGAATTGTCCACATGACTTCAGCTTAAACCATGATTACGGTAGTAGTGGGTGTTTATGATCACAACTTTAAGTCATGTCTATTTCAATCTAATTACCAATAGTCCAATATAACAAGGTAGTGAGGAACTATTTTTAAGTAAAGAAATGTCAGTAGATTAATAAATAATACACAGATTTCATTATTTCTCTGGGAAGATGAAAGAGGGGGAAAAGGCTACTACTAGCAATTGTAGCACAATCATAAAACGCGCACATCCCTAACTGAGCAGTGTGCTGGATCAAAAAAAGGTAACAAATGTAAGAATAAAAAACCCGCACAACTGCGTTTTAGCTCCCAAGAATAGTTTGTTTTAATGTGTACTCACACCACTTGTAACGTTTCGGACTACAAGTCCTTCATCAGACATGAATGCAGGACTAGGCACACCTGCTTTAGTAGTGTGCTTGATTAGACAGAGGTCACATGATACATGTCAACATTAAAGGGAAATTTTTTACATGCACTTAACATTTATATATACACATAATATATACACATTTACAATATTTACACATTTGACTCACATAAGAAAAATAATCATGACCATACAAGCGTCAGGGTACCCGTCATAGTATGGAAATGTCATGGTTTGTTATGTAGGTGTGTCCTAGACTGGTCTTAATGTGGTGTTGAATGTGGTGACCACAATTGGCAAAAAACACAAAAAAGATGTACATTTACAATATAAACATGAACACTGCAGTGATGGTCCACAAGAAAAGAGACAGCACAACACCGGAGTATGGATGCTTACAACGCAAAAAATAAAGTTATAAAAAGGTCTTAAGTCAAAATCTTCATTAAGACCCTTCGGACTCAGTGTATCCAAAGTGAAGATCCAGAACGCTTCTCTCCTCAACAGAAGAGTGTTAATGTCACCACCCCTTCTAGGTAAGTTGACTTGTTCTATACCAATATATTTGAGAGTACTGACATTATGTTTAGCTTGTGTAAAGTGGATTGCCACGGGACTTTTTTTGTCATGGGTGCGGATATTGGAACGATGTTCAGTGATTCTATTTTTCAAAGGCCTTGTTGTTTTACCAATATATGCCAGGCCACAAGGGCACTTCAGCATATATATTACATTATTGGTGCCACAGGTGATCACCCCTTTGACATAAAAAGTTTTTCCTGTCCTAGGATGGTTGAACGTTTTTGTTTTTTGAGTGAAATTGCATTGGGTGCAATGCCCACACCGGTAGTTTCCTTGTGGTACTTGTGAAAGAAAATGAGGTCGGATGATTGAAGGCAAGTCCGCTCTTACCAGCATGTTGTTTAAGTTGGGTGGTCTTTTCAAGACAATGCGAGGTGGTTCGGAAAGATCTTTTAAATTTGGATCGGACTGAATGATGTACCAGTGTTTGTTGATGATGCGTTTGAAGTCTTTGCTTAGAGGAGAATATTCTATGATACAGTTGACTTTGGACTCTGTTATTTTATTTTTCGTATGTAGTAGGCATGCACTTTGAGAGACCGAGTCAAATTTTACACGGGCTCTGGAGATCCATTCATCCTTGTATTGTCTTTCCTGAAAACGTCTGACCAGTTCATTTGCTTGTGTTTGGTAGTCTGAGTCTGTGCTGCAGATCCGGCGAATCCGATTAAATTGTGAAAGAGGAAGGCTTTTTTTTTTAGGGGCACCGGGTGGAAAGAGCGTCCATGAAGTATTGAGTTCCTATCTGTACTTTTCCTGAAAAGGTCTGAGCCGAGTCTGTTACCATGTTTATAGACCAGAATGTCCAAGAAGTTCATTTGATTAGCGTTATGTTCCATAGTGAATTTGAGGTTATAATTGTTAGTGTTAATGAAGTTATGGAACTCCTCTAGTTGTTCGATAGGGCCTGTCCAGATGAAAAAAATATCGTCAATGTACCTCTTCCAGTTCGTAATGTTCGTGAGATATGGATTTAAGTTTTCATTGAAGATGATGTTGTTTTCAAAATGTCCAACGAAGAGGGAGGCAAAACTTGGCGCCATTTTGGAACCCATACTGGTGCCAGATACCTGGAGGTAAAAATCAGATTGAAACATGAAAAAGTTAGAAGTCAGAACAAAATTAATGAGATCAACGATGCAGGTAGTGCTTGGAATACAATTAGTGCGTTGGTTCAGAAAAAATTCAGAGGCCCCAAGTCCACCCTGGAATGGGACATGAGTGTATAATGATTCTATGTCCATGGTCACTAAAAAATGTTCATCTGATATTTCAATAGTTTGTAGTAACTTTAAAATTCCATGGTGTCTTTAACATATGATGGCAGAGACATGACTAGAGGTTGAAGTGAACCATCTACAAAGGCGGAGATTTCTTCTGTTAGAGAACCAATTGCGGATACAATTGGCCGGCCAGGGGGCACATCTGTGTATTTTTTATGTATCTTCGGAAGTATGTATATGACCGGCATGATTGGACACTCAACAGACATGTAAGCATGTTCTTGTCGGCTTATTGCGTTATTTGCCAGAAATTCTCCCAATTTTGTTTGGATTCTTTGTTTGAAATCCGAGGTGGGGTTGTGTTCCAACTTTCTGTAGAAAGTGTTATTGTTCAGTTGTCTTTGTATTTCATTGACGTATGCAGATCGGTCTAAGACAACAATCGTACCGCCTTTGTCAGCACTCTTAATAACTATTGAGTTATTTTTTTTGATTGATACAAGTTCTGATCTTTCTTCTTTTGTCAAGTTATCCGCTATCTTATATTGTCTTTTTTGTTTATAAGTTGCATGGCATCTTGTTGAACTAGTCTGCAATAGGTATCCAAAGAGGCATTACGTTTTGGAGGCGGAATGAAGGTGCTTTTACCTTTGAAAGTGCGTGATAAAGTTCTTAATGGTTGTGTAGTGCTGTCTCCTGTGTCGTCTGGGTCTCCTGTGCTCCGCATTCAGTGTCATTTCCTTGGGGACAGGAACAATCGGGTTATATGGTTTATTGCTATAGAATTCTTTCAGTCGTAATGTGCGAAAAAACTTGTGGAAATCAACAATAGCATTACACCGGGATTCCACATCTCACGTCACCGCCCCGCTCCAGCCCGCCGCGGGCCGCCTCCGAAGGATTCCGAAATCAAACGCCCACTGCACACGTCTTGCTCCGTCTGGGCTCCACTCCGCCCAACCGCGGAGCTGAGGAGAGCATGCGCAAGACGTACGAGATCACGCGATAAAATGTGTGTACAAAAATGCACGTAGGACAGAGTTAACAGTGTGTAAATAGTTTATTCAGTATTATTACAGGCTCAATGCAATTATATTTATTTATCAAAGAAAGTGACTCATTGATGTATTTTAAAAATATATTGTAATGTAATTTTGTGATTTACAAGTAGTCTACGATTTAAAAAATATTATATATAGCACAGCTTTAATGTAAATATATGTATAAAAATACTTTATATGTTTGAAACGTTCTGTATTTATATTTCTACATTTTATTTCGAAAATCCGGATGTTGTTTCCGTTCTCTTTCCTGTCTTCTGGTGCGTTCTGAACTGTTGAGCTTGATACGGACGGAGCTGACGGGGCGCAGACGTAGCTGAAAATAGAGTTGGTCCGTATTTTTATCGTGCCAAGGCGGAGAGGCGGAGCGGCGACGTTGGCCCTCGGAGCGGAGTGGACGATGTGGAATGTTTCTGAACGTTCAAAATAGCAACGTATTTGCTGCGGCGGTCGGGGCGGAGTGGAACGGAGCGAGCACGGGGAATGTGGAATCTGGGGGTTAAAGTCATTGCAGTGGGTTGTGGGGACAAATGATAGTCCTTGCCCAAAGCCCTTAACATGTAGGAGACAGCTGTAGGCTGGACAAATTTAACACATTGTTTACCTCCTCTGCGTTTGTCGTGTTGGATAGGGGTCTCTTGTGTGTCCGCTTCCCCCTCCTGCACTTCTTCCTCTTCCCGTTGTTCGTGCTCGCCCTCCTCGACCGACGTCCAAAAAAGAGCTGCTGGATTGGGAAAGTGAACTCGATTCAGAATCCCAGTCAGTGGTCGAATCATGTGTATAGTTTCGGCTGTGGGATGCGGGATTACCTCTGCGGCCCATGTGCGTAGTCGTGTATCTCCGTTTGCTCCACGAGGAAAGGTCTCGCCATTGGTATATTTTGCCGCTCGCATAATCACTGGCGTCTCTTTCGAACTTCTTTTTCTTGGAGGACTTGTAGTCCGAAACGTTACAAGTGGTGTGAGTACACATTAAAACAAACTATTCTTGGGAGCTAAAACGCAGTTGTGCGGGTTTTTTATTCTTACATTTGTTACCTTTTTTGATCCAGCACACTGCTCAGTTAGGGATGTGCGCGTTTTTTTGATTGTGCTACATTTGTCTTTTGTTTAACGCAGCACTCCTCCAGTGACTCCCGTTTTTGACCACTATTGCTATACACTGCTAAGATGACCACTTCCAACACTTTTGAGTTCACGGAAGAGGACTACTCTCGCATAATTTTGAAACACTCTCTCTACAACATGGGCGAGACCTCAGCGCCCTCTTCCATAGACTTGTCACGCACATTAGAACGACTCCAAGCCAGGGAGACTCGTTTATACTTTCATGCAGTTACTTTGAGCGACTATATGCGTGTGAAGAGGATACCTCGTGGGCTCAGAATCAATAAGGGGCCAATCCTTGGCAAGGAAAACGAAAAATTCTGTGATCGATGGGCTGAAATACTCAACAAGTGTTCATTTGATCTTATGACACTGACAATCCAAGAGGTCACCTCGACTCTCGCGACAGTACGCGAGGATATCGCCTCTACCAAACAACAACTTGCTACCGAGCTTACAGACACAACCAAACTACAAAATCTTCTCACCCAGTGCGAACAACAGAAAGATGAACTGCTCAAAGAAATTACATCCTCCAAGAAAAAGAAGTTCGAAAGAGACGCCAGTGATTATGCGAGCGGCAAAATATACCAATGGCGAGACCTTTCCTCGTGGAGCAAACGGAGATACACGACTACGCACATGGGCCGCAGAGGTAATCCCGCATCCCACAGCCGAAACTATACACATGATTCGACCACTGACTGGGATTCTGAATTGAGTTCACTTTCCCAATCCAGCAGCTCTTTTTGGACGTGGGTCGAGGAGGGCGAGCACGAACAACGGGAAGAGGAAGAAGTGCAGGAGGGGGAAGCGGACACACAAGAGACCCCTATCCAACACGACAAACGCAGAGGAGGTAAACAATGTGTTAAATTTGTCCAGCCTACAGCTGTCTCCTACATGTTTAAGGGCTTTGGGCAAGGGACTATCATTTGTCCCCACAACCCACTGCAATGACTTTAATGCTATTGTTGATTTCCACAAGTTTTTTCGCACATTACGACTGAAAGAATTCTATAGCAATAAACCATATAACCCGATTGTTCCTGTCCCCCAAGGAAATGACACTGAATGCGGAGCACAGGAGACCCCAGACGACACAGGAGACAGCACTACACAACCATTAAGAACTTTATCACGCACTTTCAAAGGTAAAAGCACCTTCATTCCGCCTCCAAAACGTAATGCTCTTTGGATACCTATTGCAGACTAGTTCAACAAGATGCCATGCAACTTATAAACAAAAAAAGACAATATAAGATAGCGGATAACTTGACAAAAGAAGAAAGATCAGAACTTGTATCAATCAAAAAAATAACTCAATAGTTATTAAGAGTGCTGACAAAGGCGGTGCGATTGTTGTCTTAGACCGATCTGCATACGTCAATGAAATACAAAGACAACTGAACAATAACACTTTCTACAGAAAGTTGAACACAACCCCACCTCGGATTTCAAACAAAGAATCCAAACAAAATTGGGAGAATTTCTGGCAAATAACGCAATAAGCCGACAAGAACATGCTTACATGTCTGTTGAGTGTCCAATCATGCCGGTCATATACATACTTCCGAAGATACATAAAAAATACACAGATGTGCCCCCTGGCCGGCCAATTGTATCCGCAATTGGTTCTCTAACAGAAAAAATCTCCGCCTTTGTAGATGGTTCACTTCAACCTCTAGTCATGTCTCTGCCATCATATGTTAAAGACACCATGGAATTTTTAAAGTTACTACAAACTATTGAAATATCAGATGAACATTTTTTAGTGACCATGGACATAGAATCATTATACACTCATGTCCCATTCCAGGGTGGACTTGGGGCCTCTGAATTTTTTCTGAACCAACGCACTAATTGTATTCCAAGCACTACCTGCATCGTTGATCTCATTAATTTTGTTCTGACTTCTAACTTTTTCATGTTTCAATCTGATTTTTACCTCCAGGTATCTGGCACCAGTATGGGTTCCAAAATGGCGCCAAGTTTTGCCTCCCTCTTCGTTGGACATTTTGAAAACAACATCATCTTCAATGAAAACTTAAATCCATATCTCACGAACATTACGAACTGGAAGAGGTACATTGACGATATTTTTTTCATCTGGACAGGCCCTATCGAACAACTAGAGGAGTTCCATAACTTCATTAACACTAACAATTATAACCTCAAATTCACTATGGAACATAACGCTAATCAAATGAACTTCTTGGACATTCTGGTCTATAAAGATGGTAACAGACTCGGCTCAGACCTTTTCAGGAAAAGTACAGATAGGAACTCAATACTTCATGGACGCTCTTTCCACCCGGTGCCCCTAAAAAAAAAAGCCTTCCTCTTTCACAATTTAATCGGATTCGCCGGATCTGCAGCACAGACGTTACAAGTGGTGTGAGTACACATTAAAACAAACTATTCTTGGGAGCTAAAACGCAGTTGTGCGGGTTTTTTATTCTTACATTTACTACTAGCAATTGTTAATCAGCTAGGATTGTGCCACTGAGATGGTTGTAATTAAGGCTTTTGGGATAAATTACATAAAATAAGTAACAAGTGTACCTTCATGAGGTACACTTGGAATTGTTGAAAGAGTTGTTGATTTGAGCCGAAGTTTCCCCCTGCGATTAGTGAAGTGCTGGCTGCATACAAAAGTCCCTGGCTTTATTATGCAGAAGTCTGAACCCTCTAACTGCTTCAATGCACTGCCTCCTTTGATCCGAGTCCGTCTGAAAAGCGTGGTAAGGCAAGGCAAGTTTATTTGTAGAGCACAATTCATACACAAGGCAATTCAAAGTGCTTCACAGTTGCATAAAATTACAAGAAAACAGATAAAATCAATCAATAAAACATCAACATAAAGTTAATCAGTTACAGCAAAGGCAAAAGTACAGATAAAATACTTTCAGTTTTCATATGCACGGGTAAAAGAGCTGTTTTCAGCCTGGATTTGAACATTGTCAGAATTGAGGCCTGTCTCACATCCTCATGAAGACTGTTCCAGATTTTAGCTGCATGAAACTGAAACGCAGCCTCACCGTGTTTATTATTGACTCTGGGAACCACCAGGAGACCCCTCCCTGAAGTTCTCAGGGCCCGAGATGGTTCATACGGCTCTAACATGTCAGAGATGGACTTTGGTGCTAAACCATGAAAAGACTTGTACACAAGCAGAGCTGTTTTAATTCTATTCTCTGAGTGACAGGAAGCCAGTGCAGAGACCGGAGCACTGGACTAATGTGGTCGTATTTCCTGGTTCTTGTCAGGACTCGAGCAGCAGCGTTCTGGATGTTCTGCAGCTCTAACAGCTCGTTTAGAAAGGCCAGTGAGCAGCCGTTACAGTAGTCTAACCTGCTGGAGACAAATGCATGGATGAGTCTCTCTAAGTCTGGTTTTGACACTATTCCTCTGATCTTAGCAATGTTCTTCAGATGGTAAAAAGCTGATGATGTTATTGCTTTGATGTGGCTGTTTAAGTTCAGGTCTGAGTCCATGATTACTCCTAGATTTCTAACCTGATTTTTTGGTTTTAGAGGGAGAGACTCAAGGTGACTGATAACACTTTGTCTTTGTGTCTGTGGGCCAAAAACAATGATCTCAGTTTTGTCTGAGTTTAGTTGGAGAAAGTTGTTTTGCATCCACAAACTGATCTGTTCGATGCAGTGTGTATCTACAGGCCCATGTTCCCCTACTGTCAGTGACGCGTAGATCTGAGTGTCATCTGCGTAGTTGTGGTACGACACATTGTTACTGTTTATTAGCTGACCCAATGGAAGCATGTACAAGTTGAATAAGAGGGGTCCCAAGATTGACCCCTGGGGGACTCCACAGGTCATGGAAATTTTGCCTGAGACACAGTTGCCAATTTCGACAAAGTACATCCTATCCTCGAGAAAGGTATGGTTGTTTCTTGCCCCACGAGAGCAAATGGGAACAGAACCAAAGCAAAGGCGCCCGAAACTGAGCCATTTTCTTGGCGGTCTAATGCTAACTATAGCCACCGGATGTTGTAGCGCATTACTTCCGGTTTAAAATGCGGAAGTGTGAAAAAGGTCTATTGTCAACAAAACGTTTGATGGTTCTGTGGTGCCCTTTCTAATATTTTTGGGAAATTTCAAGAGTGCTACGTTGTTCCTCTGACCAACTATTAACAATTTGTGACTTTGCAGAGTTTTTTTAAGATGTGTTTACTTCCCATGTTTAGTGAGGGGAAATGACTGCATAATATTTCTGCACTTGATTCACACTTCCTCTCATTACAAACATCGTCATCACCTGGGACGTTTCAACCCAACAGCCTTTCAGTTTTTACACAGGTTGGAGTTTGAATAAATGAAGAATATATGACCAAAAAAACAACACGCTTGCGTAATTGTGCAGGCAGTGTGTTCACTAAAATGTTCAATGTTCATTTGCACCAACAAGGCAGCACTGCACTTTCTGTGGGTGGCCTGAAAACGGCTTTGTGTCCGTGTAGAACTGATTTTCTCTTGATGTCTGCAGTCCGATGTAAACTAATAGGTGTGAAGGGGTGGGCACAATATGGCGGCACCCACGGGGACTTCCGGAATAAGGTGAATACTGCGTGCAAGGACTATGTCTATGTGTCCCTATGTTCCGTGCACTCCGGTGGTATTGCGGCGGTGGAGACTCACCGGAGGTTGGACTAAAAGGAAGTAGTGACTTAATTGTACTTACGTTCATCTTGTTGTGTCATTTATTCCAAAAGTAGTTTAAATAATGCTACAGAGTTGGTCGTTCAAACCAGTCGAGCACACGCTACACCCTGTAATCAAGAGTGTTATCAAAGCATCCATTGTTAGTGCCATGGTGACCAAAATGACTATTAATAAAAATGTCGGCCTGCTGATGTGTGCACTGTTGTTGACCCCATGGTGCGGAAACATCATGAGAGCTCACTGTGATATAGGCCCGTTAAGTCACAGTGGGAGGGGCCCCTGACTCTGCACACAGCTGCTTTGAAGCCCAGCACTTTGAAATAATAACACAATATCTCCTACGGCGCATTTCCATATTCAAACAAGCGGCTGGGAGCGCAGGAGGAGCAGAGCAAGACCAGCCGGATCGCTTCCGGATTCTCTTTGATGCTTTGTGCTTGCCACACAGCATTTGACAATCAGAATAAATGCAGTTATTAATGTGATCCCACAAAATGTAGTACTCCTCACTCCTAAGGCGACGTATTGTGCAGTACAATAACCCAGTGCCTTAGTGGTTAACGTCTGAAGCTGCAGCACATATGGCTAAATGTGTTACCATAAAATAAACTGAGGGGGTTCTTTGAGTTTGCTGTGACAAGCCTAGAGACGTTGCATCATTCATTCCTGCACGTTGGAGTGATGTTGAGTGTCATGGATTTGTCGGAATGAAGTGGAAGCTTTCACTTCTCCAAGTGTCTTTTCTCAAAGTTGGTGCATCATTTGTTAGTATTTACTTTCCTTGTCCTGGTTCCTAGATTTAGTGTGCCTTCTGTTACAAGAGCAGTAAGTAAAGACCCAGAGTAGAACCAATTGTTGGACTTAACCAGGAAATGTAATTTACATTTAGTTGAGATTTAGTCAATAATTCTCTTCATTTTGAGTCTAGTTTTAGACTAGTTCTAGTTTGACTAAATTTAAGACAAATTTAGTCAACTTTGCATTTACAATATTTATTAAAATTATAAATAATCAAGAAGCATGAACAAAGCACAGACCAGTTCCTTTGACAGTGAGTTTAAATGAGATGAGGCTGTTTCATATCGGGTTTGGGTGATTTTAGTCATATTTTAGTCAATGAAAATATCTGGACATATTAGTCATAGTTTAGTCTCATAAACAACTTTTAATTTAGTTTGAGACCAATTTAAAGCTGGGGTACCTGATTTTTCCTGTTCAGTGACATTTTTTTTAATTTTTGACCAAACTTATTTCTAGCTCTCACAGTCTCTCCTGTGTATTCAAATTGTTCAAAGAATGTAATTACATGCACATTTCACACCCATATACAGTAGGGTGACCAGAGTTGCCCTGAAATTCAGGACGGGGGTTCATGTTTTTGTTTTATATTTTTTTATCATATGCCACATTCACAATTATGCACATTATGCACAACTGCAAATCTAACTAGGAAATTAAATTTATACTCCCCCCGGTCCCGAGCAGGAAAAAGGTTGGGGACCCCTACTTTAGAACATTCTTCAGAGCGCAGTTTTTGTTGTAGAGCTCGTCCAGATCAAGCCCCTCTTCCACATTAAGAGCGCACACAGCACTTTCGACATTCTAAAAATATTTTTCAGGACAATTTGGGTCGGATTTGGGATTCAGGACGACAGCCTGGATATCGGGACTGTCACGAATTTTCGGGACGTATGGTCACCCTAATATACAGCCTTGAGTGGTGACAAAGTCAAGCAGGGCGGCCACACCCAAGATAAAATTACACTAATTTAAATTAGACTTCTATCATCCATTGCTCAGTAAAACTTTAGGTGAAGACAATACAACAAGGTCTGTGTTTTGCTGTGTTTACAACATACTCTGAGGTGGCAAAAAGAAATGTATTCTACAACACCAAAAAATCAGGGGGTGTCGACCCGCCATTCCGACACCCCGCCAATCTGAAACACCGTCATTCCGACACACCTCCATTGTGACATCCCGCCAATAGGGCTCTACGGTGTTACGTCACAAATCAAGCGGAGATGAATACAACGCTCTTGCTTCATTGAAAACAATGGGAGATCGCTGATATTTGGTGGTTGTTTAAGAGGATTTATTAAGGTGAATAATTGTTTGTGATAAATGTCATTTGATTACCATGATAACCTGCCTATTGAGGCAAAAGTCTGATATAAACAGAAATTTGACTTAATTGGTCTCGATGATTGTTTGTACAAACTGCCAAGAGGAGCCTAGTACACGTCGCTAATCCATCGTAACTTTGTGTTGAATTTCAGGCATTTATGTTTCGCCTTACGGGAAATAATCATGATCTAAGTTAAACGTAATGCTGACGAGAAAATGTTTTAGAAGCTTTCAGGCGACGTTCTGTCTAGTTTATTCAGCTTTAGATTTAGCTAAAGCATGACTTAGCTAACACATGTGACATTAAACATTTGATTAACAATTTATTTTATGTTAAAGCAAAGTAAATGGTAGAATTTAGAGCCTGATGTGTCCGGCACAGTTACATTAAACTTTAAAACATAATCCACACAATGTGTTTAGATCTGCAGAGGTCGATTCTAATCATAAAACTTACTAAGTTTACAAGATTGAAGCTTTAGTTCTGACAAAATGGAACATCCGACCACACAACAGCTTTTAGGCAGGATTTACTGAGAAAAACTAAATTTATCGAACACAAACTGTAAAAACTGCAAAAACGCTGTTTAATACCGACATTGTTTTCACCTCCACATCTGCGGCGCACTGAAAGTACCCGGATGGAAGAAGAGCCCTATACTATGGAGGATTGAAAGTGCCACAATTAAATAAATAAATACACCATTAAATAATTAAATAAATGTGTCATTACTTAATTCAATGTGTCATTAATTAATTAAATATGGAATAAATAAATCAATGTATTATTAAATGTTTCATTAATTGATTAAATTACCAATGATTCTGTGTAAAAATATATATATAATTATTTATCTATTTAATTAATTATTTCATGGTCCTGTGTTGCAGTGTTTCATGAATTTATTTTATCTGTCAAACTCGCCCATCAAAGTTTGAGGGGTAGGTCCTAACACCTGATTGGTCACGCTGCTCATCCAGTCAAGGCAAATCAATTCCAGAATAACGGATTGACTCGATTGACTCAGACAAGTGTGAACTAAACTAAACACAAGCCTCGGGCAAGTAGACCTGGTTCTGTTTGAGCAAAGCATCGGAACCGTACGTCTGCTTCATTATCGATCCCTCTTATCGATGGTCCCGCTCTGAAAACACTCTTTTGGCGCCACGGAGCTTAGACGCACGTGTGTAATGACAGTTCTCCGAGTCTGTTGACTCTGCTTCGAAGTAAACAGGGAAACATGGCCCAATCTCAATTCTACCCCTTAGCCTCCGCTTCGTCTTTCCCCTCCGTTTTGCGCGTTCACTAAAGAGTGTCGTCAATTAAAACAGTCCATTGTTATAAACGTGTCAGTTATACGTTTGTGCTTTGCTGCTGTGAACGCTTATTTGCGCTGTTTCTTTCCAAACTTTGGATACGTCGCTATTGTCATGACACACGGGGTTCAGTGCCTTGCTGCTCCGCGCGCTGTCTCCCCGCGCCGCTGTGCTCTGATCCCGGGTCCGAGACTGTCTGTCCCCGCTCTGAGCGCAGCGCACCTCGGCAGCGCACCTCGGCAGCCCCCCCTCAGGCCCGGGGCTCAGAGCGGAGTCTACAGCCGCCTGTCCCCGCCCTGAGCGCACCGTGAGCGGGTATACCTCTGCCTGTCTCCAGCCCGAGCACACCAGCCCCCGCTCAGGCCCGGGGCTCAGAGCGGAGGCTGTGGTGCCTGTCCCGGCCCTGAGAGGGAAGAATGTGGCGTGTAAGGCAGCATCAGTCTGTTACAAGTTACAGACACTTGTTGAAAAGTACAAATGTTACCATATATATATTTTAGGCTGAGTGCCAGCAGGAGGCACAGTATATTTGGAAACTTACTTTATTTAATTAATATTTTTTCTTGGGAAAACTAACAATGTGTCTTTTTGATAGAGTTTATCGAAAGCACATACATTCCCATCAGCGTAGCCGTCATGTTTCCAAACACTTCAGGCCAAAGCAATGGACAAGATTTGAGTTAATCAGGCTTTAGCCCGCCCACAACTTTTGATGGGCGAGTTTGACAGATAAAATAAATTCATGAAACACTGCAACACAGGACCATGAAATAATTAATTAAATAGATAAATAATTATATATATATTTTTACACAGAATCATTGGTAATTTATTTAATTAATGACACATATATTTAATTAATGACACATTTATTTAATTAATGACACATTTATTTAATTAATGACACATTTATTTAATTAATGACACATTTATTTAATTATTTAATGGTGTATTTATTTATTAATTGTGGCACTTTCAATCCTCCATACTATACTGTTAGGGATTTATTTTGTTGTCTTTCTGTTCCCCCTCCTTTTCTGTTTCTGTGCAAGGCGTGTGTGACAGGGGCGTGGCTGGCTCCTCCATGGGAATAAGGCACACCTGAAGTTACTCAGTCATTTGCAGTCTTCAAGACCCTGGTTCTCCTTCACATCCCTGCCAGATTATTACATCTACTGTTAATAATAATAATAATAATAATGCATTGGTTTTATATAGCGCTTTTCTGGACACTCAAAGACGCTTTACATTGCACTATTCATTCACTCCATACTTGATGGTGGTAAGCTACTATTGTAGCCACAGCTGCCCTGGGGTAGACTGACAGAAGCGAGGCTACCAGTTTGCGCCATCGGCCCCTCCGACCACCACCAACCACTCACTCACTCACTACATTCGCTAGGCTTCCTGGTGTTAACAAACGGTCTCCCATCCAAGTACTAACCAGGCCCTTCCCTGCTTAGCTTCAGAGATCTGACGGGATTGGGCATAGCAAAGGCGGTATGTTAGTGTTCAGTTTGAAGTAGCAATTGAAAACGCCCTGTTTTTTGGATCCTAATATTTTTTCCTTTGCGCAGATCTCCTTGTGCCACTCCTGGAGTCAACCAATCTGCCAGCCAGCCTCCTGTCTCCACTGCCTAGACTGCCTGCCTTCTGTCAAGGAAATACATTTTTGAACTTTGTTTGGTCCGTCTCTGCTGTGGGGTTCCTATTTTACAACCTTAACAAATGTGACCACTCACTAGAATCAGGGACACAAGTCGGTTCTGGGGCATTTTGAGATTTTCACAGATTTTAAAGTGTAGTCTCCAAGCTTTCCAACAATGTGTAACACATGGAAATCTGATCATATTTGGAGACGTTGCGGCTATTTGAAGTTAACAATTCCAAAAAGGCCAAAGGGCTGAAAACCCCCTCTGAAGTTTTGGGCAGTTCTCACCTCTCTGCTGTTGAGAATAACAATAGGGCTCATTTACATCTCATTTAGATAAGCCATACCCCCGTAAAGCTCCCCACTCATGTCATGTTATGTGTATGTTGTTGCTATGTGTATGTTGGGCCATAGTGATGTAGATAATAGACATAGTGTAATCAACTGTACAGACAATTCTTAAGAAATAGATCATCTAAAAATGAAATATAAGAGATACAAAAACAAATTGGTAACTATTAAGAGCTAGCAAGAAAGATTATTATACTAATCTGCTTGAAAGCAATAAAAACAAGATTACAGAAATATGGAAAGTATTAAATAGTCTAATTAAAAAAAAGACTAACCATAAACTGCCCTATAGATTACATTATCCATAATGATGATGGAAAAAATAGAAGATATGAGTGAAGTTGTCGAGCAATTTAATAAGTACTTTGTAAATATAGGACCCAATCTTGCAGAGAAAATCATCTCATCATCTTAGCAATGTGATCGTATGCATATGGACATTATTGTAGTCATTAGGGATGGGAATTGATAAGATTTTATTTATCAATGCCATCAATAATTTTACCTATCGATTTGATTCTCTTATCGATACCTGTCTGTGTGTTGGGGAAAAGCAAGGAATAAATGTGCTCTCGATAAACTCTATCAAATAAGACACATTGTTAGTTTCCCCGAGAAAAAATATTCATTAAATTAAGCAAGTTTCTAAATATACTGTGGCTCCTGCTGGCACTCAGCCTGCCTGACATCCTCTAAAATATAATGGTAACATTTGTACTTTTCAACAAGTGTCTGTAACTTGTAACAGACTGATGCTGTTTTGTAAAACCTAAACAACAGGACTCGGTCTCAGCCCAAACCAGCCCGTTAGACCCCGCTCACAGTGTGCTCAGGGCGGGGACAGGAGGCTGCAGCCTCCGCTCTGAGCCCCAGGCCTGAGCGGAGTCTGCCGAGGTGCGCTCAGACCGGGGACAGACAGTCTCGGACCCGGGCTCAGAGCACAGCGGCACGGGGAGACCGTAATGCACATACATTCTCAGACACATGAGAATCTCATACACACCTATAGTGTGAGTTTGCCTTACGTCTGCTCTCTTCCCCTCTCATGCTCTAGTCTGTACACGCCAGTCCCGTTCATTTTTGGACGGAATTAAAGTCGGCAGGGAAAAGAAAGCACTTTACGAACGCGCACCACATCACAAGAGAAAAGAAGCAAGAAAAATGACACAGAGGGCTGAAGGAGCACAGAACATGCTGGCGGTATACGCAGTCAGGCCGGGGGCTGAGAGGGAGGCGGCAGGGAGGACGGAGCATCAGCTAGGGATGCGCTGACTACATTTATGGAGTAGTTTAAGTTTGTAGAGATCTTGATTTTGTGTAAATAGCAGGTTAATTCCTCGTGACTACATGACTGTCTCCCATGCTAACGCACCATGTTAACTAACAACAGCACAATAGCCTCATCAAACAACCATTAACACAGCAGCCACCACCGATAAAAAAACAAACTTTCACTCACCCGTCTGAAGTAACCTTTGCGTGCCTTCTGCTCAGCAAACTCGTGGTAAATCCTTTTTCCAGTGTAAGTAGCTTCAGAGAGCCACATTGCGTTGCATAGTCAGAAGCCGCACAGACAAAGTCACGCCCCTACTGCAAGCTCCGAAACTAGTCGGTTTGAACCTTAAAGTTTACGCTTTTAAATATACCAATACTGGTAGCTTAACCCTTGTGTCATCCTTTAATTTTCTTACGTTCGTTTATCCTAGTGTACAAAAATGTACACGCTTTTCAAACTGCTATAAAAACCACATACTTTCATCTATTTTTTTCACAAATCTGAAGAATCACTTCTCACCTTCTCAAAACTACCAAACATGTTGTTTATTTTGGCTTTTTAACCCTTTTATATGCCAGTTTCAAAACAAAAACTTTGACGTTTGTGTTATAAAACAACATAAAAACCTCATTATCTTATAATACCAGGTACTCAGCCAGATCCTTCACCTTATCCCAGCCCGCGACGCCATAGGGTCCAAGAACAGGAGCCTGCAGGAAAGTATTACAATTAAAATACACCATCGGACATCCAGAGTCTCCCGTCCTCTAGGCCTCCTGCAGCATGGCCTGTTTTTTCTGATACACCTCCACAGCCTCCCCTACCTCCCTGACCTGCGAGGTGTATCGGAGGAACAGGGTTGTGTATCGTACCCGCTGTTGGCCAACAGCGGGTTGTCCCTCTACTCCACCCCCATAATGACCAGATACACGGCATACCCCAGTGAGTTCTCCAGCAGCCACAGGAACCTCTGGCCCTGGTGTTTCCCAAACTGGATCGCAAATGGATCTAAAACGTAATAAATTCCCCGGGGCACAATCTCCATCAATCACAGATATTTGTAAAAGCATTACGATGTGATTATGATGGCAAAATTTGCCAGATTACATTTCGAAAATAAGAAATATTATTAATATTATTATTATTACATTTTATACATTAAGCTACGTTAGGCTTTGCTTTGCTCTATCATGAGAATGCAGGAGGCGCAGGCGAGAGGTAGAGGGATCGATGCCCTCATTCTCCACAGTTTGTAACTGTCTGGGACTCACAGTGACTTTAGTAAGAGCCCAAGGCAAACATGAATCTTAAAATCAACTTTACTCATCAAAGTTGTGATGTTAAAAGTATGTACAGCAGTCAGCACTGTGGCGCAATTGGTCTGCATGGTTGGATGTTAACCGAGAGGTTGGTGGTTCGAGCCAACCCAGGGACTGTTGGCTGTTTCCCTCTTTCTTGGGATTGGAACTGATTGTACTCATCTTGATTGAAAGAGTCGCTGTGATGGGACATTGGTATTCAGATTGTGGTGTTGTGGCCAAGCTGGACAAAAAGCATGTCTGCGGAGTGGACAATAAAAGTTTTATATTCCAATAGTGTCATCTTAACACTTCCATTTCATATGCTTTATGCTTATGAACAGATCATTCCAGTGCAGTCGGAACCCATTGGGCTAAAAGTCACCCTGGAAAACTAACTGTAAAAGAGCAACATCAAGACCATTTTCCAATGTAGTTGATAGATTAATGCCAATTGAATCCTTGCATCTTGTTTTTTTTCCATAAGACACCGCAAGGTGAATGTATGAGCTAACATGGAAACTGCAAAATGGGAAGTCGGCCCACTTCTTGTACAACATGTTCACTCATTCAACGATGGGAACGTTGATCAAATCTGGGGGCGCTGTGGCTTAGTTGGTCAAAGCACCTGTCTTGTAAACAGGAGATCCTGGGTTCAAATCCCAGCAGTGCCTTTTTAAATAGTTTTTTTGAAAACTGTGTCTGCTAGGGAATTGAGGAAGGCGATATGAAACATAAGACAGCAAACCAATGACATTCTCATGTCAATGCACTGTACTTACCTCCAGAAAAAGTACAAGCCCAAAAATAAGGTTTATAACTTTGCTTGATTAAGTGGGCGAAGTGACCCTATGTTGATTTATTGGGCGTACAACATGACAGCTGATGGTAACCTTTTTGCATTCAGTAAAAGGAGGGAATTAGCTCAAGTGGTAGAGCGCTCGCTTAGCATGCGAGAGGTAGAGGGATCGATGCCCTCATTCTCCACAGTCTGTGCTGTCTGGGACTCATTATTACTTCAGTAAGAAGCCCATGAAAAAACGGAATCTAAAAATTTACTTTACTCATGAAAGTTGTGATGTTAAAAGTATGTACAGTGATAAATGATATGTCTCTGTGGCGCAATTGGTCAGTGCGTTCGGCTGTTAACCGAGAGGTTGGTGGTTCGAGCCCACCCGGGGAAGGTCGGCTGTTTACCTTGGGATTGTACTCCAACATCTTTTTTTTTATATATATTTATTCACAGGTTGAACAACATAACATTAGTAGAGCCAAAGACACTTTAAGAGACAGCCTCTTTTGTTTTTTCTTGAATAAAATAAAAAAACAAAAACAAAACAAAAACAAAAATAAAGCAAAAAATTAAAAAAGGAAAAATATAATAATAATAAAAATAAAAGAGAATTAAAAGGGAAAAAAGAAAGGAAAGAAATGAAATATGGAGTGTATCATTAGGTTGCGTTCACATGACTCCAGAGCATTCCAAAGGGTCCACAGTCCATAATTAAGGTAACAGGTTTGCGGATTAACAATAATAATAATAATAATAGTAATAATGCATTCATCTTTTACAGAGCTTCTCCAGACGCTCAAAGTCACTTTTACAATTTAGTGCATTATTCATTCACTACATACTCGGTGATGATAGGCGAGACAACCAATCTGCGCTCATCAGCCACCGCCACCAAGCCCTCACACACACACACACTACATTTGAATTCAAGCACTACAGTATCTAACAAAAAAAAAAATAAAACAGAGACTACACATTTTCTTCTCCCAAAGAGTCACCCTAGCACCAAGCTTACATATTTCTATCCTTGTTATAAACAAAACCAATAGTACACACATTCACATATATATAAATATGATTCCATCGTTCCAGCAAGCCATGCTGACGCAGTGTTAAAGCTCGAAGTGGACATCATTTAGGTGTTAAGGGACTACATCTGTATTACTCAGCACCAATACTAGCAATGCGTGCCTTCAACCAACAAGTGGGAAAAATCAGAATTCTTACAATAGTTTATAAATGGGTCCCACATCTGGTGAAAAACATGCATTTTGTCTTTTAATGTAAAAGAGATTTTTTCAAGAGGTAGTTTTTCAGACATTTCCTTAATCCAATATTGAACATGAAGTTCGCCCCTTTTTTCCAGGTTGATGCTATAACCTTTTTTGCGTAGATAATGCTTAGATTTAAAAACATAATTTTGACATGCCCAATAGTTAGATTGTCCGGTAGAATACCTAAAAGGAATAATTTGGGAACAAGGGGAATTGAAACTTTCAAAATGTCCTGCAGAAAAACAACGACTTGTTTCCAGAAATCCCTTACAAAGGGACAGCTCCACAAGCAATGGACCAGAGTTCCCTTTTCTTTTGTACATCTATAACACAAAACAGAGTTTTTGGGGTCTATCTTATTCATTCTCACTGGTGTGAAATATACTCTCATTAACCATTTATACTGAGTAAAATTAATTGTGAATTTGCAGTATAATAGTGGATCTTCTTACAAGCTTTTGACCATTCCTCACTTGAAATTTCTACTTTTATGTCTGATTGCCAGGCCTTAAGGTACGCATTAGATGATTCAGAAGAGCGATTACTAAATATACTATATAACTTCGCAATCAGACCTTTTTGTTGAGGGTTTTTAATTAAGAACCTTTCTAGAGTTGATGTAGCAGGAATTGTCATTGATTGTCCCTGAGTGGATCGGATATAGTGTTTGAGTTGCAAATATTTGAAAAAATGCTTAGAAGGCAGCTTATACTCATATGCAATTTCTTCAAATGTTTTCATTGTTCCATTTCCAGGAATAAATAGATCTTTTATTTGTTTTATTCCTTGGTTGGCCCACATTTTAAAGCCTCCATCGGCCTGAAAGAATTAAGTTTTCCTTTAGAAATTTATGAGCATCATAAAAGATTGATATCATATTTTTCAGGATTGGATTGGAAATACTCTTTTTTTAAATGTGTTACATTATCTGAGTATAGGTATTCCGGAAAAGGCAGATCCACTGAGGAACATTCAATGTCCTTCCATGCTGGAGAATTGGCTGAAAAGTAGAACATCATCAATTTAATCTGGGCAGCCCAGTAATACCATAAAAGGTTAGGGCACTGAAGTCCGCCTCTGTCGAATGGTAGATACAAAAGTGATAGACGAAGTCTTGGTGGTCTATTCATCCAAATAAAATTATTGAACATTCTTTTCATGCTTGGAAAAAAAATGGGAGGAGGCGGCAGTGGGATATTCTGAAACAGATAAAGTATTTGGGGAAGAATATTCATCTTAAGTAGATTGATTCTACCTATTTGAGATATTGGTAGTGTAGACCAAGAATCTAATAACTTGGATGTAGTTGATAGAATAGAACTGTAGTTAACCTTGACAATATCCTCTATTTTGTTGCTTATATTTATCCCTAAATAAGAAAAGGCCCTGGAGCACTGTGGAGGCTTGCTGCTGCTGCTCAGCCCGGCTCACATGGCTTTGTCCTTTATTGTAACATGCTCTGTTGGGGGAGACTGAGCTGCATCATGGATTTTCTCTCAAATGGAGTAATTCATGTAAATGGGGAGAAGTGAGTCTATAATTATTGAATGGATGGTTTAGTGCTCTCTGTGTTCCAACCCCGAACGTAACCTCAAAACTAGCTGTGAGTTTTATTGCTTCACCTGAAAATCTGTATCCGTAAATGCAAGCATATTTTATGATTGACTATGTAATAAAGAAATCATAAGCTTACCACATAGAGCTGAGCACACACTAGACGATTTTTTTTTTCAGTCTTAAAAGATTTTGTGGAAAAATGGGGTTTCGCACTCCACAGGGCAAGTCAAGGCAAGTTTATTTGTAGAGCACAATTCATACACAAGGCAATTCAAAGTGCTTCACAGTTGCCGAGAAACAACTGAATTTAACGCGATTAGACCGACTGGGGGTTCACACATAATGACAACTCCTCCTCACTTCTCCCCATTTACCACAATGACCACGTTCGAGGGGGAATTCATGGCGGATTTACAGACTCCTCCTCCCCAGCTCTGACGAAGCATGTTCCTAATAAGGGCATAAGGGCGGGATCTTCACTGTAGACTCGGCCCTTGTGTGACGTGTAGCTCGCGCAGCTCCAATGCTAACAGTCCGACCCTCATTAAGTAGGAGATTTCTAAAACTGATCCTACCATAACCAGCCCAGTGCCTCTGATTGTGTCTAACCCAGCGTAATCACAGGAGGAATATCTAGCTGTGGACAGTTCCAAAAAATTAGGCACCGGGCATTAAAGCTGTTTTTAACGTGTAAAGTGCAATGCATTCCAATGGGAGACTAGCGGCTATATGGCGGTACTACAGCAATGGCGGCCTCCAGTGTCGTCGTCGCAAAGCAGAGCAGCCAGCGGCCATAGGAGCGGCCACACCACACGAGTCGGTCAAACAGCTGAAAGCTTAAAGGTTCTGTATCATGCTATTTTAGCCATTCCAAAGTAAAGTATAGGCATTTATATGATATATTGTACCTCTATCACTATGGAGTACTCATTTTTGAGAGAAATATAAGTATTTTGGGGGGGTATTTTCCCTACCCGGAAGACAAGACGCTTCGATTCAGTTAACTCCGCCCCTCTCTCCGCTCATTCCACATTCACAGTATTATAAATATAAATATCAAAAAGTGAAGTTACTTCACATAATGCAGTTTCATAAATGGCTAACACATATGCTAACACGCGTTTTGATTGACTCACCGCTCAGCATGGCATCCCCATCGGGTTATGAGAATGCGTTGGTTATAAAAGTTAATCCACTTTGATTCTGGCCAAGGTTCACCAAGCCTCCATCAGGTTGGTTGAGATAGTCGCTGAATCCCAGAAAGAAATTCCAACTTCTGGCGAGTGCACTCTTCTTTAGGAAGGTTGACTAGTCCTCTCGTAGCCAAACCATGGATCTAATAGAGCCAAATGCGCATCCGTGACATTATCGTAAGCAAAATGAACAGGCGGTGTCCAGAGTAGGTTAGAAAGAGCTCCGTCTTCACAAACAATGCACCCTCCGGCCGCGGGAGCGTTTGCTTACTGTCCCAGGACAGCACAGACGGTCGGAGACGGAGAGTTTTTTTTTTTTCTTTTTTTCTTTTTCTTCATTGCTCTCTTACAACAACAACAAAAAAAGCTGTTTTATAAATTAAAACCAGGCCGTAAGGCATTACATTACAGACGTAGAGCACTTCCGTTCCGCTGTGACGACACAACTGAACAGCTCAGTGGTTTACCAGGAGAGGGCGGAGCAGCTGCTCAGAGAGCAGGATTCAGGAGGATTACTTAGAACTGCGTGAATGAAGCCAAAAACCGCTCTGGGTGTTTTTGATAAGGAAATAGCATAAAAACTCCAAAAAGTCGATTTTGCATGATATAGGACCTTTAAGCTATGCGGCTTACTTTATGCTGCGTGCGGTGCATCGCTCTCTCCCTGCTACAGATAAGAGACGTCTGTTACCGGATTGGTCGACAGTGTCATGTGAACGCTGCCTGCTAACCAGCTTTGGTCTGTGGAGCTGATGTACAAGCTTGTTTATACATAGTTGTTGCTAATGGAAATTAAAAGTAGGCGACGCAAAGAAGCGGGACGTATTTCCAGTTGATTTAATAAGAAAAGAAGATTGACATCTGCCCCGTGGCGGAGGAGAGAAGCAGCTGCATTGTCCGAACACAGTGAGTGAAGCTAAACTCTGTGTGCGGTTGAAATGGTTTGTGTGAACTTTTGTTGATAACATTTTCTGCTGTTTAGTGTGGCCTGCGTGGGGCTGTGACCATTTCTTAGGTGTTTGTGCTGCTGTTATGATAGAAAAATGAAAAGGGAGCTAGCTGCAGTATTTCTCTGTGTGTATTTCGCTCTGCCATTGTGCCATCTGCTTTGTGTGTGTGTTCACTTTTGGGACGACAACATCACACGCATCTCCTGTGCGTCCAAAATAGGGATTAACATTTAAAAACATGTTTGATTTCCTGTGACTGGAGTCTAGTCGCGTCATTCTGCTGCCCACATTCCACGATTCAAACGCCAGTCAACTTGTGAAGCCCCCCACGCTACAAGACACGACTCTCTGCAACTTCCTTCAACTAGTCACGAGAAGACTGACTGCGACTGCAAATTATAGCAAAATCAGTGTGTGCTCCGCTTAAGTTCATATATTTGCAATAGCAAAAAGTTGCAACTTTTTTTAATTGCACTTTCTATTTTTAAGAGTACCCCAATTTATCTATTTACAACTACAGAAAATCCTGCAATTTGTTTTACATGTTTGGCTCAATTGAAGGATATCTTACCCCACACATTTGAGGGGAACAACGAGTAGCATTCCACGGTGGTAATAAGGAACTGGGTACATTTGCTCTGTGCACTGAAAATGTTTCTGACTGTGGGAAAATTGAGCCGTGGTGCAGTGGAGACTGAGGGAGTTGTGGGTTGTGTTGGAAACAGTAAATGTCAGTGCCTTTCTGTGAGCCGAGTGTGGGCTGCAGTCTCAGATCTGATCCCCCTCCGTGAGCTGACTGCAAACTGCTCTGTCTGAACCCAATGGCACAAACAGATGAAAAGTAAAAGACTTGTAAGATACAACTTTTTACTTCTAGCTCCTTTTCATCTGTTTGTGGCATGACAAGTTGGACGGCATTACAAAAATACAACTTACATCTTCTGCTATCATAAATAAAATGAATGTCTGCGGCGCCGGTTACTGGTGGACAGCGGAGTTTGTGGCCAAGATGATATTTCATCACAAAGAAAAAGACGTGACATTCCAAGTTTTACTGAATTGTTTTCTGGATCAGATAGTGTTTAACATGTAAAAGAATGAAAATGCACAGGCTAGGAATTTGCTGCTAATGTCAGGTCACGTGTGTCCCAGTTCTGAGTCATTGTGGGTCATGACAGATGTGGACAGCACTGTGGTAGATCTACTTTGAGTTTGGAGAAAATAGTTACTATAGTAACTGGTGTTGAAGAAATGAACCACTGGTTCTTCTGTAATATTGGGCCTGTTCACATCTAGCCTGGTTTTACCATACCCTCGTACTCATTTTGTTTCGTACCAGGGTCTGGATCTTCACAATTGAGCTCCGTTATCAGGTGGGAGGGGTGAACTCCTTTGAAACGATTGGATCTGATTTTTGCTAGCGTTTGGTCGTGACGTATGTAATGCGCCCGAGTGAGTGAAGCAGCTATCATAACTCTATCATAACTCTTGGGAGCATTCCTTACGCATTCGAAGGCTTCAGTTATCATTTCTGGATATTTGGGAGCCGAGCCAGAATGGATTGAAGAGCTTCCTTTACTTTTGTATCCACCGCCATTGCCAAACTACAACCAGCAAATGCGGCGCAAATGCTTGACGTCACCGACAACTCCGCCTCCCCCGCTCGCTGAATGGTAGGTTGAAATTCAACCGATGTAACACAGCCACTGAGATCAGACCCAGACGTAACATGTAGGGAAAAGATAATTGACCGGAGTTTACGGATGGCTAAGGCCAGGCTAGTTCACAGACCAGATACAAATGACACATTTTTGTGTTTGTTGAGAGTAATTATGTCTAAATGCAGGATTTTCACACTTGCACTTGTTACTAAAATATACTTGATTTGCAATCTTTTATCCTTATGAAGTTCTGACTAGTGCAGAATCTCCATGACTTCCTTCTTCACCTGTCAGTCTGTGACAGATTGAAGTGCAATGATGCCACAGCCTTTTTACTGAAAACAAAGAACACACTGTATTAAGTGTCATGTTACTGTCACTCATGGTGTCTAACTTACAATTAACTCCGAAGAGAGTCAATTCACAGTTACTGTGTAGAGTGGGACCATATCCAAACAGAGTACAATTGAACACATTTACTGTGCAGTCATCGTCGACTGGGCTGGGTTGATTGTTAATTGTGGACATTTCACCACTTCCTTTAAATGCCTTATGAATGAACTCTGAGGAGGTTAATCATCCTCGAGTCAATCAGCCCAGTCCAGTTGACAATACTTGAAAACCTCAATACATGGTTTGATTGCATGTGTCAGATATTTAAAAATAAATATGAAACATTTCCTTGATAAAGTGCACCCAGATGACTGTGCAGATGGTGACTGCCTCTGTGTGTGGACATATTTAGTAAAAGCTCACAGAAAACACCAGAAGCTTCGAGAGCCATGGTGCGCAGGTCTCTCCGTGCCGGGCAGCTTCAGATCTCACTCAAGTGTTTGTTCAAAGGCCCAGCAGCTCTTCCCCTGCTCTCGCCTCTGAATCTTTCTCTCGCTCTATCCTTCATCTGCCCTCTCTACTTTGTCCCATTCTCTGCTCCTTCTCCTCAGCTCTCTCTCCTCTGCTCCCTCGATCCTCTCCCTCTCTGTCAGAAGAGCCCTTCAGTCAGAGCAGCACGTACTTCAAACAGCGGTGTATTTGGGGCACCGCGGAACAAACAGGTACCACTCCTCTGCTCCGACTCCAGTGATTATGGCCTGCAGATACACGCAGAGAATGTGGTTACGGCACGAGAACCCGCCGGCGCAATCGTTCTGAAGTGGCACCTTTGTTCTTTGAAATGAGAAACGTGCACTTCTTGTTTAAATGTCACACGTCACTTGACAATTTCATGTTGAATTCACTCACTCAACCCCATTCACAAAGCAACGGCTGGGGGACCTGAGTTAGACGGCAATCCGGGTATTCTTAATGTAGCCCCTTAGCAACGAAGCCCGCCATATAAGCATTAGTGAAGCATTTCTTATTTTTTTATGGTTATGGTCTGTGGCAGACCATAAAATATACATCACAAAATGAACACAGAGGAGCAACGGAGAAGTTCGAACGATTCTGGCTAGCATCAAGCGGACAGGGTTGCGGTGGGCGGGACCGGCCGCTTGACTATAAAAGGGTCTTAAGCCCATATAGTTTGACTACCCCATATGACCTAACACACATGGGTCCCACATGGAAACTGCAGACAAACCCACTTATGGCCTTATTCCACAGGCAGGCGCGCATCAGATCAATGCCTTGAACCTTTCCATAGCAGAGGCCAGGGTCAAACCGGTCTGACCAGGTATAAGTTTTGGGGCTGATTGGCAAACGGGTGAACAGCCCTCACCAGTGATACGCAGGTCATACGGATTTAGTATTTCACAACATTATACTGCTGTTCTAAAAGGGGTTTTTGCCGAAATTAGCATTTAGCCGTTGTTAGCGCAACTTTCATAGTTCATATTTATCGGTTTCTTTTCTGTTTTATTACAGCTTGGCACCTCTGAATGATTCAATAACTCCCACCAGACGACAGCATTTGTCCACATTTGTTCTCATCGCGGCTTACAAAACTTTTAATGACGATCTGTACAGTGGGCTCCTCTGTGGGGGTGCCACCCACAACAAATGTGTGTGTGCGTGTGGTGGAAACAGAAGGGTGTGCCACGTAGATCGTGGCGTGCGCGGTCGACTCGGGCTAGGTGGAATAGCGGTTTTATAGCCCAGGTGGGGCCCACAATATTTTGCCGGCTAACACCGAACACTATCAAATTAACACGGGAACATTTGCTACTCTACTTATATCTGTATCATGGTCATTAGATGAAAGTTCTGGAGGTTTTATTTATTTGGTCAGGACAATGCATGTTAATGAACATACATGGGTCTAATGCATGTAAACAAGCCACACAGGATTGTAGCCTTGGGCTAATTTGCGTCCGTCATCACCCATGCGCACTCTCATTCATCCTGGCCTATTGTACATGTTTTTAGCGGTAGGGGAAACCGGAGTACCCGGAGGAAACCTATGCAGACACGGGGAGAACATGCAAACTCCACACAGAAAGGCTCCATCCAGGTGGGAATCGAACCCCGGACCTTCTAGCTGTGAAGCACGAGCGCTAACCGCTGTACTACCGTGCCGCCCGGTTTAAGTTGAATGGACAGGTCAGAGAGAAAGAGGCTGAAGAGCAGGAAGAGACATTCAGCAAATTGTGCGCAAAGCAGCCTTAAAAGGTCCTATATCATGCAAAAACTTTTTGGAGCTTTTAACCATGTTGTAATGCTATTTCCTTAAAAACACCCCAGAGTGGTTTTTGGCTGCATTTGCGCATGTCTTATAAATCCTCATAAATCATGCTCTCCGAGCAGCTGCTCCGCCCTCTCTTAGTAAAGGACTAGCTTTAGCCATCTTACGTAAGATTGTCAAACCACCCCCATCTTGTGTCCGCGCCGCCCCTGCAGAGTAAACATACATGCCCCCTTCTTCAGTGGTGCGAGTCATTTTTGCGCTGAAGTTGTGAAGAAGGGGGTTCCTTTCTAACCTACTCTGTAAAAGGACACCAGTTATTATTTTTCTTAGAAGAAGAACTTTATTTATATAGCGCCATTCACAGACAAGTCACAAAGTGCTTCACATGAGACAATTGTACACTCACTTGGATTGTTCACCCACTAATAGGGAACATGAGCTGGGTTTAGACCGTCGTGAGACAGGCTAGTTTTACCCTACTGATGATGTGGCCTTGGTGGGAATCGACCCCGGACCTTCTAGCTGTGAAGCACGAGCGCTAACCGCTCTACTACCGTGTCGCCCATAAACAAAAGCTCCCGTAAAATATGTTTTAATTGGGAAAATACTATTTTTCACTAAATGAATAATAATGAGCTGGACTGTAGCCACATAAAAACGGCTGCCCCCTAGTGGCTGGAATGAGCATTCTGGTTATTTCTTTAAAAATGCATAACTCCGTACAGAATGGGCCAGAGACCAAAAACAGCACAACTAGTATTGAGATCAGAGGAAAGGTCCATAACGTGTAGTTTTTATATTACCATTCGAAATTAAAAGTGAGGGATTTAATCATCGCACTGCAATATGATAAAACAGAAATGACTTGAATCGATGTTAACCCAGTGCGGTCCGCTCTGTCTCCTGTCCCTCACCCGTCTGTTCCTCTCGGTGGGAGCAGACAGGCGAGGGTTGCTGCTGTGGTACATGCTTCAGTCTGTGGCGTGTGAAGACTATTATCTGGACAGCACTGACAGACTGGGTCCAGACAAAGCAGCCGCGCTAAACAAGCCATCACGCTCCCGCTGCAGTACATGAACAACTCACCAGGTAACAGCAAATTAGTATTTAGGATTCACCGCATGACATGTCAGAGGAGTCAAGGGCACGGTAATAATGATCTTTTTCTCTGTTGCTTCATGTCAGGGAGAACGTGTGCCTCTACGTTTAGACAGACCCAGTACACTTTACATGTGGGCTCTTCAATTTTGGGGGTTTACAAAAGAGTGACACCTCATTTCCTGTATTCTGGCTTTTAGTTAGTAAATGATAAAAGGATGCAGGATGCCCTCCCGCGCTATAGCTAACGTGGCTTCGAGTGCAAAATATATGTGTTTAATTCTCTCACCGCTGAAATATTATGGAGGGTCCAGCGATGCGCGCGTATAAAAAGCCAGCCTCGAGCGTTCACCACAAACCCAGCTCAGAGCAGCTTCAAACACCGGGGAAACTTCCAAGCTCCCGAGGCTGTGTGAGCTAAAATGCCGAGGAGGGCGGCTAAAAACACGGCCACTCTCCCGTGGAGTCGCTGTACACAGGCAGCGCTTTGGCTTCACTGAACGAATAAGTGTTTAAAGCAGTACTAAGTAACGTGTTTACCTTAATAAATCCTTTCCGTAGTTCCTCTGGGGTAATACAAGTGATAATGGGATGATTGGAGGGTCTTTCATCTCCCCTGGTGTCTCTGGCCACGAAAACCATGCTTGCAACTTGCCTGCCACCAGGGCGGAGCCACCAATACACACTAATAGAATCACGGAGAAGAAGCTAACAGGCTAACGGGCAAAGCTAACTGCGGGCTAGCGCCACTTTAAACAGTATTTACAGCCAAGTTTGAGTGAAAAAAAATATTTCCATTGTATAACTGGATGTACAACACCCCTCTCTCCCTTCACCTTTTCTATCAGCGTAGTATTTACTCTCCAAGACATTTAATAAGTTAAAAAATCGTAACTTTCTAAGACACCTGCAGTTGCGCTTATGGCCTCTAGGGGCAAGAGTTACTTAGTACTGCTTTAAAGAATAATATAATCAAAGTTCTTAACCCGCTTTAATAAAAGTAAATGTACCTGTAAGCCACTGTTCTCTTGGTAAATTTGACCGTGCACGAAGAGAAAAGTTCAGTATAGGCCTATTTCCATTGCTGATAACAGCTGCGGCTTATAGACTAGTGCGGCCTATATATGTAAAAAAATAAATAAAATAAATGTAAATCTTAATCAATCTTGTTGGTGTGGCTTATATTCAGGTGCGCTCAATAGTCCGGAATTTACGGTATGAGAAAAAAGTGTAATACAAAATCCATCAGTCTACCCCAGGGCAGCTGTCGCTACAATAGCAGCTTAACACCAAGTATGAAGTGAATGAATAATGCACAAAAAATCATAAAAGCGAAGCGCAGTATAGGCCTAATGCATTATTATGGTTACAATCCCAAAGAAGTCAAACCACCAGCAATGCTCGGTTAAAATGTACAATATTTACAATAAAGAACTGTTGGGACATATGAGAGCTTCTTGAGCAGTCTCAATCTAATACGGTCAATGTAAACGCATCAGAGTGGATGACCAAAGGAGGCCCAAAAACGTTATTAGAAGAGTCATCACTTATCAATTTGGTAAAAATCCAGAACTGGAGAAATGGGTCCAGAACAGACAGCTGTGGGAGGAGTTGTATCAACCTTGGAGTGTATTAATTAGGATATCTTTGTCACTTACAGGTTTACTCCGTGTAAAGAATATTGACATTTCAAAACAATATTACTAAAGGAGAAGTCAAAACTAAAACTACTCAAAGAAGATACTCTAGTACCACAGGAAAGGACAGTAGCTATCGCAACAACTCAGGATCGATGGGGTATATCAGGAGCTTCTGGATGCTCTGTAATTCCATAATGTACTTGGCACTGATGCTCAGCGGCAGAGACAGGTGCAGAGATCCAGCTCATCATTGTGCGGACAGCGGAGTTACCTGCCCTCTGACTCCATCATGAAGACGTCATGTTGGATCTATCAGCGAGTCATCTGGGTAAATGGAGGGCAAGCAGACATGGAGTAAACCAATCAGGAGAGGGCCCTGGCGAGGGGTCGGGCGGCGGAGTTGTGCCAAAGTCCAGTCGGGCGTAAAGAAGGCTTCACACCAAGAAAAGCCCTATCAGTACCTCCTCTCATTTCTTCATGTTTCATGTCTGTGAACAGCTTTCACACAGCGGACAGCCGACACAACAGCATAAGACTTTCTGTGCATGTGTAGGGCCGGATAATGTTCTACAACAGAATGTGCTTTTGTAAACAAAGGCTTCACCGTTGTGTTTCACTCAGCACTTAAAGTTATAGTCTATAAGTTTAAATGTTATATAAATGTAATAGATTGCGTTTAATTGACCGCTTGGGTCTGAAATTCTACATAACACAAGTAATACTAATAATATTTTTTCTAAAATCCCTCCCTTTGCTGATCTCAGACACTAATGGTGCATTCCAAGCAACTGGTAACAGGTACATTTCCGACCTTCCACTTGGAAAAATGCCTTGGAACGCCGCTCGAACTGGTAATCACAACTTGAAAACTCAGAGTGCTCCGAGTTCAGATACGAGATGAAGACAGCAATGGCGGCCGCCAGTGGAGGAGCGCAGCTAATGATAAAACCAGCACCGGCTCCAGAACAAACAGACTGAGGGTGCATCAGAGTTTCAAAAGGGTGTTAACAGAGATTCTCGCCATTAATGCGCATTTTAGAGGATGGAAACAGATTTATCGCATAAAGTTTCAGGTAGCGTTCATGCTAACAACAGTGCATTGCAACTATGGACCATGTTATCGACTAAAAACATGCCCAGAGATGCGTAGAGCGGTTTGTATTGGTAATATTAAACTGGAACACATCTTATAAAATTGAAAATAAAATGGGTAATCAATTTGAATCTCATTGCTTGTTTGTTTTTTCAAACGACATATTGTTTTCTTCATTTATTTATGGTGTTTAAGAGAGGCGTATTGTTAGCCTATAGCTTTGCACTAATACATAACTTTATGAACTGTCTAGCCCAGCCGTCTCAGACATGCGGCCCGGGGGCCAAATGCGGCCCGCAAGATGATTTCTTATTTATATTACATGCAGCCCGCCGGTAAATAGCATTAAATACGTTAGAACTACATTTCCCATGAGGCAGCGCGCGGTAGCGCCAATGCCGCTGCGGACGCGAGAATGACAACGTCAGACAGAGGAAGAGAGATGCGGCGCTTCGGCAGACGACTTATCAACTTTTTTCAACAAAGCAGCGGACTGTGAGACCTGAAACAGGTGGAGACTGTCAGAACGCGAGGGAGAAACTGTAGTTGTGCTGGAAAAGTTACAGCACTGCAGCATGACAATAAGCACCTTTACCATCTTTACCTTTATGACTTTGCAAAGTGAACACATCGGAGTTAGTGTTTAAAAGCATCACAACTGTAAAGTGAGGAGCCTTTTCTCTCCATCTCTCTCTCAGAGCAACATTGTGCTCACACAAGAAGCACATCATGTTATTTAATTTAATCTTTATTAAGGACACATGTGGGAACACATGATCCATAGTTACATTAAAAATAGAGAATATGGAAATGTATAAAAATACTGCAAATAATTACAGCAACATTGACAGTAAAAAATATAAGCACCATCCATTATCTAACTGTAGGTCAGAAAAAGGCAAGAGGCCAATGACTCCACATTATTTACATGAGGTGAATCTCACGGAGCTGATCTCAGACTCACCAGAGTCTGTAAAATGGCATTTGGAGAGTTGCCAAGTCTACACATTCATTGATGTATTTATTTATATTACAGAGTCATTGAAAATGAACACAGTACAAAACAAGTTTGTAGCTGATGCTCATTATCAGCTCCAGTCTCTGGTTGGGCCTTTCTACACTCAATTAAAATGACATTTGAATTACATTTTGCATTTCTTTCTAAATAGGCAAACAGACAGAAACTGGACCTGACTCCTGAAAGATCATTCACTGATGCCCTGAACCAATTTACCTGAACCAAAATGAGATTAATTACAAAAACACTAATTGTCTAAGACGCTCAGCAAATGTTGGAAACCTCTGGAAGCTTAAAAATGTGCAGATAGGTCACGTACAGTCTATTTTAAAGTACATTACAGCAAACAATAAAAAATTGCTATATCATAATTGACTTAATAATAAAGACTTTGTCTGTTGCGGCCCCCGACCAACACTGGGTTTGCATTTTTGGCCCCCAGTCCAAATGAGTTTGAGACCCCTGGTCTAGCCCAACGCATCCCAGTCATGAAGCGACTTTGGCTTCTTCAACCAGACTGTAGAAGGAACTTCAACATAGCGCAGCCGAGATGAACCACTTTGAACCACTCCCCCACCCTCGCTGCTTCATGAAGCTTTGATGATGTCACTGACTCATACTCCGAACCATGCCTCGCCTGGACACGCGCTGATTACTCGGCTCACACTTCGAAGCCTCGACACAGAACGTTATTATTACAGGTAAAAACAAGCAACAAAGTCTGACAAGATAAATTAATGTGGCCGAGAACAGGAAATGCTGCAGCTGGACTTAAATCACACACAGTGCGCCCTCTGCTGGGTGAATGCTGCAGTTATTCTGCCATAACCAGGTAACCACCGGCCATCATCAAAACTCTATAATGGAAACGCATGTACATTTGCTTTTGTTAGGCAGTTGTTATGCACATGTTAGACAGATGCACATTTTCCTTTGACAAAAACAACATTGTAGCCAAGCATTTTCATTTATGTCAGCCATGTTGTTTTCTCTTCGTCCGGCATCAGAGATCCAACCTGACGTTCTGACAAATTGGAAGGGTGTTCCGTTTGAAATGTATTCCGTCGGAGTTTCCAAGGACAACTGAAACGCAGCATTGACATTTATGGTCTGAGCAATAAAGGTTATCACTATTTAGCTGCTAAAAAGTGACAAACAAAAGATTAGGAAAGCTTTGAGAATGATTTACAAATGATGCAAGACGTATTTTCAACCAATGAATACAGTGCAGAAATGTAGTATTTTTTACCACAAAACTTTTAGCGTAAAATGTGGTTTTATTACACACTTAATTAATAGTATGATATTTTGGAATGTGGGCCTGCAGGGCATCTCAAAGTGACTGAAGCAATAGGAACCGGCTCTCCCCACTCCATGTTGAGCTGCCTATGCGTGAGCAGCTGTGAATCTCCCACCATTTCCGAGTGTCTAGTGCAATCCTCCCTCACAATGAGCCAACCCTCATCACCGCCGCTCATCTCCGCTCCATCGGCCGCGGATACAACAACTCATTACGGTTACGTCAGCTCCCCTCAAGCACCGTCATTAAAGTCAATATTGTACTAGAGACTCGACTGTGCGCGGGGCAGGCGGCACCTCACGGACTCGTCTGTTAGATATGCTGAAAGCTCCCTCATGAAGATTAGCATGAAGCGGGCACCACTTTGATGTGCCTTCTGCGTGTGATCACATGAAGGGCGCAGCACCAAACGGCCCCGTCCCCCCAGCCCATTCCGCTTCAATCACCGCGACACAGCCGGCTATTGTTTGGCGCCGGGTGCAAGGACAGCGGTCTAAGCAAGGCCAGAACCATCAAAAAAGATGCTCAGCAAATGTTCCAGTGTTAATTTGACACTGTTTTATATGAGTCCAACCTTCTCAGTGCAAATGTGAATTGACTCTTCAGAGTTAACCTGTTACCTGACACCTTAGGTTTAGGGTTAGGTTTAGAGCAGGAGTCTCAGACATGCGGCCCGGGGGCCAAATGCGGCCCGCGAGATAATTTTTTGCGGCCCGCGAGATGATTTCTTATTAATATTACATGCGGCCCGCCGGTAAATTGCATTAAACACTTTAGAACTACATTTCCCATGAGGCACCGCGCGGTAGCGCCAATGCCGCTGCAGACGCGAAAATGACAACATCAGACAGGGGAAGAGAGATGCGGCGCTTTTGCAGATGATTTATCAACTGTTTTCAACACAGAAACGGACTAACAGCAGCGGACTGTGAGAGGAGCTTCTGAAACAGGTGGAGACTGTCAGAACGCGAGGGAGAAACTTTAGCTGTTCAGCTAAACATGTGCTGGAAAAGTTACAGCACTGCAGCATGACAAAAAGCACCTTTACCATCGTTACCTTTATGACTTTGCAAAGCGAACACATCGTAATTAGTGTTTAACGTCACAACAGTAGCCTGGCCTTAGCCATCCGTAAACTCCGGTCAATTATAATTTCCCTACATGTACGAAATGAAATGAGTACGAGGGTTTGGTAAAAACCAGGCTATCACAACAGTAAAGTGAGGAGCCTTTTCTCTCCATCTCTCTCAACATTGTGTGCTCACACAAGAAGCACATCATATCAATTAATTTAATTTTAAGGACACGTGTGAACACATGATCCATAGTTACATTAAAAATAGAGAATATGGAAATGTATAAAAATACTGCAAATAATTACAGCAACATTGATAGTAAAAAATATAAGCCCCATCCATTATCTAACTGTAGGTCACAAAAAGGCCTGAGGCCACTGACTCCACATTATTTACATGAGGTGAAGCTTATTGCTAGTGCTCATTATCAGCTCCAGTCCCTGGTTGGGCCTTTCTACACTAAATTAAAATGACATTTGTTGTACATTTTGCATTTCTTTTGAAGATTTTAATCTTCTTTGTGCTGTCCACGGATACCTTAAAAGAACAAAGCGATCTCAGTACCAGTTGCGTCTATGCTCCTATGTAAATGTTACCTGACTCCGGACAGCACAGCACCGCGCGTTCAACACTGGAAGGGAAGTTTAGGTATTCGTCAACACCACTCTATAAAACTAATAATACACACCAGAATATAGATGACCAGGATTCGGAAGATTAAGTCACGAAGATTTATTTCCTAACAGGCCATCTAAGTACAGAGCTCTGTCCCCCCCTGGTTCCCTAGCAATAACTCCTGCAGCTCTCCGTTAACAATGGAAAAAACTGTTATCCTGGGGGAGGCAGAGTATACGTCACATTTTCCCATCATGCAATATTTTTGAGCCTAAAACTACATGTCGTTGTTTCCATTGGTTCCCAAGCCGTCATGTGACGTTTGGCTCCGCCCTGCCGCCATTTTACCATTGTCCTGTTTTGTTGAGCAGCAGCAGTTTTAGCTCGGACACCCCCTCGAGTCTGTGATTTTCCACTGTAACAAAGAGCTAAAAAACACTTCGGACAAACTTTTGGTTAAGATTGCTAAATAGTCAAAAGAACAAAACATTACGTAAAATATTATAACTCTTCATACCCCCTTTTGATCTCCGAGGAGATCATTTAAACCATAATATTTTCTAGTTCACAAAAGTACAGCCTGTATCAAAAGTCAAAGTACAATTTCCCACAGTATAATACCAAAATAACATGTCCACTTTATGTTGGGCATACTCAACCAGCCGCTCGGTGGTTTCAAAATCTTCTCTCTCCTCCCAGGTATAATTTCCGCTTATTAGTCTTTCCATGCGGAACTTGGGTGGTTTGTACTCCATGTCAACGGTACATTTCAACTTTTCCGTCCCCCTGGGACCGTCCCATTTTCCATCACAGCCTTATTCGAGGTCGTTCCATTCATATTTCAAGGCCTGCTGTACTTTTTCCAAGTACAGGCTGGGACCACCCCCTTCTGGCGTTTCCCTTTTCCCGAGCTCCATGTCCCCCTGGGGCGCACCACCCATCGTATAGATGCCCCCAGTGGAACCCAAGAGTAAGGACAACAATACAGCACCCAAAAGCAGATTACAATCAACACAGTTTCATATAATCCTTAAAGCCTATTATAACAAAAACAGATATAGAAATAGCCAACAATCCTCCTTTCGGTGTCTCCTAAGACATCGCAATCAGACTGAATAATTATCATGAAATTACAGTTACAGATGAAATGTTCTTGAGCTAGTCGTTGGTTATTGTTGCCTCTGTCCGTGCAGCTTCGGCGTCTGGGCTATAGAATCATATACTCACCACTGGGGTGTTTTTTATTTGTTGTGTTTGTTTTGCACCTTTAATCATATTTAATCATTTGGGTCAACTATTCTCATAATTACAACCACTTACGTGCACCCACAGAGGCAAGGAACCAAAACAGAATTCTGTAACAGATACACAAAGAACAGACATTAAAAATTACACACAAAAAATTCTCATCAAGATCGCTCACCGTGAGCCGGAGGACGACCATGCCAGCTAATTTTAAAATATGGCTGTACTCAAATTTAACTATTCAACTTGATTTATCTATTGGAATGTTGTCAATTTTATCTGGAAAATTCAGGGATATAAGCACACAGGTTTCATTAATCCTAAATTTGTAGAGAATGTATCTATATCTGAAACGTATGTCTTATATCGTAGTTTGCCATAAAATTTATCAATTTGTCACTTTTTGTTTGTATTTTAGATATATTTACCATATTTGCGTTTGTTCTTTCCCGTGCCCAAAATAAGCCAAATTATAATCGTCCCATAATTAACACCCCCTTCTTGGACTGAGAAAAACTCAGTCCAACAAATTGTAAAAACAACCTTCCATAGATGAGACCTCTATCCTTGAACAGGAAACACAGCAAACCAGCTCAAAAATTCACTGGAGATTAATACTTCCAGCATCTGCAAAAACCAACACAATACATATATCAACACAAAGAAAAAATGAACAAAATTAATAAATGTCAGGGCGAGTTCATGGAGACTCTATTTGGTTTTAGTGAGTCAATGTGGTTCAACAGGGCGAGTGATAGGTGTGAGACCACTCGTCTGGTTTCTCTGGGACCTTGGCAACAGCGTACCAGGTCCTGGCCATAACTCCAAAAACGATCAGACCAACTCTGTTCAGTCCAATTGTGGCCCAGAATCAGGCAAGGTTGGCAAGGAGCATTCTCAGCAGCTCCCGGGACTTCAGATTCTGGGTGAATAAACTTAAAAAACTAAATCAACATAGTTCCAATATAACATACAATCTTGTCAAAAAATCAGGATCCTCTTTAGTCCCATGAGCAAAGAGGAGCCGGATCCAGGCATCAATCGGCCATTAAAAGCTCATAAGAGTAACCTTTTGGTCTGCTCACGGATTGAGCACCGAGAGCAGAGCAAGAGCAAGGGCCAAAGCCCAATTCATTTCAGTCTAAGACCATTTAGGCAATTTATAATTATAGAGTTCTATTACGCCAACATAACAATGCCCTCTAAGGCTTCACATTTAAATTTTGTATTGAGGTATTCTAAGCTTTGAATTTAGTTGTAATTTTAAAGATAATTGATTAATTATTAGTAAATAAGCCAGCATCATCAGGTCTTAAGGACCACTATATTTTGGTTCATTTAATAAATGTTCAGTTAAGTGAAAATGATTCTCCACCATTATGTCGTGGAATGAATTGGAATGTTGGAAAAAATTGATACAAGTCTAGCATTAAAATAAAAAAAATAAGACACAGATTAAGAGTACAGGAGATTTGAAAAATTCAAAAAATGTTACAAAACTTTTGTTTCACTCAGCGCTTTGATCAAGGGGCTTAATTTTAGCCTGTTGTCCAGGAGAGAGAGCAAATGAGAATCAAAACAAGACATTTTATATTATTGTGCCAATACAGGTGTAAACAATTTGCAGTCACACCGTGTTTACCTTTTACAATTTTGTTGGTTTACGGGAACATTTATGTCCCTTAAAGTTAGCCTTAAAAGCTTCTCCATATACCAAATCTTAATTTGTCATAATAAACTTTTGTGTAGCAGTTTACGGGTGTTTAGGCGGTATGCAGAGATGATTTGTGGTGGGTCCAGTTCAAGCGTCAGCAACCATTGTCTAACGTATGACTCAAGACAGCCATGTCCATCATGTCCGAGGACAGAAACAGGAGTCTTAAGGGCTCTATTGCATAGGTATGCTAGAGTCTGTCCTGCGAGATCACAGGCACTGGTTAGGTGGCAGCTCACAGACTCTGTGGTTCTTCCAAGAAGCCCACTAATGTGGTGTCAGGTAACAATCTTATAGCTCAGATGTGTTTCACCTGTCTGCACCAACATGCCAAGAGACTGTCTGTTCACTGGTAACAGTTCTGCCATGGCTGTACACCCACCGCCAGGAGCGTTGTCGCAACCGCCTCGTTCTCGAACGTTGCTGGTCCAATTTTGGTTCTGGATCTCGTCTGAAAACACCTTAACCACAATTATCATCAAAACCACCACAACCATAAATCGCTCCACATTTAGGTAAACTTTTTAGTAACCATTTAAGTCTTTTTCTTTAATTGTGTTACTCCTTTAAGCTGCATCTTTAAAAGTTGCACTTAATTTTCTTTGTATTTTTAGTTCAGCTTGCTCTCACTTCTGGTCAATGGTGTACAACAAATTATGTACCATAAATGTATTCATTAATTTATTAAATCTGTTTATTGGGTCTCCCAAAAAATAATAATTCAAAATTTTGCATATTGCTTCTTCATAACTTTTAGTAATGCATCCAAGATGGTGCATGAACAAACATAGACTTTAAATGGATAACGGTCTGTACTCCAAATCAATGCGTCCAAAGTTATAACCTATAAACACTTTTGTTCTCATTCCATGTCACCACAGTGGAGAGAGAGATTCTAATCTTTTTTAGAAACCTCTCTGTCTGGGGCCTAAAATATTCTATTCACCACAATCACTCAAAAAAATAAAAATAGCATCTTTCACACATTAGTTAATTTTTGATATTTCATAATAGCAATTTTATGCTATTGAGACATAGCACTGCCTTCAGCAGAAATGTCTAAAAAAATAATAATTTCGTTATTATACTTTCAGGATGTTTTCCCTCTCTCAGGAGGGGAAGCTATTTCCTCCACATAGGTCTCTGAATACAGATGGATTGGCCACTTCCTCAATGTATCAAGACCTCATGTTTAATAATTTCTCAATTTTCTTTCTTTGCTTCATCCACACAATCATTCATACAGAGCAAATACAGCCTCTTTTTTTTCTTACTCATGTAACATCTCTAAACTTTAACATGCACAGATTTCTTCTGAGCAAGGAACTCCCTTATTTTATAACTTTCCGCTCCCCTCAGTCAGGTTGGGGCTGGTTCTTCTCCGTTGGGGCATACCCAAGACCCCCTCTCCTGCTTCCTGAGGGGGCAGTCATGCTTCCTCACCAAGGAATTCTTTTGGATCGTAAAAGTGGTGCGACTGATAAGGATTGTTTACCACAAAACCAGATGTCCTTAAGTCAAGCTTCAATGTCTTAACCAAAACCATTTGGCCTCCAACATCAACTCAAGGTTTAAGCATAAACCAACGTTATCTTAACTTACAGGTCACTTAATTACCCGACTCTCCCCAGGAAGTCAGGAAGTCACTTTAACACATGCCTAGTTCAGCAAGTCATTGCTTACAAATAGATTTAACAATACTTTGCAATCGCACACAAATTCATCGCAACTATATTCAAAATGATGCTACATTTTTTCTTACATTTCTAAATGTAAGTCCCAACCAATGTTGACTTGCATTGCTGAAGCCTATGACACAAAAATACTTTTCAGTTGGATTCATAGCGTTTAAGCAATGTCTGTGAATTTGAAACATTGGCTTTCTGTTACACAACATTATTGTTTGCTCTTCAATTTTATACCCTCCTCCAAGCTACTGAAGGTGGTGCCTTTTTGATTGGAAAAATAGATGTATTCCAACTATTATTCCTGCCTTTTTCAAATCTCCAATTACTGTTACTATACCGACTTTGGCATAAAAGGATTTCCTTAATCCCATGCCATGAAATAGGTCTTTAATTTTTATTGAAGTCACACCTTTAATTGCGTCTAGTGGACTTTTAGACCACAAATTTCAAGTAAATCAATTAAACATTCTTAATTTATGCACAAATTCATCATTACTTTGATCTGGACCCGGTAAATATTTCTAACTTTAGTTTTTTCTCGGGTACCATACATTTTATGCTTTTTGTTTTACACAGGATTCTACTAATCCATAAATAGTTTTGGACTATTTCCTAATCTTTCTGAGAGGTCTGTATACCTCTGTATACTTCACAGAAATTACTAATGTTAGTTTTCTACAAAAAGTCTTTGGAATTTTTCCAAAGGAACACTAAAAAGTCCTCCTGTACTTCACACTCCGCTTTACAGCACACACACCACACCACAGCACCACAGGACACCACACTCTTCACACACTCGTCACTCCACCATAAACACATATGACAACGAGACAAGACAAGACACCAGAATTTCACAATAATCCCATCACCACATGTACAAATATCCAGCCTGGCCATACAAGAGCTCATTTGCATTTTGGCCAGTAGAATATTCACAGATATCATAACATAATAAACTACTCAGTGGTTTATAGGCCACTGGGACCGGGTCCCCTGCATTTACTGGGGGTCCCGTTGGAATAAGAGGATAATTACCATGATGTGTGGCTCCTTTTGGGAGCTTAGTCAATTCCTTAGTCTTTTCTCGATTGCCACCTGTAGGTCCGATACCTCCTTATTTGCCTGTCTCAGCCTCTCCTTCCAGTCCTCCTCCCCCTCATGGTCTCTTTTCTTAAGTTTACAATAACCTTCAATCTACAGTTTGAACAATATGCTTTTTCATAACTGGCCCCAGCCAATAAATAACCCTTATCTAAATAGATTAGACAATAAAACGTAAATTTCGATTAGGGTGATCAGGCCTGATCGAAAGCCACATTTCCGTCTTTTAAAATGGCTTATTCTCCCCCTTCATGGTCGGGAGATCCATTTAAAATATTCCCCTCTTATCTTTTTATTACTCTTTAGTAATGTTTCTACTCTGCTCTACTTTTCACATGCATTACATGTTGACAAGAATTAACCTAATGTTTGGTTATATATTTTCAAGTCTTCGACTATTCTAATATGACCAATTCCAATTGTTTTCTCTAAGTTGAAGTAACATTTGCATCTACTGTGAGACATCTAGACCTAAAGTCTTTTACAGTCTCAGTTTACATTTACTTGCACTGTGAAATTTTCTTTAATTTGTATGATTAACATACTTAACTTTGGATTTTTTACAAAAATGAATCATGCTTGAGCACTGTTTTTCTTGTACTCTTGAGCAAGGCACTCCTCCTTAACATGCACAGACTTTTCTGTGTAAGGCATTTTCTCTTATTTTACTTTACTTTGCTACACTATTTTAAAATCGAACTTACTCTAGATTAAAATAATATAATAGCAAGGACTTACTTACATTACAAGGCACAATTCTTTACTATATAAGTTACTCTGTACGTATTAAACTTTTCATTAATTCTTGTTGGGCCTTTTGGTGTTCTTCCGTTGCCTGCTACGTCTGCACCTGTGAGTTTTTCTTCCGCTGATAACTAGTTTGATGCTGCCACATCCACATCCACCACTCCATGGAGAGTTAGCTGCGGGTAGAGGGTGGAGCCTGACTCTCCGCCCTGTTCGTATGTAGGAGGGGCCGTTGGGGCCAAGGCGGGAGCTCCTCCTCTCGGGAGGGGCTTTTGAGTCCCGCCCCCCGAAGTGGGGGAAAAAATCTTATTGTTTTTCATCCATTGTGCTGTGGCCAGTTCACGGGCTGGTTCTATTCGTTTTCTCAGTTGTGCACAGGCCTCGATTGCTTTGTTCATGCCTTTTCCCGCCATCTTTTCAAAAGAGGCGACGCCTTACTGACCATCCTCACCCATCCTTCTCCTTATTAATTCCAACATTTTCTTACCTCCTTGTAACTGTTCCCTTTACACAAATTATACTTACCGCGACTTCAACTTACCTCCTATACCTTTATAATTACAAAAAACCGAACATTAATTCACCAAATTATCTATATATTTCGCCAATATTTCGCCAATTAGTGGAATTTAAGGACCTTATTAGATCCTAGGGCCTCCAACCCGAATTTTAGACAGCCCCCAAGTCTGTCAACGACCTTATTTCAACGTTTTTCTTCAGTTCACGCGTCCGTGGCCTTGGGAAGGTCCTACCTACGTACCTTTCAGCTTTTACAGGGATATACCCAACGCGTAGTCCTTTACTTATTTTGGGGACTCAAACCCAGCGCCAATTAGTAGAATTTAAGGACCTCGAAAGGTCCTAGGGCCTCAAACCCAGAACTTTAGGGACTTTAACCCTTATGGGACTTTAACCCTTATGGGACTTTAACCCTTATGGGGACTCAAACCCCAGCGCGCTTTATCTTTAAGGATTTCCAAATCCTAGGGACTCTAACCCAGAACACTTATCTAATTTTGTTTAACTTTATTTAACTTCTTTTTAGTTCGGTATTTTAGGTATTAATTATAACATTTTCCCTTCTTTCTTCCACCATCAATTCACAGATTTCACCATTCAACAGTCAACTTCATTAAAAATTAATCTAAAATTTGGAAAAATATGCCAATAGACGTACTTTGAGACTCACACAATAGTAGAGATCAAAAGTCGTCTTACCTTAATCTAGATGGACGTCCGTGAAGCCGCTGTTGAGTGGTCGTGGAAGAAAGTTCCGGTGCGTCTACCGCCAGATTTTCACCGAGCTGGACCTTCGCCACGCTCGTTTGTTGACGAACCAAATTCCCCCTTCAGCTCTGTCGGGGTCACCATATGAAGATTTTAATCTTCTTTGTGCTGTCCACGGATACCTTAAAAGAACAAAGCGATCTCAGTACCAGTTGCGTCTGTGCTCCTATGTAAATGTTACCTGACTCCGGACAGCACCGCGCGTTCAACACTGGAAGGGAAGTTTAGGTATTCGTCAACACTACTCTATAAAACTAATAATACACACCAGAATATAGATGACCAGGATTCGGGAGATTAAGTCACGAAGATTTATTTCCTAACAGGCCATCTAAGTACAGAGCTCTGTCCCCCCCTGGTTCCCTAGCAATAACTCCTGCAGCTCTCCGTTAACAATGGAAAAAACTGTTATCCTGGGGGAGGCAGAGTATACGTCACATTTTCCCATCATGCAATATTTTTGAGCCTAAAACTACTTGTCGTTGTTTCCATTGGTTCCCAAGCCGTCATGTGACGTTTGGCTCCGCCCTGCCGCCATTTTACCATTGTCCTGTTTTGTTGAGCAGCAGCAGTTTTAGCTCGGACACCCCCTCGAGTCTGTGATTTTCCACTGTAACAAAGAGCTAAAAAACACTTCGGACAAACTTTTGGTTAAGATTGCTAAATAGTCAAAAGAACAAAACATCACGTAAAATATTATAACTCTTCACTTTCTAAATAGGCTAACAGACAGAAACTGGACCTGACTCCTGAAAGATCATTCACTGATGCCCTGAACCAATTTACCTGAACCAAAATGAGATTAATTACAAAAAACTAATTGTCTAAGTCTGTATTCATTTCTAATTTAGAAGCTCAGCAAATGTTTGGCCGATTGGAAACCTCTGTAAGCTTAAAAATGTGCAGATAGTTAATGTACAGTCTATTTTAAGGTATATTACAGCAAACAATAAAAAGTTGCTATATCATAATTGACTTAATAAAAAAGGCTTTGTCTGTTGCGGCCCCCGACCAACACTGGGTTTGCATTTGTGGCCCCCAGTCCAAATGAGTTCGAGACCCCTGGTTTAGAGTTAGCAATTATGCATATCCAAATCTCAAAGCGTACTGACTGGAGAGCTTACAGCCAGTGTGATACCTCATTGGAAAGCCAAGACCTTCTATTTTCTAAAAACATGTGTACTCGTACGCTGACTTTGGAAAGAGATCAGAAAGTTAAACAGTAGCTGGTCTTCTCTTCCTTCTAATATTGATGGGACAACTGGCTCTGATAATATCTGCCAGCTTTGGCAGAATTATTATTACAAATGTTTAACTGCTTAAAGAGTACCTTGGCCTTTGCTGAGACTTTGGAATTTGATGAGGAAATGATAATATCTCCACAGGAGGTGTTTGAGGGAGTGTCCAATTTGAAGCATAACAAGTCCTGGACCAGATAAATTAACTTCAGAACATCTCAAATTTGCAAGCAGAAAATTGTATCCCTTGTTGGTTATTTGCTTTATTGGGTTTATGGTACATGGCATCCTGCCTGAGTCACTATTACTGTATCTGTTCTACTTGTCCCAGTGATAAAAAACAAAGCTGGTAAACTAAGCAGTATGGACAACTATCGGCCCATAGCCTTGGCCAGTTCTGTTTCAAAAGTGCTTGAGAGGGTTATCCTGAACAGACTTGAACCATATGTCTATACAGTTGCCAACCAGTTTGGTTTTAAACCAGAACACAGTACTGATACATGTATTTTTGCCTTGAAGGAGTTACTAGATAAATATCATTGCCAGGGCTCTACTATATTTTTGTGTTTTCTTGATGCGTCTAAAGCTTTTGATAGAATCAATCATGACAAACTATTTACAAAACTATCTAATAGAGGTGTTCCAGCTTATCTAATTAGAATTCTCATTTTCTGGTACTCACAGCAGACCATGCAGGTGAAATGGGGCGAGTCTGTGTCTGACTCCTTCAGGGTCAGCAATGAGGTCAGGCAGGGTGGGATATTGTCCCCACTGCTCTTTAATAATTACATAGACAATCTTTCTGTACAGCTCAATAATTGTAAGACTGGATGTGTCGCAGGAGGTTCTGTCATTAATCACCTCATGTATGCAGATGACCTGGTTGTGTTCTGTCCGTACAGTGCAGGACTTCAACATCTCTTGAATATCTGTTCACAATATGGCTTCGATAATGATATTAAATATAACGCTATGAAAAGCTGTATAATGGTTGTGAGAACCAAGGATGATAGGTCTCTAACATTCCCTGAGGTCACCCTGTGCGGTAGTGCTCTTAACGTCACAAATGAGATGAAGTATTTGGGTCATTATATCTGTAGTGACCTCACTGATGACCGGGACATGCACAGGCAGGTGTGTAAACTGTATGGACAATTCAACATATTGGTCAGGAAGTTTCATATGTGTTCTGTGGATGTCAAACTTAATTTGTTTAAAGCTTTTTGTGGTCCTATGTACACTGCACAGCTGTGGCGAAGTTTTAAAAAGTCCAGCTTGCAGAGGCTCACAGTTGCATATAATGACTCAATGAGGCCGCTGTTAAAGATGCCTAGACACTGTAGTGCGAGCCAGATGTTTGCTGACTGTGGTGTACGCTCTTGTCCTGCTGCACTTCGTCATTGTTATTTTAAAATGTATGTGTAGACTGAGCAACTCTCAGAATGTCATTATACGGACTCTGGTGTGTCCTGAGATCAGCTCAATGAGATTCATGTCAAAAATGTGGAATCATTGGCGCTCATGTCTTTATGTGAGTGGCAGCTAGAGTATTGCTAGTGCCTTGTTTTGTTGCTGCAATTATTTGCAGTATTTTAATACTTTTCTACCTTCTTTTATTGTTTTAAACTTAAATATGGATCATGTGTCCTCACTTGTGTCCTTAATAAAGATTGAATGAATGAATGTGTGAGATCTGAGTGAGTGAAACATGACTTACATCACATTTGCCATTCCTAACCCTAATCATAACCCTAACCCCTGACCCTAACCCTAGCCCCTTGATCGGGGGTGAGACACCATAACTTGACACAAAATACAGTGTGTTTTGTTTTCAATAAAAGGGCTGAGGACTCATTGCTCTTCAATCTGTCACAGACAGACAGGTGAAGAAGGAAGTCACGGAGATTCAGTGTTAGACAGAACTTCAGACTTCTGCTGAATGTAAATTCTGCAACTCTTGTTTGTATATACATAATAGAGTCGTATAAAAAGAAATATATACAGTATATATATATATATATATATATATATATATATAGAGAGAGAGAGAGAGAGATAGATAGATAGATAGATAGATAGATAGATAGATAGATAGATAGATAGATAGATAGATAGATAGATAGATAGATAGATAGATAGATTTTTAAATGTAAAATATTGCAGCTGATGTAGGGTCATGTGTGTCCCAGTTTCTCCGTCACTTGGTGGACCATGATTGACAGATGTGGACAGGACTGGGGTAGATCTAGTTTGACTTTGGAAGAAATGAACTCTACTTCACTCTTCTGTAATATGGACCTGTCCACATCAGTCTTGCTGCAAGATGATTCAGAGGAATTGGGACACACATGACCCTCCATTAGCTAAAATGGTAAATTTACATTTACATTACGGTAAATTTACATTTACATTACAATTTAAATTAGCTGCAATATACCTTACACATACATACATACATTTCTATGAGTTAACCATGTGTTGTTGTTTGGTTTGGTTTTGTTTGTTATTTGTGGTTACAGTTTCTTATAGGGCTCTATTATGTATTATAAATACAAACAAGAGTGGCAGAATTTGATTTTTATATCTCCATGACTTCCTTCTTCACCTGTCGGTCTGTGACTGACTGAAGTGCAATGAGGCCTCAGCCCTTTAACTCAAAACAAAGAGCACATTGTATTAAGTGTCATGTTACCGTCACAATGCAAAGTAGTCTGTGTACAGCTTGTATAACAATGTTATTTTAATGTCCCCTCAAAATATCTCGACAGACTGGTGGTACCAAAAGTCACCCCAATACAGGTGCTTGACATATAATTAAAATATCGTGAAAAAGTGCCTTCACTTCTGTTATTCAACTTAAACTGTGAAACTAATATATGACAGATTCATTACATGCAAAGTGAGATATGTATAGCCTTTATTTGTTATCATTTTGATTATTATGGCTCACAGTTTGTAAAACCCCAAATTAAAAATCTCAGAAAATTAGAATGTTTTAAAAAATGGACTGTAAGCCATAATCATCAAAAATTATAACAAACAAAGGCTCGACATATGTCACTTTGCATGTCATGAGTCTGTATCATATATTAGTTTCACATTTTAAGTTAAATTACACAAATAAATGAACTTTTTCATGACTAATTATATGACGAGCACCTGTATATTGTGTGTTATATCAGTGACGTCAGGGAGAATTCTAATGCTAACTGGCGTGCATTATTTTCGTATAACCGCACATAGAAATAAGAAGGAGACGCGGCGCTCGATCCTAAACTTTATCATGTCACATGCTTCTCTGCTTTCAGCTGCAGGTCGAGTGAAGCAGATCTGATGATTATGGAGTGATGCCAATTTGAAGTTTTACCATTTTCTCCCAAAAATTCTATTTTTAGGTTTTCTGTTTCTAAAACTGTGCCTGTGTTGTTTGAAAGAGTCAAATTATAGCAGTTCAGTGTAATATGTGGCAGTAGTGATATCAAAACAGGCCTGTGTTACAAATACAGTTGGTATTTTTCCAGTGGCGAATCACTGAAACTTGAATTGTCCGGGCATGTTTATAGGCAATACCACTGGCACACTGCATGTTATATTTTTTCTATCATTTCACGATGGCAGAATTTCACAAAAACAAAAAGGATTGTGTGGTGCATTATCAAAAACGGGCAAACCATGAAGGCATTTATTTTGTCTTAAAGACATGTAGTGTCCGTAACGCACTATTCAGCACATAATGTGGACATCATATGCTTTTAATGGTACATTTTCTAAAGGTGAAAGTTTGGTGAGGGACCACTGTCGTACATAACACCAGCATTAGCCATGGGTGCCTGTCCAGCCCATGTACAGCCCCCGCTCAATCCACTTCTGTGTTAAGTCTGAAGCTGAAGATTACACAGTGTGAACGTCTAGGCTACAGTCTGCGTTCATAAACACAAGATCAGGCCCAAAGTTTCCATTGTGAATGAACCAGTAAACAAGCTCAGTCTATGATCCATTTAATTGACATTCGACTTGTACTTAAACCTGGGGGAAAAAGTCACTTTTTAGCTTCCGCTACTAATTCTCCTTGTGTCTCGGTTTTTAATGTGGAAAATGTGGTCACCCTAGCTGAGGCAAGTGCTGTTTGCTATGGGTGTTTATTTCCACGGGAAAGTGTTGAGAAAGTCAAACACAGGCCTGATCATGACTGGGCTCTGTTGCCTGTGATTTTGGCAGTGCAGCGTGTACTGAATGTATTTCATTTCTACACCGGACTGACACCGCATATTTGGCGAGTTTAGTAAATTAAATGTGCATTATTTAACTTTTTATGTGGAAAAAAAGACATACAGTATTAGAGTATATATGACCTTTAAGTGACGCAGCAGCTATAGTGGCACCTTTATTTTCCATCCCAGCAGCCTCTAGGACGCTCAAGGATCAATTATTTTTAGGGTTTTTGTATGTAATGTATGTGCAACCATGGAGATGGTTCCATCAGCAGTGAGAACCTACCAGAAACCTACAAACAGTTGATCCTGGAGCGTCCTAGAGACTGCTGAGAAGGAAAGTAAAGGCGCCATGCTAACCACCCATACAGTCGCCAGATCAATGAAAGGTCAAATACGCACGAATATCAACTCTTTTTTTCTTTTCTTTTTTTTTTGCATAAGAAGTTACATGATGCACCTTTAGATAAACATTTGTTATAAAATGTGAGTATGTGGGACGTGTATAAGCAGATTACACATCTCTGAGTTGTGCATTACACAGTTTGAATGCGCTCCACATGGTGGAGGTCTAGACGGCTTTTTGTTGTTTAATCCTTACTTAAAAACGTCCTACGCTGACTATTATAAATTGTAGCAGTGTTGTGCCACAATAATGAGATATTTGCATAATATAAGACTATTGTGAGATCCTAAATACCTAAACTCATACTAGTTTATATCACAAGATGCAGCTCATTACAATGACATTACATTACACAATTCATGTCTGTGTAAGCTCTTAGTCGTACAGGAGTTGGCCTCTCCCGGCATATCCCCTATGGCTCCAAACAGGGGTGAAGTTAGAAAGCGACCAAACCTCAAAAACCTATTAAAGCTCCTGTTTAAGAGCGCTGTGCTCTAAATCCAAATTCTCAAGGATACACAACGCAAATGCTACCTAGCAAAATTCATCTCACAATAAGCAGAACCAATCATCTTTTTTTTCCAGGAATGGAGAAGAGAAACACGAGCACTTGAATTCTGTTTTCCCTTTTATACATAAATTAACCTGTTCTATTAATTGCGTTATGTGAAATTTCAGACCCAGGCGGTCAATTATGTGCTGTCTACTTTGTAAGACATTTAAACTTACAGACTGTCACTTTAATGCTCTTCAAAATGTATGTTTGTCATTTTGAATATGACTTGTATTGCTGCATAAAGTGACAGTTTAATTCAAGAGCAGTGTATGTAGACACTGGAACAACAGCAGAGTGATCAAAAGTCCAAAGTGATAGTAAAAATACTTTTCAATAAGCATTTATATTAAACATAAACTGAGTGTTTTATGCACCTGTACTCCATTGTCATATTTGATTTTTATACAGTACATTTGCAGGGATACTGTTTATGTAAACAGTGATATGACACATGTAAACATCCACAATACTGTCATAACTAGGACATTCGAGCGCACGTAAACACACTCAATGTGACACAAGTTGGCGGTTAAACCAATACACAAGCTCTGTATCCTGTATGTTTGTGGTCATCTTTGGACATATCCAGATGGTGCCTATGCTAACATGCAGGTTTAGTGAGCCCCAGGGCAGCCAGCAGGGTCTCCTCTGAGCCCCACCCCATCTCCTCTCCCCGGTCGGACGTCAGAGCGTGACGTGCGGTGCGAGTGGGAGCGCAGATGGACCGGTTTTCTCAAGCTCTGGTACTGCGCAGGATCCCACATAATCCACATCAACTTTCATTTCACTTGTGTTTACTTACAGCTCAATATCAAAGCGCCTCCTCCAGGGGTGTACAGAAATAGACTCTCGCAGCGGGGCGTCGGCACTAGAGAGCTCTCTGCGCGTGTGAGGCCTTGTTAGCGGCGTCGGAGGAAGCACATCATTTTATTTTATGGCGTGTTGGAGCTCGGTTAAGTGATGGGATTGATGACGTCTCGAGGGGAGTGGAGTTCAGGAGACTGGCTCATTTGGAGAGTTTTAATTTGCCACTTTGATCAATTATGGTGCGGGAATTCATTGATTCGTTCATTTGCTGGGCTGTTTTTTGTTTGTTTTTTATGTGTACAGGCCCTCCGAAATATTGACAAAAATACCACCAAAATGAATAAATACATTTGTTCCAAACTCAAAAAACTGTCAGTTTGCTGTGCCACATTTATTGGCACCTTCTAACTCAGTACTTGGTGTTGCCTCCTTTAGCCAAGTCAACAGCTCGGAATCGTCTCTTACCAATAACAAGCGCGCAGTATTGAGAGTGTTGTTTCACTTGTAAAATGAGATTTCAGAGACAATATCGAGACTATTCACATTTAAAAATAACTTTTGGAAGAAATACAAGCATTCTTTTATTCCTGTATCAGTTGCTCTTCTTAATAAGCACAGACAGCACTTTGTGTTCGGGTCCTGTATGTTCTTGGCATGCCTTGATGTAAACATATGTGCATTGTGGCCTTAATGTTAATATATCCTGTTGTACAAATGTTGTAGAGTAACTTTCACTCTGTTCTGATTGTATATGGTCCCACTGTAGACAGGTAACTGTGAGTTGACTCTCTTCAGAGTGAAACTTGAGGATAGACAGACAGACTGAAGTGCGTGGCTCGGCCTTTTTATTGAACATTAAGAACATATTCTACTTAGTGTCATGTTATTGTCACTCATGGAGCCAGATGTGTTCCAGAACGCAAGGTGTAGACCAGACAAATGGCGCTCTTTGCAATGTTCAGCATCATACCTGGCGCAGAAAGTGGGCAGGACAAGGGGTGGACAGACTCAATGGCAATGTTGCGGCACCTCCCCATGCTTTCCCCAGACCACTACTGCAGAGGCAGTGGGTTACGGGGTGGGGGCAGCAGGCCTAGTCCAAGACAAGTTTCACAAGTCTAACCTAACCTCCATGTACTCCCAGGAGCATTTTATCAGACAATACTTTTACAGTGAAGAGGAGGGAAGGTGAGTGCTTTATTTATTTATTATTAACCCTTTACCTCAGTCCCACTGAGACTAAGAATCTCTTTTTCAGGAGAGTCCTTGCCCCAGAGGGGAACCTATTGTTCATGTTTTAGTGGCAGGGTAAACCAGTCAAGGTGGGAATTGAACCCGGAACCTTCTTGCTGTGAAGTATGAGCTGCTCCACCCATGCCGACTGCTTCAGTGGGTCAGTCCAAACCGGGTGCCCTTCAGGATCAAGTGGAATAAATCCATAAAACTTGAATAAAAGAGGCGATCCAGGGCACTCTAATGAATAAAAGCCCTTTATCTAATGGGACTTATGCCGACGCCTTTTGGTCGAGTGGTGACCTCTTCAGAGCATTTAATGATTGCAACTGAGAGCACAGGTGTGCTTAAAAGACAAAACCCCCAGTCACATGGTGCAATCACATGACAAGGTAAGTCCCAACGTGCACACAAAAAAAGTGGTTGACCACAGAATAGATATGTATTCTAAAACGTTTAGTAGACAGTGAAAAAACTGCAATGAACAAGGTCAATATGTTTATTTGATTTAGTTATTTAATCATTTCTTATGAAATGATTAACATAGTACAAAACAAGCTTGTAGCTGATGAAAAGAGTTTATAGCTGCTAATTTTCAACTCCAGTGCCTGGTTGGGCCTTTCTACACTACATTAAAATTTACAGTATCATCCTAAAAACGTACCTATATACACTGTATAAATCATTCATATACACAAAGTCAGTGCTATTTACAGATTCGTACAATTCTGTTTCGTTTTCAGCCAAGACCTAACTCGAGAAGTGAACATTTTAAACAGTCAGTCATGGTTTTAAGTTAGTGGGTAATGAGTTCCACAACTTTGCACTTTTATACGTAAAAGCAGACTGACCAAATGAAGTCTTGCAGTGAGGAATAGTACAGATGTTATTGATGGAGCCTCTGGTGACTCTGTTGCTGTATAAATGAACTGAGTGGCTCAGGTGCTAGACTATTAACACATTTGAAAGTTAGCTTGGGCAAACATAAATCGCTAAAGCTTTCAAAGCTTTGAATGAATGTCTAGGTGCCACATTGTGGACAAAGACACAAAATAGAAGGTAGTGAGGAACAATTTACAACTTTGACCATAAGCTCCCGAGGAAAACAAATAAGTAAGGGGCCCAATAACTTTAAAGAAATACTAAATAGTCAATCTCCTCGCTGATGCCAGGAAATGTTGTCGCTTGCAAGGTCTCTATCAAATAGGTTTTTCTCTGTGCCAGCGTTCATAGTCTGTCTCCTCCCCTGTTGTTATTTTGAATGAGTTCAATCACCATGACTTTGAACTTGTTGGGATTGCAATGTGTGAGGTCTGAAAATGTTTTGCAATGGGATAATTGAGGTTTCCCAGCAAACCTGTCTCTGAATCTCCTTTTGTGAGACCAACAAAAGCAACCACAAATACAGACAAGGCGGTACATTACGTGGGCGGCATTACAGTTTGCAAATTCTTTGAGTCTTGAATGAAGTGGATTTCTTGATATGCAGGCAGTTGCTACAGGACCCACATTAAAAAAACTACAGGTGTTATAAATGAAATTGAAACCATCACAGAACCAGCATCTAATTATGTTGATTTTCATATAAAGCCCCTTACACAGTCACACAACACGTTATGAACCACAACCCAAACTTTATTCTGGCTACAATGGATGTCAAAGCCTCACCAGATTGAACACTCAGAGGGACTTCTTGCTTTACACCATCCATCCATCCATCATCCATCCATCCATCCATCCATCCATCCATCCATCCATCCATCCATTTTCTTCCACTTGTCCGTTGCCGGGTCGTGTCAGCTGTTGGAGCTGCCAAATCACATTGCACCAGCCCCTATGGCTCCTCCTGCAGGTGGTGGGTCCACAGAAGGACGGCCTCATGGTTCTAACCGGGCCTGTTGGTCTCTCATAAGGGGCTTCTGAACCGCTCTTTGTCTGACCCGTCACCTAGGACCTGTTTGCCGTGGGGTGCTTTACACCACTCCCTACAAAAAGGCCTGACTGCCTAAACCATCCCACTGACTTCATTGTTGTATTCAGGACACGTTGTGCAAACAACTGGGTGCTGCGTACGCACTGAATTACGCTGGCCTCTACTTAGGACTGTGGGAAGAGCGTTCTCAGCCCAACAACCCCTTACAACAGTTCATTCACTATATGGTAGATATATAGATTATTTCTTCTTTTTTCTGGTTCTGTTCAACAGCTGAACAGCTTTCATCATTATCCCAACAGTATCAATCCCAACATAAAATTGAGTCTTTACAGCAAGACTTCCATCAACTTTCTGGATTTGAACATCTGTGTGGACTCCAAGGGGACCCTTCACACTACGATCTACAGGAAGCCCATTGATAGAAATACCATCCTTAGAGCAGGCAGTTTGCATCCAACTAGCCTGATTTCAAACATTGCTGTCGGACAATTTCAGAGACTCAAGCCAATATGCGATACAGACACTGACTCTGAGCTGCATGTACCAGCTTTAAACAAAGTGGCTAAAATAATACACCTTTGAAACAAGCATTATCAAAAACAAAATCTGAAAGCAAAAAAATACACTATTCGAAACTAAACCCCAAAAAAAAGAAAACGTTCTGCGTATCAAGCTCTGTGGAATCAGACCCAGTGGAGTTCCCTGTTTCTTGCGGTAGGAAGAGTAGTACGGATCCTTAAAGAGCTAGGTGAAATCTTTGCTCAGCATATTGGTCTGTTATTTTTCTTTGCTTGTGTATGCTTTTGTAGGTGAAATGGGTTTTATTGGCAGAGTATAGCAGAGCCTTAACGTCCTTCCATGGGTTCCATTCGTGTGACGTCACAACCAGCTAACAGGTGTCAGGTGGTGGGCTTCGGTCGCTCCAATCGCTCTAACAGGGACATCAAAAGTATCGGGAGGAGCGAAAACAGCAACATGCCTGCGTAGTGGCCTGTTTGTCAATGGTAAGATAACTCTTCTTCATTACGTTGCATCACTGCGTACAGCATACAGTTAAAATGTCGATAAAAGGCACACGCCTGAAAGTTTTGTTTCTTTAAATTAGGTTTCCCAAGTACCGTTGAAAATTCTCAATCGGTGGATTGGGCCTCTACCGTAAACCTCGGAACGTGCTAAAGCCCAAATCACTCTCCTCTCTGCTTCACAACGACAGGATTAAGTGCTGTGAAAGAAAAGAGATACTGCAAGATGGAGATGAGCTGTTCATCAACTCTGAAGGTACATCCCTAAATATAACGCTAATTTGCAGAGAACGTGACGAGCCAACATTTCAAACACTAGAAAGAAACCTCTGGAAAGGCTTGTGGTGCCTAGAAGCATAGTGCTCACTTAATTTACTCAATTTATTCATATACTCACTTACTTAGTTTAACCTCTTAAGTACTGTGGTAACCTTTTAAGTATCTGTATGGAATAGTTTACATCTATTTGAGTAATAATATTTGAAGTAGCCTAACAGTTACTTGAGTAACACATTTGGTTGCTCCTTCCACTGTGAAAAGCTTCAGATTGACATCTGAATATAAATATCTGAAATGTACAATGGTGTCAAGTTATTCCAGTTGTTCCAGTATATTATCTTCAGACATGCAAACACATCCATGGTGAAAAAGGTGACAGTTCACAGTGCCGCGGCGGCTTGCAGATGTTTTTTACAAAACAAATGTAAATTTCATGATTATTGAACTCAAACAATCCACTTTCTTATAGTGCAAATATGATGATTGATTGATTGATTGATTGATTGATTGATTGATTGATTCATTAATTGATTTGGGGTTTACAATCAGGATTATATTCTCTAAACTTGAAAGTCAGCTTTCATTTAGTTTTAGAAGTGTAGCTCTACTAATGATTTATGCTTCAGTTTCATCACAGTGGTGTGTGGACAGAGACAGTATTCCGACATAATGAAATACCAAATCAGGTTATACAATCTTCTATTTGAACTAAAATGATGTAAAAAAGTAGTACAAATATGATTAAATATAGATTTTAAACTTATATTGATGATTTATAGGAATATAGCCTAGTACATATATTTCAGAATATGCCAGCCACCCTATAGCATACAAACCAAAGATTGGTATCACGTTTATTCTGGCTACAGTGGGCGACTAAAGGTTTCCAAATGTTTTGGCACATTTGAATACCAAATAGGTGTAAACTTTGATTCAGTTTCACTAAACTTGCCAACGTTAACACGATCAGCAAAAATCATGTCAGAAACGCTGATATCTGTGAGCACCCAATAACCACGCGGTCCACCTGGAGAGATCAGCCCTCTCCTCGCTGACCAACGAGCACAGAGCGCGCACAGCTCCATTGGGCACCTGCCCGGTCCATTTAGCCTCCGACACACAGTAAGTTCTAGCTTGTTAGCTTTATAGGTTAGCTTGTAGATGCTCTCACATTTCACACAGCTATTGTCAAATATGAAAACTACTGTACAGTCGTCACAAAACTTGGATTAGTTTGGTGCTCAGTCTCATGCACAGTTGTGCACTGGGTCGGCAAAACTTTGTTGTTGTGCAGACTGATACGTTAGCGCGCTGCCGCTAGCTACTTAATGAATGTGAGCGGCAGAAAAGTTCACATGTGGTATTATACAGCGGTATAACTTTCACTTGCTCTCAGTGTTGTGTCTGTAGAAGCAGGATTAGTGAGTAGACGATCCTACAGCCTGTGGATGTGGGCTGATGTTCCTCAGGTGAAGTGAGTGAGTGAGCATACTGCCTGGAGCTGGAGGCTCAAGCCTCAGCCAGTGCATAGTTTATTTACCCGCAATGGTTCTGAGGTCGTGGACTCAGCCGCTGACAAAAAAGTTAGGCCTCCATACTCTTATACACTTTCTTTTGTTGTTTATAACAAAAGTTAATTGGCTATATTACTGCCTCGACTGCCGGTAAATCACCTAGCTTAGTTGAAAAATTGCCCTTTCTCATCAAGTACAGGTCTTATAAAAGCCTATAATGCTAAAGAAAGAACACAAGGCAGCGAGGTAAATGAGGAAAAGAATGTGAAGGCTGCTATAGGAGAGCTGCGCTCAGTGCTGCTTGTAATAAACCACGCCTTAGTCGAACTCTTTTTTTTTTAAAGCAACGCCCTCTCGCCAGTGGGGCAGGCACATAGTGCAAAGACAAGATGACGCATGTCCATTGTCGCGTCTGGAGTAGCACTGACCTTGTGCCAGGCAAAATATCTGGTGTTAAAATGAGTCCAGAAATGTACAAAACTTTTACAAAGCTTTTCTCATCATTTGTTACTCATTTATCAGTAGCTCAATAGAGATTACCTTATTCCTTGTTCAGTCAATGATTCAGTTTAGACCAGGCATCTCAGACACGCGGCCCGGAGGCCAAATGCGGCCCGCGAGTAATTTTTTGCGGCCCGCGAGATGATTTCTTATTTATATTACATGCAGCCCGCCGGTAAATTGCATTAAACACGTTAGAACTACATTTCCCATGAGGCACCGCGCGGTAGCGCCAATGCTGCTGCGGACGCCAGAATGACGACAACATCAGACAGAGGAAGAGAGATGCAGCGCTTCTGCGACGACTTATCAACTTTATTCAACAAAGAAACGGACTAACAGCAGCGGACTGTGAGAGGAGCTTCTGAAACAGGTGGAGACTGTCAGAACGAGAGGGAGAAACTTTAGTTGTTCCGCTAACATGTGCTGGAAAAGTTACAGAAGCATGACAATAAGCACCTTTACCATCTTTACCTTATGTGAAAGCGAACATCGTAATTAGTGTTTAAAGCATCACAACAGTAAAGTGAGGAGCCTTTCTCTCCATCTCTCTCTCAGAGCAACATTATCATGTCAATTAATTTAATCTTTATTAAGGACACACGTGCGAACACATGATCCATAGTTACATTAAAAATAGAGAATATGGAAATGTATAAAAATACTGCAAATAATTACAACATTATAGTAAAAAATATAAGCCCATCCATTATCTAACTGTAGGTCACAAAAAGGCCTGAGGCCACTGACTCCACATTATTCACATGAGGTGAAGCTTATTAGTGCTCATTATCAGCTCCAGTCCCTCGTTGGGCCTTTCTACATTTGAATGACATTTGAATGACATTTTGCATTTCCTTCTAAATAGGCTAACAGACAGAAACTGGACCTGACTCCTGAAAGATCATTCACTGATGCCCTGAACCAATTTACCTGAAGCAAAATGAGATTAATTACAAAACATTAATTGTCTAAGTCTGTAATTTCTAATTTAGAAGCTCAGCAAATGTTTGGCGATTGGAAACCTCTAGCTTAAAAATGTGCAGATAGTTATGTACAGTCTATTTTAAGGTTTATTACAGCAAACAATAAAAGTTACTATATCATAATTGACTTAATAAAAACGGCTTTGTCTGTTGCGGCCCCCGACCAACACTGGGTTTGCATTTGTGGCCCCCAGTCCAAATGAGTTTGAGACCCCTGGTTTAGACCCTATTACCCAAACCATTTGCCTAGACTTTCTGACTTGTCCCTGACCTTGACCAGACTCACGGATTGTCACTACACTCTCAGTTAAGATGCTTATTCATGTTAACAACTCATATTAAATCTGGATCTATCCATTATATAGATTCTGCCGCTGCAAATATCAGCAAATGAATGGCCATTTTTATGCATAAAATGTCTTATTGTCAGGGGTGAATGTAAGCCGGTACTGCGTTCTGTTAAAAGATTTGCGTACCGGGAGGGAGAAGAGGAGCGCTTTTACTTGGCCACTGCGTGTATTTAATTTACCTGCGAACAAGGAGGAGCAAACAAATCTGAGCCGTGTTCGCCGCCTCTCTTGAATCTCTCTCTGCAGATCGGTTCACAAATGTCCCGTTTATCCAGGTCTTGTAAATGTTACATTCTTGATCAAAACAAAGTTAAATCTTTCTGAAGCTCTCCTGTTTGTCAATTGGCATAGTGAGAACTGTGTGCTTCTGTTGGCCTTACAAAATAAAGCAAGAGCCTTTGTTGTGAAAGGCATGACATAAACAAGGCATCTAAAAACAAAGATGCAAATACTCACCTATCTCCGTTTTGAATTTACAGGTCTACAGACAACACTTGTGTAAGTGTCATCTGTAGACCTGTAACATATATCCAAAACGAATAATTAATTAAGAACAACTTTATAGACTTTATACAGGTGCTCGTCATATAATTAGCAAATCATGAAAAAGTGCATTCACTTCTGTTATTCAACTTAAACTGTGAAGCTAATATATGATAGACTCATTACATGCACAGTGAGATATGTATAGCCTTTATTTGTTATCATTTTGATTATTATGGTTCAACTTGTACAAACCCCAAATTAAAAATCTCATAAAATTAGAATATTTTGAAAATGGACTGTAAGCCATAATCATCAAAATTATAACAAATAAAGGCGTGACATGTGTTATATGAAAACATTAAATGGCAGAAAACTTGCAATACTTTTTTTTGGTTTACATCAGTAGTGCTGGCAAAAGTTTCAAATTAGCTCTAAATGTTATTTGTTCCCTTATTCACCAACAGTGCCTCGTCTTTAAGTGTATTTCATTGTCTCCATAGAGATAATTCTCCTCTATTTGATCCATCTCCAATGCCATGCTCTTTGTGCAAACTCATCCTGTGATAAAAACCCAGCCCTCCTTCACCAGAGGGAGACCATCGTGTTGTGAACCTCTGGAGGCCTGCTCTTAAGTCTGGTATCATGAGGCCCATGAGCCGCTGGCGCCGCTGTAATGAGGCTCCGCGGCTCTGGGATTAGCTGGTACCGCTGTGCGAGCTCTCTCTGGCCCCGGTGACCTTTGCCGGTGACAGTGTCGGGCCTGTCCCGCGCACGTACGCAGCTCATTTGTCCGTAGACGGGAGAATGTGCTCATTACGCGTGGCCTAATGAGCTCTCAGAAGGTCAGCTCACCTCTGCGTCCGGGAAACAATGAAGCAACGCGCCTCATTTGTTATAGAAGCCTCGATTTCCTGCGTGTGATTAGCTGAAAACAATGTGCGATAGGAAAGGATGCAGTGATTAGATTTCTGAGAGCAGCGAGGCATCTCACATCACAGGCAGGATGTGAAGATGTTAGTCCAGCTCTCGTCCGGAATATCAATCGGTTTATGTGCAAAACGCTGATCATGGACTCCAGAGAAACACCAGTGAGGGGCAGGCGCAGTGATGTAATGGGGGACCTCGTCTTAAGTGTTTCCTTGACTGTAAGCAATAAAATTGAGTTAAGTGGTTGCATTTGCCTTTTTGCTTTCACTCAACTTATTTTTCAACCTCTTCGGGGTGCCAATTTTGGTCCGGGCATTTGGACGCAATTGGACACAAGGGGGAGCTCTTCTAACTTTCTCAGTGTAAATGTGAATTGACTTTTTCAGAGGCAAGGCAAGGCAACTTTATTTATACCGCGCATTTCGTAGGCAACTAATGCGCCTTACAAAAGAAGATAATGCAAATTACAACCAGGTTAAGTTAAGGCAAAGCACATTATAGAAACATCAGACATGGGAAATACACAATGACCGGCCATTGACCAGGGGGCGGGGCTGAGGAAACGTGTTGAGGCAGACGCAGAATGACGGGGGCGTGGTTAGGGAGGGGTATGTGTGTGCGGTTATTTACAGTCTGAAAGTCAGTGTTATGCAAAATATTAGTTAGACTTTAGGTCAGACACCATGAGTGACAGTAACATGAAGCTAAATACAGTGAGCTCTTTGTTTCCAGTAAAAAGGCAGAGGCCTCATTGCTCTTCAGTCACAGACTGACAAGTGATAAAGGAAGTCATGGAGATTCTGCTCTAGACAGAACTTCCATACTTCTGCTGGATATAAGAATCACATTGAAATTTAAGTATTCCTTTATAATAAGTGTGAAACGTCTTGCATGTGATTAAATTAGTTAATTATTCATTACATTTAAAAATATAATAAAATGTTTTATTTGTACTGCTGTAGAGTCACGTTTGTCCCAGTTCCTTTCTCGATTGGATTTAGGTCTGGACTTTGACTTGGCCATTCTAACACATGGATATTTTTTGTTTTCAACCATTCCATTGTTGCGCTGGCTTTATGTTTAGGAAAGGTGAACCTCCGCCCCAGGTTCAAGTCTTTTGCAGACTCCAACATGTTTTCGTCCAAGATTGCTCTGTATTTGGCCCCATCCATCTTCCCTGTTCCTGCTGAAGAAAAGCACACCCAGAGCATGATACTCCCACCACCATGTTTGACAGTGGGGATGGTGTTTTCAGGGTGATGTGCTGTGTTACTTTTATGCCAAGCATAGCATTGTGTATTTAGGCAGAAAGTTCCATTTTGGTCTCATCTGACCAAAGCACCTTATTCCACATGTTTGCTGTGTCCCCCATGTGGCTTCTGGCAAACAGCAAACAGGACTTCTTATGATTTTCTTTTAAAAATGGCTTGTTCTTGCCACTCTACCATAAAGGCCAGATTTGTGCAGTGTTGTTCTGTGGACAGTTTCCCCCACCTGAGCTGTAGCTCTCTGCAGTTCATCCAGGGTCATCATAGGCTTCTTGGTAACAGCTCTGGTCAGTGCGGTCCTTGTTCGGTCAGTAAGTTTAGGAGGACGCCGGGTCTTGGTAGGTTTGCAGTGATGCCACACTCTTTCTATTCCTGGATGGTGTATTTAACTGTACTGAGAGATGTTCAAAGCTTGGAAATCTTTTTATAACCTAACCCAGCTTTATACTTCTCAATAACTTTATCTCGGACCTGTCCGGTGTGTTCTTCGACTTCATGACGCTGTCTGCTCCCCAATAGTCTCTTAACAGACGTCTGAGACAATCACAGAGCAGCTGTATTTGAAGTGAGATTAGATTACACACAGGTAGACTGTATTTAGTCATTAACATGTGATCATTCAGAAATCATCAGGCAACTTCTCAAGGCAATTAGTTGCACTAAAAGGAAAGGTTTGGCAAACCCCTCTTTTCTGATTTTATTTATTTAAAAAAAGTTCAAAATCATGTATAATTTCATTTCACTTCACTTAGTGTGTCTTTCGGATAAAAATTCAACTAAATATATTTGTTTGTGGACCATAGCGTGGCAAAATGTGGAAAAATTAAAGGAGGGTGGATACTTTTTCAACCCATTCTACATTGTACGAAGTACTACGAAGATTAAGCTTGGATTAAATTTAGTTCACCAAGACAGTATTAAGATGGTAGACCGTGCTGTTTTTCTTGACTGGTCTCTCACTGTCAGCTCCTGTAGCATCCTCATCCTCCGTCTCTCCACCCATTTTCACATTGTTTATTTCACTCACTCCAAAGACGATCTGCTGTCTATCCTTCTGTCTCTATCCGAAATACTGCCTGCCGCCATCCCGCCACACTGGCCAGACGAGCCTCAGCCAATGAGTATGCGCTATGTCATTTATAGCTTGCGCACAAGTTTAGTGAGTCTCTGCTAATTTGCAGAAATCCATATTTTACGCACATATAGAAAAACCGGAACATTCAGTGTCCCGGGAGAATATTTTTTTCCCCGGTACAGACCATTAAAAGAAGGACAATCAGGTAAAACCGGGACAGGTGGCAACACTAAATAAAACAAGTGTTTAACTGAACTTTGCTGACCTACACCATGCAATATTTCGAAAGGATTTACAATGTTTTGGCCTTTTTGGGAATTCTATTTTCACTCTATACCTCCCTAACTCGGTGGTGAGTTTTACCATTTCATTAGCTAATCTACAGTGGGATCATTTGGTTGGTTTTGTGAAGTTTAGTAGTGTCGAAGTCGCGGGAGGAGCCTCCTTGGCGGAACGTGCATTTCAGATGATATATCCCTGCTGGGTAATAAACCCACGGAAAGATTTTCTTCTCGGCTGACAAAGGGAGCTCTGTGCTTTTTGTGAATGTCTTTGTCTCTGCTCCGATAAAGAGCTCTTCACAGCCAACTTATGTCCTTCTCCATACTCCACCTCCCTGAGAGGTACACCCACAACAGCACTAGCTGGTACGAGGTAGCCCAGGACCTCCTGATCAGCCTGCACATCTCTTCCTCCAGTCTGTGAATTTATACTCCCTCTGACTACAGAAATATCATTGGTCACAACAAACACAGTGAAATAAGAAAGCTAAGTTCAATCATATTTAAAAAATAATGGACTTTTATTGATTATCCCACCTGAAAGGCCATTTTAAACTCAGATAAAGGCTTGAGGGCAGCATTCAAGAACATGAAGTAGGTTTTCATGATTGGATCACGCAAATGCCGCACTCCTCTCCACCTCTTCCTGACTGTTAAAATAGGCCTACAGTACATAGGGACAATACATGTTTGGTTCGTTCTTTGTTTTTTCTTTTTTTGTTTTTTTTGTTTTTTGTTTTTTTTCATTTCAAAAAAAATTCAAAAATCCAAAATCATTGGTATGTTTTATTGGTTTAAAAAAAAAAAACAGAAATCTATAAAACAGGCATTTTTCTTATTTCTTGGTTTAGGGGTTATGTCTATGTTTAAAAAAAAAAATCCAGAAAACCATAATGCTAATGTAATGATTAAGTGTTGGTGACTCACCAATTTTTTCACAAAAGTTAACTTCCGTACCAGTAGTGTTCAATTGAACATTTTTTTTCAATGAATACTTGCATATTTTAATTATATTTCAATTACTCTGTTCAAGTTTTCACTACTTAAAATGAGTCCACAGCACTCTAAGTTACTGGGAACGGACTCTCTTCAGAGTTAACTTCAGGTCAGACACCATGAGTGACAGTAACATGACACTAAATACAATGTGTTCTTTATTTTCAGTAAAAAGGCTGAGGCCTCATTGCTCTTCAGTCTGTCACAGACAGAGAAGTGAAGAAAGAAGTCACGGAGATTGTGCATTAGACAGAACTTCAGACTTCAGTGGGATGAAAGAATAAACCATTTTCAGAACAAAATCTGAAATGCAAGTCAGCAGTAAAAGCATTAAATATAAGGAAATTAATGTATAATTACAAATTAAAAAGAAAATAACATGACAACATGCATATGTTTTAACTGATGTTGTGTCCGTGTGTCCCAGTTCCTCTGAGTCATGGTGGACCATGACAGATGTGGACTGTGGTAGATCTACTTTACTTTGGAGAAAATATTTACTATAGTAACATGGGGCGTTCACATCAGTCCTGCTGCAAAACGACTCAGAGGAACTAGGACAAACATGACTCTATATCGGATACAATTTACTTGTTTTAATTTTATTTTTGGATTACTTGATTTTGTAATCTTTAATCCTTCCATCCAGTAGAAGTCTGTCTAATCCACATCTCCATGATTTGAGTGAAAACTTGAACAGAGTAATTAAAATATAATTGGAAAATACAACATTCAGCAATAAAAATGTTCAATAAACACTAGTGGTATGGTAGTTAACTTTACTGGAAATGGGTGAGTTACCAACACTTGTAAATGATTACCCACATCAGCTTGACTTTTTCAAAGCAGTCAGTTTCCTGGATTTTTTCAAGTAAAGACCAATTGTTTCAGTGTGGCAGCTCATGCAAGTAAAAAAGAATGACAGGAGAGAGTAACAGCGTGACGAATCCACAGGTGACGCTTCGGAGAGAAGTTCTACAGTCAACTCTGTAACGTAAGTAGGAGTGGCTGCTGTACGCTGCCATTTCCATACCAGAGCTTCACACCGGCCAACGGCTTTGGTCATTATAAGGGGCTGTCACCGGACGCCAAAGAACCGTCATTATTTTGTCAGTATCGGAAGCAAAACTGACAGTAACAATACACTCAGCACAGACGACCGCGCACAGACTCATTGTTCACTACACTGGCGACCATTATGGACCTAATTCATATAGTGAAGATGGAAGAAAACCAAGCAAATCCCACAGCTTCAGTGCAGGAATGGTCGCCCCTGCTTCTGACAGATGTTTCCAAGGCAAGGAAGGTTCAAATGCGTAGGATAACAAAGTCTCTAATAACTAAATATACACTCACAGAACCCCATCCAAATGGGCCCTCAGAAGTTGGACATAGGTCCAAAACCACAGAAATCTGTTGAGAGTATGTAGTTCTGCCAGTCTACCCCAGGGCAGCTGAGGCTACGAAGGTATCTTACCATCACTGAGTATGTGAATGAATGTAAAGTAAAAAGCGCTTTGTGACCATGTCTGTGACAAATAAAGACCTTTCCTTCCTTCCCTCCTTCCTTCCTTCTATTATGATGGTCACATGTTGTGACCAAATTGAATTACTTTGTATTATTTTGAATTATTTAGTTTTGTTCTGAAAAGCTTGTTATATGTGGTATATGTAATTCACCTTGTGTCATAGATAAACATTGTGATGATATGTTTGTGACGGCTCTCATTAGTCCAGGGAGTATTCATCGTAAGGCAAGCAAGTTTATTTGTAGAGCACAATTCATACACACGGCGATTCAAAGTGCTTCACAGTTGTATAAAATTACAAGAAAACAGATCAAATCAATCCATAAAACATCAACATGAAAATTCATTAATTACAGTAAAAAAACAAGAGTGCAGATAAAATACTTTCAGTTGACATATGAAAAGAACTGTTTGAATCCAGCCTGGATTTGAACATTGTCAGAGTTGAGGCCTGTCTCACATCCTCATAAAGACTGTTCCAGATTTTAGCTGCATGAAACTGAAACGCAGCCTGTTTATTATTGACTCTGGGAACCACCGAGTTCTCAGCCTCCTTTACTCCTCTCTCAAACCATCTCTTCTCCCTGGCAAGTATTTTGCTTTCTATATCTTGAAAAGTGTAGTTTGTGGCTTTCACACAGTAAATTCTCCAGTGTTAATTTGACACTGTTTGGTGTCTATATAGTTCACACCTTCTCAGTGTAAATGTGAATGACACTCTTCAGTGTTAACTACAGGTCAGACACCATGAGTGACAGTAACATGACGCTAAATACAATGTGCTCTTGTTTCTAGTAAAAAGCTGAGGCCTCATTGCTCTTCAGTCACAGACTGACAGGTGAAGAAGGAAGTCATGGAGCTTCTGCTTTAGACAGAATATCAGACTTCTGATGGATATAAGAAGTAAAGACAAAGAATTAAGTGTTTGTTATTAACAAGTTTAAGAGGTTAAACTCTTTATATACTTTTATATTATGTATAATAAATTAAATAAACAAACCTTTGTCATTTGTATTGCTGTAGAGTCATGTTTGTCCAGTTCCTCTGAGTGCAGTAGGACTGATGTGGACAGCTGTTACACAAGAAGCTCATGAGGTTAATTTCTTCAACAGTTACTATAGTAACTATTTCCACCAACGTAAAAGTAGATTTACCACAGTCCTGTCCACATCGGTCATGTCCACCACGCACGTAGCACAGTGGTAGCGTCTTCACAGCTAGAGGTCTTCGATCCCACCAAGGCCGGGCTTTCTTGTGGAGTTGCATGTTCTCCGTGTCTGCGTAGGTTTCCTCGGGACTCCGGTTCCCTACCAAAAGACATACAATAGCAGATGAATGAGAGTGTTTGAGAGTGGCATGGGGACGACGGATGGAAATTAGCCAAGGCTACATCCGGTGGCTGTTCATTAACTTGCACTGTCCCTACCAAATAAACCAATAAACAAACCCACCACGACTCAGCGGAACTGGGACACACATGACCTACTACACTGTATAGACGTGAATGCGTTTTATAAATATATAAACCAAAACAATTATGTAATTTTAAGATTTTTATTTCCCTTTAATACTTGATATAAACAAATAAATTAAGTTTCAGTGCTAAATTTGTATTTTCATCAGGAGTCTGAAGTTCTGTCTGAAACAGAATCTCCATGACTTCCCTCTTCACTTCATAATCTGTGACTGAAGAGCAATGAGGCCTCAGTCTTTTTACTAGAAACAAAGAGCACATTGTATTCAGCGTCATGTTACTGTCACTCATGGTGTCTGACCTGTAGTTAACACTGAAGAGTGTCATTCACTTTCACACTGAGAAGGTGTGAACTATATAGACACCAAACAGTGTCAAATTAACACTGGAGAATTTACTGTGCAGATGCACAACTGTTTGGTTTCTCATATGCACTGCTCACTGCAATCTTCCTCACACTGGATGGGGCACACTATACATTACTCTGTCTGTCACTGTGTGTCTTATCTTTAGGATGGACTAGCTTTTGTCTCAAAGTGTGACTGTTTGAAATCCACTGGCATTTTGTATTGTCTGCAGATCCTCTGCAGTTTCTCTCCTACCCTTGCTACATAGGGTTAGGGCTAACGTCTTCTCCCTCCTGAGAGCCAGCTGCAAACAGAAATGCCCTTCTGGGATCAATTTAGCGCAACCGAGGTAGCACTAAAGCGGAGCTAATCCCGGGTTGGCCTCTACAAACGCCTGGCTCCACTTCCAACACCAGACTTATGAGTTCACCTTGTGTTCAATACTTAGTTTAGTTTATTTGTTTATTTGAGCAGTATACATTCTGCTCAAAAGGAGTGGGCTGAAGCAAGAAGCTTATGAGCGCCCACCCCAAAATCAGTGCTATAAAGTACATTTCACAATGATACAGAAAGAACAAAACATCAACAAGACATCATCCAAAGAGAAATGGATACATTTCAAGCAGCTACATTAGCACAGACCAACTTACAAACTTACAAAACAATATTTTTATATAATTAATTGAAATGAAGCACAACTACAACGATCTTGTTTCATGTACGGTGTCTAGTACAAAGCAAGTAAAAAAAATGCGATCATTAATACATTTCTTTCAGATTGTTACCCGCGCCAAACATTACAGAGAGTTACTTTTATGTTTTAAAGGTACATTAATACATATTATACTCCGAGATCTTGCTACTTCCCAGTTGTCATTACCATCCTCAATATAATTTTACGAGGTGGACAATAAATGATTGGATTTTATGGCCATTTCTTTTCTTCTAGGGCTTCTTCGGGGACCTCTGCACTTTAAGGAAAGGAACATCTCGGGTATCCACAGACTGTCATGTTACGGAGATTTCAGCAGGTGGCCGTAAACCGAAGCCCGGTCGGTATATCATCAAGAACATCTGGGGCTCGGAGAATAACCTCGTGGCATGATGTACAGCGGTGCAACAGACTGTTTACGGTTCTGCATGGGGCAATAATTACAGTTCAGCATGCAAGGCTGCTCGCATAAATAAAACATGAAACGCTGTGCATGGCTCTAATGAGGAAAATGATAGTGCGGTTGGAATAAACTTGGTCTAGCATAATCGGGGCAACGCTGCATTAATCAATCTATGAGATATCATGCAAAATTACAGTTTAACCCTGATACAAAAAAGCACTTGGAGTAGTATTTTGCCTCAGTTTGGTTTCATCTTCTTCCGCTGAAGCGTTCTGATCTGGATTTCTTGGATTCTGCTGCATAATAGATGGAACACTGAAGTCTGAGCTGCTCTGCACTCAAGCTGACTTTACACATCCATTTCTGTGCATGCTATTGGCTAAAAATGGAAGCCATCATATTGTTCTTAACGTGTTTAAATGTGACACATTATGGGATTTTTCTGGCATTTTGTGATCACCTATTCCAGACATTTAACATTATTCAGTACTTTGAACATTGCAAGAGGCAACATTGACCTAAAACAACTTGAAAATTGAAATGAGTCATTCGTTTCCGGTCCAATTCCCGCAGATTGGACTCAGCCCTGCCCCTAAGCATACACAGCATCACCAAAACACAACATCACCAAAACACAGGTTTGTTCAGCCAAAATGTCTCACAAATCAAACCATAAAGAACTGTCACACAGTCACACAGTCGCCATGAATGTAAAACATAAAGAAAGCATATGATGATGAATAAAGCACTGCCCTGTTTCTGACAACGCAAACATGAGGAGGGTTTTCTAACAATCGTGTTGTTTATGAGACATGTTAGAGCAAGATTCCTCAGGCATGCGCTGTAATAAGTGTTTCCATGAATAAAAGCAATAAAATTGAGTTAAGTGGTTGCATTTGCCTTTTTGCTTTCACACAACTTATTTTTCAACCTCTTCAGGTTGCCAGTTTTGGTCCGGGCATTTGGACGCGATTGGACACAAGGGGGCGCCATTCCAACCTTCTCAGTGTAAATGTGAATTGACTTTCTTCAGAGTTAGACTTTAGGTCAGACACCATGAGAGACAGTAACATGACGCTAAATACAGTGAGCTCTTTGTTTCCAGTAAGCAGGCTGAGGCCTCATTGCTCTTCAATAACAGATATAGAAGTAACGAAGGAAGTCATGCAGATTCTCCTTCAGACAGAACCTCCATACTTCTGCTGGATGTAAGAATAAGAAATTTAAGTGTTCCTTTGTAATAAGTGTTAAAAAGCCTATATGTGATGAAATTAGTTCATTATTATTGAAAGCATTTGTGTCTGTTGTAAAGTAAAATATGTGAATATCCTGTATATAATTAAATTTTAGTTAATTATTGATTACGCTGATTCTAAAAACAAACAAACCCATGTCATGTGTATCTGATACAGAGTCATGTTTGTCCCAGTTCCTCTGAGTTGTGGTGCAGCAGGACTGATGAGGACAGATGTTACAGAAGAAGCTCATGAGGTTCATTTCTTCAACACAGTTACTATAGTAACTATTTTATCCAAAGTAAAAGTAGATCTACCACAGTCCTGTCAACATCTGTCATGGTCCACGATGACCCACCACGACTCAGAGGAACTGGGACACACATGACTATCCAGCAGATACAAATGACATGGGTTTGTTTTTTCAGAATCAGAGTAATCAATAATTAACTGAAATTAATTATATACAGGTGTGGCATTACATGCCTGGAGGCGGGCTTTCCACTTGAGGGCCCGGGCGCTCATTGGTCACCAGCGCTAGTCGGCAAACCATAAAAGTGCGTACTCTTTTCACTCCCCCTTTGACCTCACGCATGTGTCCGCCCACCGGCATTCCACTTCCGTGTTTACAGAAGCCGCACGGCAGGTAAGAGAAGCTCCGCGCTCCTCTCCTCAAATTCTAGTCTTCATAGCTAATCGGACATTTTATTTTTAGCACGGACAGTCGCGCATACACCGCGGACCTGCGCGCCTCGCTATAAAACCGATGGTAAGTCGACTTCCTCTCTTTTGAGCACTAGAGCTCCGTAGCTGTAGCTTAACATAGCCTTCTGTTATAGGCCGCAGTGTAGCTCTCTAGCTGAGCCTCTCTCCTCCATAGGAGCTGCATTTCAGCCCCAAAGTGGTGAGTAATGCCTGTGCCTTTGGTGTGAGGGCTCCAGTATTCCAATCTAATATTTCGTCCTCCACTTTTTACTCCAGACGCTGCTGTTTTGCTCCACCTCGCTACACGCTACTACTCTGCTGCGTTGCAGCGATTGTTTACGCTGTGTTCTACCTATACCATCATTCACCTATCCTACCCGCTGCTGCAACGTTACGGCGCTCGCTCTGCCGGCATTTAGACCTCGCTAACACACTCCTGGCTGCGGTTCCATTGTGGTCGTGTGGACCACTTTCCCTGGTCCATCTACAAGCTGCAGGTTGAGTGCTGCTCGGTCTGATATTACACCCACAAGGAATCTAGCGCCTGTCCTAAGGAGGTGGCGCTGCAACGCCGTGTGGAACGTTATCCCTTTGGAAAGCGACGCACGGGATTATTGACTATGGACTGATTTCTTTCTCAATTGTAATTTTAAACTTTTGTTTTCCTAGGCGCTGACTACCGAGCCTAGTGGTGGTGGTGGATCCCCTGGTGGTGGCCCCTTTTTGGTTTGTGGTGCACTTTCACTATTTATTGCTTTACTATTTTGTTGTGTTTTGATATTAGTTAGGTTGTCCCACCCACGGTTGTCCCCCCTCCATCCACAGGTAAACCCTGCTCCTAGGCTCTCACGTTTGTTTTGTATGTATATAGAAAACTTGGTACCTTTTTATAAAAAAAGAAGAACGCATTTGATAACGTTAAAATTTTAACTTTTCTACTATCAATAAAGCTCGTCAAATCGAACTGAACAGTCTCCGGCCTCTCAGTAAAAGTGAACCTGTGTGCTGTACCCCATATTCTCCAGGCGAAATTCCTGGTGTGGCGTTGTCGGCCCTGGTACAGTAGCATTAAGCGCTGTACCTGGCAATCGATCAAATTTACACCCCCCTCTGGCCACACAGGATATTCACATTTTTTACTTTTGTAATTGTAAAAATAACTTCCTGTATATTTTGTATTTTTAATATATATTTTAGTTTCAGAATATGGTACGACTCCAACATCCATCAGAAGTCTGAAGTCTGAAGTCTGAAGTTCTGTCTAAAGCCGAATCTCCATGACTTCCTTCTTCACCTGTCGCTCTGTGACTGAAGAGCAATGAGGCCTCAGCCTTCTTACTGGAAACAAAGAGCATGTTGTATTTAGCGTCATGTTACTGTCATTCATGGTGTCTGACCTAAAGTCTAACTCTGAAGAAAGTCAATTCACATTTACACTGAGAAGGTTGGAAGGGCGCCCCTTGTGTCCAACTGAGTCCAAATGCCCGGACCAAAACTGGCACCCCGAAGAGGTTGAAAAATAAGTTGTGTGAAAGCAAAAAGGCAAATGCAACCACTTAACTCAATTTTATTGCTTTTATTCATGGAAACACTTATTACAAACCACTCCCAGTGCCCTAACTACATCGGAAAACTACCCTAACCAGCTAGAAATTCATTCCTCCTGCTGACAGTGGAGGGCTTACTCTAAATTTGAATGTGTGCAACTTCAACGCTGAGGTATCTAAAAGCGCCCGACCTCAGCGCTGTGTTGTTGTTGTTGTCATGCCTCACACTCCCAGGTATCACTGATTAAGTTGTTGTGTGTGTTACATGGCCCCTGTGCCTTTTGGTCGTACGTCTTCTCCCTCCTGAGAGCCAGCTGCAAACAGAAATGCCCTTCTGGGATCAATTTAGTGGAACCGAGGCAGCACTAAAGCGGAGCCAATCCCGGGTCGGCCTCTACAAACGCCTGGCTCCACTTCCAACACAAGACTTATGAGTTCACCTTGTGTTCAATACGAGGTGGACAATAAATGATTGGATTTTATAAGACGAAGGTGGGCTGGGGAAGGGGAGTGCGGCAGCTTAAAGGCGAAATGAGCTTTCAAACATGATACAGCGTCCCCATGTCAAAATCATAATGGGGTCTTCACACTGCAGGTAAATAGGGAAACTAGGTCTAAATTTCTGTTTTTATTTTGTTGACAAATTAGTTACAAAGACTTTTTCATAGGGGATTTGAGATATTTTACTTTAGTTTGTTTGTTTTTAAAATAAGATGTTTATTTGTAAATTTTATTTAATCTGTGTAAAAAAAAAAAGGGGGGGGGGGGGAGAAATTGCCTTGTTTTTTTTTAATTCAATAAATCAAGCAAGGAATTAGATATAAATAAAATCCTCAAGGAATTAGATATAAAAATAAAAATAAATCCCTCTGAAAGAACCTTCTAAATATTGGAAAATTTGAAGTCTGTAGGATCTACTTACGCACCAAATGGAGAAACACTGAATTTGGGAAAACATGTAACTGTGAAGATTAGGGTTGTTGTTGTTTTTTCAGGTGAATATAATCCTGGAAAATTTGTTTTTTTCTTCTTCAATCAATCAATCAATGGTTTTGTATAGCCCAATATCACAACAGGAGTTGCCTCATAGGGCTGCACCGAACATTAAGGCAATAAAACAGAACAGTAAATAAGACAATGTAAAGTTCAGGTGAATAAAGTATCCAGGCAAACATAATGTCCAAATAAGCGTCAGCAGTAGGTGGCGACGAGCGGCGCGGGTGTCCCCTGACCTTAGACTCTCCAGCACGGCAAGGAAAAAATCAAAAACCCAGTGGGAGAAAAGAGAAACCTTGGGGAGAACCACAGAAGGAGAGATCCACTCCCATGGACCCAGGGCCGATGGAGTCCCTCGAAGACGGGCCAAGATTGAGACCGTCCAGTCCTTGTTGTCAATCCAGTAGGCAGGGCTTCTCCGCTCAGCCGGGTTCCTCCGTTCGATCTAGACAGGCACTCCCGAGGGCAGTGGGACAGGAGACACCATGTGAATAGTAATGAACAGACTACAGATAAAATAAATATTGTATCATAATGAGACAAAGTTTGCAGTAAGAAGAAGAGGATAGCGCTCAGTGTACCGTACTTCCCACAGCAGTGTTTCTCTTAGGGCAGCTTTTACTTCAGGCTGTGGGTTAGAGCTTTACCTAACTGACCTGATCATAAGCTAATTCAAAGAGGTACGTTTTTAGTCTAGTCTTAAATGTAGAGACTGTGTCTGCTTCTTTAACATGAGCTGGGAGTTTATTCCATAAAACCGGAGCTTGGTAGCTAAAGGCTCTTCCTCCTACAGTGATTTTGGAGACTCGAGGAATCACTAGTAGCCCTGAGTTTGAGAGCGGAGTGCTCTGGTTGGCCGGTATGGAACGATAGCGTCTTGGAGATAGAGCGGAGCCATACCTTTTATGGCTTTAAATGTGAGGAGCAGGATTTTCTTCTACTCTAGAAGCGATTTGATTGGTATTCAAAGGAGATGCAAAGAGGACAGTCCATACTGATGGGGAATTATAGAGTTAATTCGGCCCTCACACATTGCCCTTATCACAGCGTACTGCTAAATCAGTACATTCGGCCTTCTACATGACTTGTGGCCTAAATACACGTGGCATACTGTCAGTGCATAGATTCACGTGGCACACTGCCAGTGGTAGATGCTTAGTGCCTACGTGTCACCAAGATTACTTAACTCTCTTGATGTGGAAGTATAGACAGGCTTGAATGTTAGGACTGCAATGTCTTGAGTTCATGTCTCCGGGTCCCGCAACGATGGCAAAATAACAACCCAATCTCCGAAGAAAAAGGTTCAATATTTACGTTTTTTTAAAGTCAAATTTCGTTTATATTACACGTTTGTAAGGTCGGAATACGTATATGTTTTACATTTAAAAAACGTACTCATTTAACGTTTTTTATAAACGTACTTTATTTACGAAAATACACAAAAGAATACGATTAATAAATGTACATATTTTACGTATATGAAAACGTACTAATTTCACATATTTAATACGTACATACACAACGTAATATGAAAAAGGTTAACACAGAAAAAATGTTCATATTTTACGAAGTTACATACGTCCAAAAACACGTTTTAAGTCACACTAAACACGTAATATAGTGACGAATCTTCAAACAGCAAACGTTACTTACATACGAAACACAAAATGTACATATTTTACGAAGTTACATACGTCCAAAAACACGTTTTAAGTCACTCTAAATACGTAATATAGTGACGAATCTTCAAACAGCAAACGTTACTTGCATACGAAACACAAAATGTACATATTTTACGTAGATACATACGTCCAAATATACGTTTAAAGTCGTACTAAATACGTAACACAGCGAATACTTTCACAGCAGCATGTGTTCACATTTTTCGATCTCAAATTAACGTCCAAATAGTATGGCAAATAGTATACCATGTTAACAATTATTAGATAGATGACTATGCTTATAATGTATGTACAAATTATACATTTTAAAATGCGTCGCTTATGGACCTTATCACAACATACTGGACAGAGCAGGCACATTACAATCGCCCAGTCAAATGAAGATCAAACCTTGAAATGAAGCCTATACGTGTGACATTACGCGACAGATTTGCAATGCAGTGCAGCAGTTTATTACTCTTCCTCAACAGGTGGTCCGAAGGTTTAGCTTGCTGCTACAGCCACTCACTCTGTCAACCGACACCTGTAAATGCACGCAGAAGTTAGACACAACACGTAGCCTAACTGTTCCGTAGGCCTACACCTATTGATAAACGCAAGCAACGATCTGTGCTTACCAAAATCCGCGCACCATAACCCCAATAGTTCGGATCCTCGATGTTTCAATAGATCATTGGTTTCAATACATATTAGATCCATGAGATACACGACTTCACCGCATCCTTCCGCGTTTATCATTTAAATTTGCCTCCAATTCCCGGATAGTGGATACAACTTCCGCCGACCACTTGTTCTGTGGTTTAACAGCTTATCGCAATACCGCCTCTCTCAGGATTCGAAGAATAAGGCAAGGGTAAATTATGCCATTTCCAGTGTTGGGGAGAATACTCACTTAATGAATACTAAATACTTGCCTTAAAATGTATTTTGTAACGTGTTCCGTTACTTTGTCTAATCAGAGTACTGTATTCTGAATACTTTGAATACTTTTACGTTTAATTATAGTGTATAATTACAAATATGAAGACTATTTGTTGAAACACCTGTTATAAACTCACTTAGCATTAATTATGAACTATTTAACTCTCTTGGCAAATGTAGCAGCAGATCACAGCATCATGTGACGCACATGTGCAGTCTTTGTATGAACTGTAGCACTTGGCGTCTTAAACAGTTAATTCAACATTAAAAGCTCATTCTTAATAATATTGTGCAATATGAATATGGAGCTAACAAGATTGAAGGGATGTATTCCCTTGATATGTTGAAAGTAACTGTATTATAAATACTGTACTCTCAAATTAAAGTGTAACTTTACGAGAACAGTTACTCACAATGGTATGACATAACACACAAATTGGTCTGGCCATTTATATATTTTCATATTGGCCAGCTGTGTAAAAAATATTTAGGCACCCGATGTATACTCAAAATTAACCAAAATCACATCAAAACATGTAAAAATAACACATGCAATACCAAATACACTCACCTAAAGGATTATTAGGAACACCATACTAATACTGTGTTTGACCCCCTTTCGCCTTCAGAACTGCCTTAATTCTACGTGGCATTGATTCAACAAGGTGCTGAAAGCATTCTTTAGAAATGTTGGCCCATATTGATAGGATAGCATCTTGCAGTTGATGGAGATTTGTGGGATGCACATCCAGGGCACGAAGCTCCGTTCCACCACATCCCAAAGATGCTTCATTGGTTGAGATCTGGTGACTGTGGGGGCCATTGTAGTACAGTGAACTCATTGTCATGTTCAAGAAACCAATTTGAAATGATTGGAGCTTTGTGACATGGTGCATTATCCTGCTGGAAGTAGCCATCAGAGGATGGGTACATGGTGGTCATAAAGGGATGGACATGGTCAGAAACAATGCACAGGTAGTCTGTGGCATTTAAACGATGCCCAATTGGCACTAAGGGGCCTAAAGTGTGCCAAGAAAACATCCCCCACACCATTACACCACCACCAGCAGCCTGCACAGTGGTAACAAAGCATGATGGATCCATGTTCTCATTCTGTTTACGCCAAATTCTGACTCTACCATCTGAATGTCTCAACAGAAATCGAGACTCATCAGACCAGGCAACATTTTTCCAGTCTTCAACTGTCCAATTTTTGTGAGCTCGTGCAAATTGTAGCCTCTTTTTCCTATTTGTAGTGGAGATGAGTGGTACCCGGTGGGTCTTCTGCTGTTGTAGCCCATCCACCTCAAGATTGTGCGTGTTGTGGCTTCACAAATGCTTTGCTCCATACCTCGATTGTAACGAGTGGTTATTTCAGTCAAAGTTGCTCTTCTATCAGCTTGAATCAGTCAGCCCATTCTCCTCTGACCTCTAGCATCAACAAGGCATTTTCGCCCACAGGACTGCCGCATACTGGATGTTTTTCCCTTTTCACACCATTCTTTGTAAACCCTAGAAATGGTTGTGCGTGAAAATCCCAGTAACTGAGCAGATTGTGAATACTCAGACCAGCCCGTCTGGCACCATCAACCATGCCACGCTCAGAATGGCTTAAATCACCTTTCTTTCCCATTCTGACATTCAGTTTGGAGTTCAGGAGATTGTCTAGACCAGGAACACACCCCTAAATGCATTGAAGCAACTGCCATGTGATTGGTTGTTTAGATAATTGCATTAATGTGATATTGAACAGGCGTTCCTAATAATCCTTTAGGTGAGTGTATATAGTCTATATCTGGGGGGAAACAAGGCTCCTGGCTTAACTAATGGCCATGTTGGACCATGACTGTCATGAAGTTATGGTAGATATACTACTGTATTCACACAGACACAAAAACAACATTTAACAACAAATACATTTTTTATTAAACACAAACAACGGATAAATTAGGAGAAAATGAACAAATTAACAAACAAACAGCATTAAATGCAACAAAAAAAAGAAGAAACTCCTCACATTCTTATTTTCTTGCGAACCACTGAATGTGGTTCCCAACTGGGCTCCCATGTCTTGTTACTGCAGCACAAGAAACAATAATTAATAACATAGAAAATATGAAGAAAATAACTGCTAATGTATTTCTTGCTTGCATTTTCAATTCTGCCCAACAAATAAAACTAAATGTTAATTGGTGATGTTATTTACCATTGGGGGCATGGAGCCCATTCAACCAGCACCTGTAGGGGAAAAAAGTAACAATTTATAACAAATCAGAATTAAGCCACAAAATAAATGTAATTTTTTTTGCAGTTTCCAAATAAAATAGCATATCATATATACTACTAAAAAATATGTAGAAATTACAATATCACCAATTTAAAAATATTGCCATCTTTATAATCAAGTTTGGTCATTTGTTCATTTTCTGCTTTATTCATTGCCGGTTTGCAAGGGCAGCAGTCTGAGCAGGGAGACCCAGACTTCCCTCTCCAAACGCACTATTTCAAGCTCATCTGGGGGGAAACACAATGGTCTATATGCACAGGGACCCCACGTGATTTCCGCCTGTCCTTCCTGTCCGTTATCTCTTCCCATAAAAATTAGCAGGGTCCAACATAAATGAAGCGATAGTCAAGATTTTGTAAAGGACAGCGAGTTAACGTTTTTGATGTGACTGCAGCAGGTTAAAAATATTATGTGAGACGTCACGACTCCACTGGAGGAACCTCCCTGTTCATAAGTGCAGCGCTTGTAGAAAATTGGTAATACAGGCTTGTAAAGTGCATTACAAGTGTAAAGCATTATCATTATTATTATAATAGTGGATGTTTTTGTTTTGAGGCTAACGTGGCTAACAAAATAAAAATTCAAACTAGCACAAGTTTTGAACGAGCATGCGCAAAAATGATTGGCCTGTTAGTAGTTTAAATTACATTTAGTTGTTTACATGTTATGTTATCATTTTTAACACTAGCCTTTAGCTCGCAAGATAAAAGCTCCTTAACGAGCACTAGCGTTTCCTTTAGGGCAGGATTCACAACGTCTGATGCGCCAGGATTCACAAACGGCTATGGACAATCGTGAACCACACCTCTCCTATGAGAAAATGAATTGGTGGTCCCCAGACTAAATATCACTTGTTATTTAGTCTGGCGTTAGCCAGGCTAGCATTCTGGTGCATTTTAAACAAAAAATAATAACTATTTTGGCTATTATGTCCTGTTAAACCTGCGCCTCTGCTGCAGATGTTGGTGTTAATAATAATAATAATAATAAATTTATTAATATTGCACTTTACATTTCAAAGAAACCTCAAAGTGCTAGTGTTGGTGTTGGGTGAGGGACAGAGAAAGAGAGGGGAGATCGAGACTGTGGCTGATAAAAGTAGACTATGGCGGCTGCCACAGACTAATGTATTAGTGGGAAACCCTGCATCTTAACAATTGTGTTATTACTTACAAGACGATAGGCCTTCTCGTGCTCCTTGTTTTTATTATGGTTTTTTGGAGCTTCTCCTTCCACTCCTCCTTACTCTCCGCAAAGGCCTTCCTTGCGTCTTGAAGGCGCTTCTTCTTGGGCTGAATTTCCCCACAATGGGGGCATTTTTTACAAGCCACCCCTATTTTTTGGTGGCATCCGGGGCATTGTTTCTTTATAGACCCAGGCATCTATTGAGACAAGAGAGACAATAAATGTATATACTTTATAACATATGTATAGCACAAACAATTTCAAAATGACGCTACTTAGACAAAGGCAAGTCTATTGAACGTTACTTACTTACATATACCTACTGTATGACAACACACTGGATTGATCTAGCGATTAATAGATATCCACTGTGTTTCGTGAGCAACAGGTGAAAACATGCCACCTGCTCAATTGAGCACCACTACTTGAATCGAACCTCACGAATACGATTCGCTAGTTAATTCGTCCACAGATTATTCTGCACAGACATGCAAACACATATATAGTGAAGAAGGCTACAGTTCACGGGCTGTGGCGGAACGCGGCGGTTAGCGGGAATTTATTAACAGAACAGGTAGATTCTATGATTAATGAACTCAAACAATACTTTTTTGTCGCGCATATGATATGAGAATATATTGAGTCAATACTAAACTTAGTAGGCTTTCATTTTGTTTTCGAACTAATGGCTTCAATTTCATCACAAAGTGGACAGAGACAGTAAAGGATTTGTACATAATATGAAATTCCAAATCAGCTTCTGTACAACAAAAGATACTGTCTTCTATTTAAATAAAATCATAAAAGGATAAAAAAAATATTATTATTAAATATTATTAAGTATCAATCTTAAACTTGTATTGACTATTTATGGGAATATAGCCTATACACTTAAGAATATGCCAACCATACAAAATAAAATGGTATCAGGTTTATTCAGGCTACAGTGGGCTAAAACCTGAAAAGTTTGGCATATTTGAATAGTTACAAGTCCAAATAGTGTAAACTTTGGTTCAGTCAACATCTCTGATCAGGCAGAAAACATGTCAAGTCCGCTCATAACTGTGAGCGCCCCATGACCACATGTCCACCTGGAGAGGTCAGCCCTCTTCTCGCTGACCACAATGGCGCATCAGACGAGCTAAACTGCCCGTTTAGTCTCACAGTAAGCGATAGTTATAGATGCGGTCACGTTTCACGCAGCTATTTTCAAATATGAAAGCTACAGTCATCGCAAAACTGTAGACTAGTTTGGCGTTCAGTCTCATGCACAGTCGCGCACTGTGTCGGCGTAACTTTGATGTGCAGACTGATGCATAGCGGCGCTGCCGCTAGCTACTAAGTAAAAGCAGTAAAAGTTCATATTTGGTAATATAGCGGTATAACTTTCACCACAGTGTCTCATGCGGTTCATGCCTCAGTGATGCGTCTGTTGCAGCGCGGTTATTATAGTCGGGGGATGCGGGCTGCTGTTCTGCTGCCCAGGTGAGTGTGAAATGAGCAAGTGCGGCAATACACCGCAGAGCTGCGTGTAACGAGCACGGTTCAGTTGGATATGCGGATAGAAAAGTAGCAAACTTACTGGATTTATATTTTCCGGACGTCGTCGGTCAGTTGTTGTTAAAGTCAGACATAAAGTGCGGGAAGATCATATCCCTTTTTATACAGCCGTAAAACGAAGTGACACATTTGTACTGATGGCCCGTTAGTTGGTATTATATGTTCAATGTGAGGGCCACATAAGATTTATGTTGAAACCATTGAACAGGGATGGTCATCGATTGATAAGTCATTAAGTAATTATATATGCATTCTTAATAACGAATCTATAGATTTATTATGATGTTATATCAAACTATTAAATGTACAAATTTACAGTTGGGGTCGCTTTGTAGTAATTGAATTATAAAATTAATAATATTCAAAATACATAGACAAAAATAAATATATCGTCAACTTCAACCAATACTAGTACATTCTAGAATCTGTCAGTGTTATCAATATTCTAGCATTTCAAAGCAATCTTTTTTTCTTTTTTTCACAACAAAACATTTCTCTCATGTGAATGATCTATGGTTTTATTATGTGGCTACACTTTTTGAAGCACTCGTGACTGTTTCCATCTCTCTCTCATAATAATGTAGACATAATCGAGAATCTATATTTAGACTGTAATGAGTAATATCTAAAATTATTATTAATTATACTGCATGAAAAAATAATAATAATAATACAATAAATAAAATAGTAATAATTATAATAATAATAATAAAGAATAATAATAATACGTGTGGTGTTGTTAAGGAGTAGCTTATTGTGGGACAGCTATAAGCTCCAATGATTGTTTGCCGCACATAGAACATTGGTTGTGCCCCAGGTTGATGGAGGGTGATTATTGCCGCCACAACCAGAACCAGTCGCTTATTACACCATTAACATCCAGGAAGGAGCGAAATGCCCAGGGAGGAAAGCGAGCCTGTCAGAGTGTCTAGTGTCGAGGCTTCGTGCGAAGTTTTAGCGATGTTGTCAGAGCAGATAAGCAGCAAGTTACTGTACATAAGACGGTGTTACAATCTGTGAAGATAAAGAACGACTGTGGGCAAGGTCAACGGGACCTTCTTGGAGTAAACAAGCGCAGTCAGCTAACAAGTTAGAGAGAAAGAGCGGGCCTCTCGGCACGGTAGACTCGTCAAACAGGTTTCTCTTCCCGCGTTGGTTTTAAACGGGTAGATTGACACGTGAAACGGTTATCTGTGCGCACGGTGACGAAGGGACTCGGTCGTGCTGGAAGAAAAGGTGAAGACATTTACAGGACCATAAAGGACAAATATTGAACATGCCCAAGTATAACGTAAGTACAGTTAGTAATGAGTTCGCAGAAGAAAAAAGCTAATCTTAAATAGGCGGTGCTAGATAATCCCTGCCGCGTTGGTTACGACAACAAATGAACTAGCAAATTTACGCTGTGGACTAGAGTGGCCTATCGGTAACTTATGAATGTAACAATGTTCTTTGGTATGTCCTTTCAAATAAACTTACAATTAATAATAAACTAGTTCCAAGACACATTCATGTATAGCGTAACTCTCTGTCTATATGTTCAGTACTTTTTCGCCATGGCGGTACGGACCTAACAAAGCATTTTTGCAGGAACATCGAGGAATTAAAAGGAAATCTTTACTGAGAAGTGGGACGGTGCAATCTTGACATTGCTTTACAGATCTCAGAACTCGAACGTTGTTTTGCCGCTGCTAAAGAAGTTTTGTTTATTACAAACGTATTTGTTATTACTATTTTCAATAAATCCACATATGACTACTATTGCTCCCACTCTGTGAGGCTCTACAGAGGAGCATCAGGTCAAGAACCACAGGCGGCTCTTTTCTTTCAATTTTGGTACAAAGTCCTGGTTAATTCTAAGCCGTTCAATGCTTCCAAAATGGGGTTGGGCCTTCAGATCACTGTCAGGGGCCCCTCAAAGGTGTACCACAACCAGTATGAAGAGCCGGGAGTTGTTAGTGAATTTAAAAGGAAGACAATACATATTCTTCAATGATAACTATAGATATTCGGGGGCCTGAAAGACCCATTTTTTTAGCTTAGCTTTAACTGACATTAATTTATTATAAGTACCTAATTAATATATTGTAATAATTGTGTGTATGTATGTGGTATATATGTATTCTACATATATTACTATAGTAATATATATATAATATATGGTATACTGTGTATCAGTGTATTATGTGTGTGCGTATATAACATTATAATTATATATGTGTTGCGCGGGGCGTATTGTTTTACAATGTTTGTAATTCTTTAAAACTACTTTGTGATCTTTCGTTATGAAAAGGCGCGTTCTAAATAAGTTTGATTGAAATTGAAATGAAGAGGTAGGTTATTGCAGAAGCAAGAAATGCAGTATATGGGTGGGGAGAGAAGGAGAAACGGAAGAAAGAGGACAGCCATGGACGTCGGGTGGTCTGCGCGCTCTACTGCAAGGTATTGTCAAATGGACTTATCCTACATTTTTTGTGTGAAAATAAATGATTTTGTATTTTTATGACATGGTTATGATGACAGCATCCCATATTCAGGTGCTTTACCCAGTCCGTGAAGACTTCAAACAGCCAGGCAGACGTTCTTTACGAAGTCAAGTACGATGCGGAGAGTATGACACTTTAATATATAATCGGTTTCATATATCTAGTCTTTGTTGAGTTCGGCCTATTCAACGTGAGCTGAAGGAGGAATTAATGCTCACGTGTTACAGCTCGCTCAAGAAGACATTCTCGCAGATTGTCCAAGACCCACAACTGCCAAACGTTCTTTAAAATGGAGGAATAGGCATCACTGGCTGCAGACAAGTGGGAGAAGCAGACCTGATCTTGTCAAAGGATGGTAGCCATCAGAGAAAGTCCACCAGCGATATGTGCAATTAAATGCCTGGGGCAAAAAAAGCAAATGAATTTAAATGCCCAGCGACTTCTGCCAAACTCCCTTTTTGTGTGGACGAATGTGACTGTGAGTGTTCCGGAGGGTATGTTCTCCACAATCGATGTCCTTGTTTTGGAAGGTTTTATTAAAACCTATCCCCCCCATCTTGCGCCTTTTCTGTAAATTGGAAACATGAGTGAACTTTCATCAAACTGACAAGTCTAAGAATCTTCTTATTCTTAAGAATAAAGGAATATTAAATATTTGTTAAATTGGCTGGCTGGTAACATTTTAATATGTATGCATTCATTTTATATTTATAGCAAGACTACTTTGCCCATTGGCTTCTGGGCCAATATTTTGTCAGTGCGGGAACAAGCTTTGATATCGAGTGTGGGCGTTCTACTCATTCTTGCTCAATAATCAATTGCGTCTTAAGAACAAACTCAAAATGTAATTCATAAAGAAACCTATAACAGGACAATAAACAAAAACTGTCTTTATTTTCTCCTCCTTAAAGGAAGATGATGACTTTCACCCTACGTCAGCTTTCCTGTCATCATTCCTCATGTTCCGTCACATGGATCCTTCAATATCCGAGCTCCAGAAAATGGCTATTGGCCTGGACCACATAGATTTTCAAAACATGTTTATAGTGTTTGAATTTGTTCCAAAATGTATTGAGGAATTTCAAAGTTACCCGCCCCCAGGCTATCAAGGCAGGCTTTTGTTAGAATGTGACAACCGCACAAAAGCTTTGCGACGAATTAATTATATTATCTATATATACTATTCAAAATGTGATGTATTGTTTGTATTATTTGTGTCACAATTAAGATTTTTGATATTAAATATAGGAATGAATATATGTGGAGATGGCCTGCAGCGTGCCTTTCTTGAGTGCGACATACTGCAGGCACGAGAAAGAGAAGGCTGTTCTACTGCAGGGACCATTAGCTGTCCAGCCTGTCAGCCTGATGTTGCAGCTGTTTCACATAGGAGGGAAACCGTAAGCTGTATCGCCTTTAATAAAGGGTAATAATAATAAAGGGTATAGACCAGGGGTTCTCCAACGAAGTCAGGAGGTACCAGTAGCTGCGCCAGCCCCTTCGGTTGTCCCCATAGGATTTACAAATTGATTGATTACATATGCATATTAGAGAATGTATGATTCACATGCCTACAATATAGTAAAAATGGTCAACTTTGTGGCACTCGTACATGGAATATGTGATATAAAATTATGACTGTGAGTCTGAGATAGTAACAGTCCCTCATCTAAGGCTTTCTCACCATTATATTACAGTCATACTTTCCGCTTAAATGGTATCTCTCAGCCATTATCGTTCCCGGGAAAGTAAGCTTGGTGGAAAGGTCCTTGGAGACCTCTGGGTTTAGACAATGTCTTTATACTTTTATGCCAATATGTCTATATGTCAACTACTATGTCTTTGTTTATTAAATCATACCCCCCCCCAGATCGCAGAAACTGGATTTCTTTTGATGGTATTTCTTTGGCAAGACAAAGGAAGTGACAGATTTTGTAGCACAGTTCGCCAACAAGTTCCGCATGTAATTGGATAACTTTAAATTAATTATATCACAAACTGTGTTGTTGTCTACAAATATGTTATTACTTGCCACTCTCCTGTTGTTAAGGTTTCTGGCAGGCAATGTGATGGAAAGGGAAATGAACTGCTGAAAGGAGTGTGCAAAAAAAAGACGACGTCAAAGCGTAGATGAGAGTGCAGAAGTGCAGTTTAGATCGTCATGGCGTGTGTTTTTTTTAAAAGCTTTGCACATGATTAGAGGGGACGATATTTTGCATTTACCCTATGTTCCTGCACAAGAAGTTGTCCTTTGGTCTGGAGGCTAGAGTTATATCTGCCAGATATAATGTGCAGATACTTACCCTACCTAACAAAAAGTCTGTGCCAAGCTTCCCCCAGAGTTGTCACATCTTCTCGCAATAAGCCATTCCTCTCGGTTATGCATGCAAAGGGACATGCAGCCAGTGTGATTACAGTTTCATCTTTCTGCATTGTTTAGAGATGTGACAACAATAATGTTCAAATATATTATCACCAACAGGTTCTGTGAGAGTGGACGTAACCCAAGAAGGGGCTGGTAAGAAACCAAAGATTCATCATCTATTTTGCTTCTGCCTTTTCTATTGCTGGGTGCAGTAGCAGAGTCTAGCAGAAAAGATGCCAGACTTTCCCTATCTATTTCTACCACACTTCCTCCAGCGGAACTCCCGAGGTCTTCCACGACAGGTAGCAGACAAAAGGGACAGGGGTAGTCACAGAGACTTAAATGTTAAAAAGCGTATTCGAAGATGTAGCCAAATTTAAGCCTAAAAATTTTGACAACATTTTTTACGGAAAAGGCACTTACATTTGAGAGCTTATAGCATTAATATTGTTGATTCACCCACATATACTATCAATTGATGATCAGCAGCACAATACTTTGATAGATGCTTTCAGATAACCTAAATTACTTCAGGCTTTCATTTGCAAAGTAAAACTAAAACCGCATCGTTGACAAAATTGGACTTACAACATTGCATTACATTTTCCTTAAAACTACAATTACCAATCTTTTTAATATGTCTTAATATGACTTAACCAAAAACCTGGGGGCATGCCACTGAAAAGAGAAGGCACCTTTCTCCCCTCCAGAACCATGGCTGGGATTTGCACGTGCTGATCTTCATCCCAGCCGCTTCACACTCTGCTGCAACCCGTCCAGTGCATGTGGGAGGTCCTGAATTTGATAAAGCCAACATGACATCGTCTGCAAACAGCAGAGCATGGAAATCCTGTGAGTCCCCAAACCAGACTCCCTTCTGGCCCCTGGCTTGGACCTTCTGGTCCAAGATTTTAACTGTCATTAGTTTATATTGTTTTATCTTGTTTTGCAGGATGACAGTGGGGGAAGAGGTTGAGCAGGTCAATTCGCTTTTTTGTCCAGGTTAGCTTTAACTACAAAATACATACTAAAGCAGGTAAAAAGCAGATTTTGTCAATTTCACCCTCAATTCCTTGATTTCTTTAAGAATCATAATTTCAATTATTTTTAAATCAGCCATGTTCAGCCTCGGACAGACTGATAACTGTGCATGCCAGAGGTGGCAATATCAAAGAAAAATGCGCCTCACAATATCATCGCTCAAGGAGATATTTCAAAGTAATATTTAAATAATAATTTTTTTTTCATATAAACAAAATGTGACTCTTATGTCACATTACTTAAAGAGTTTATTTGTAGCTAATTGTTGCTTAATAGTTACACAATATCGCCTAACAGACTTTAAAAGACGAAAGTCAATGAAGTCAGAAGAACTGAAACCACCTGAAAGCAGAGCTTAGTCACAGTATGATGATTTGAAGGTTTTGGATTCAGAAGTGAAGCAATGGGCTGAAGCAAGTATGTTGACGCCAAGAAACTCTGAATTTTGAAGTATGGATACCAGTTACATTAAACACATTAACAATAATTAAAATAACATGGCACATTTGGTTTTATGAGCGTCAGAGGTAGTAAACGATTTGCAACAGGACTGCAGCGTCTAATTGAAAGCCTGGCCCTGGAGACCCAAGAAAGTAGCGGAATAAAATTATCGCCACAATGGTAAATACTTTGTATTTTAATTATATTATATTTCTTTTAACATTATTTCAATGCAACAACACGGGACCTCACAGGACCTCCATTAAATAGTGTGTGTGTTTTAAGCTAAGTCTTACAAACAAGCAGGCGCTAGTTTAATCTTTTATCAAATCATGTTATCCTAGTCAACCAAATATATTAATGTAAATTGTATTTTAAATTGGAAAAACGCTCCAAATGGAATAAGGGGCTGAAACAACTCGATTAATCGATTATTGAAAAATAGTCCGACAACTATTAGTATCGATTAATCGTTTTCTAGTAAAAAATTTGACATGGAAATGTTGTATTTTTTGATGAAAACTACTTTCTTTTTAAAATTAGCGGTCTTGTAGCTTGTTTTATACATTATAATTTTCATAAAATATTCTCTGTTGTCTCATCCAATCAGACGCAGAATTTAGCGCTAAGAGCCTTCCAACAAACATTAATTTTAAGTCTTACCCTTCCATCCACATGTCATTCAAGCGGCGCGCCAGTTTAGATTGTGTGACAAAAAATAGAAAAAAATTTCATTTAACATAGGCAGCGCATTAATCGATTAATGTAATAAAAATCCGTTAGATTAATTTGATTACCAAAATATTCATTAGTTGTCATCCCTAAATGATGGGGTTATGGGAAATGATAGATGAAAAGTATTACATTATTATGTTGTTTTTTTTTGTATTTTGCTTTATAAGGCAGAACATTCTTGATCTACAAGTTAAGTTCACTAGCTACCGGTACATAGTTTTGTAGTTTGCTTTAGCTGTTATGCATCGATTTGTAATCATAGGTTAATTAGATTCAAACGATTTTGAAGGTTTAGTCATGCCTCCTTTTAAGTGACCAATTGATCAACAGGATGTCTTTAGCTGAGCAAGTGTTTTCTTTGTCTCTGATTTGGAGCACTGTGGTCTACCAAACAACGTGGTTTTCTTATTTTCTATGTGCATACAGATGTGGAAAATTCAATATCTGACAAATAGCATCCCTTTATTCTCATTAAATTCACGGTTACATGCTTCAGGTGAAATCCATTTACCGGTAACCTACCAGGTACATAAAGTCAGGAAGACAAATTATCAAACGCACTTGTGCAAGTTGATCTCTTCCTGGGGATGTTCTGAGGACACAGTGTGGCAGACTAAAAGTCCAAATATGACACCATTCAGGCTCTGGAGAAAATGCATGCTTGTCCAATGTTGAAGTGCTTGCAGTTCTTGCAGTCACAAGTATTTTTTCAACTTCAAGCAAGTACTTATGGCAAAAAGATAGGCAGTATTTTGTTTTGCATTGGTCAAATGTATTTCATACATATTTTAGATAAAAGTATAACTTTGGGATTTGGACAAAAATGTACAAGTAAAAACAATCCAATTCAATCACACCGAGTCGCACCTCTTTGCCTTGATAAATTATGCAACTAAAAGCATCCAAGTTTCCAGTTATGGCGATGCCAACACTTTGATGGAAACAGCGTGCTTTTTGCATTTTTTTGTTTTTGATGCAAATTTGGAGTGCACCCTCTTACACGTGATGTAAATGAGGTTATTGCACAGATATTTGGAGCTCAGATTAAATATTGTTACTTTTTCTTTGAGATTGGCGTTGCAGACTGAATATGTGGAGAAAGAGTTTTGCAGAGTTGCGAAGTGAGGTTCACAGGTGGCAAACAGTCAGGTTATTTCGATCTGGTAGCAAAAGGCATTTCTTTAAACTTTAGAGTATAATGATTACTCTACATATTGGTTAAGGAGGGCAGGCAGGAGGATAGAGATTCAGTCAAAAAATATTTTCTCCCAGTAAAAAAAATTATGTGTTTCTGTATCAAAACATTTATACCCCAGATTTCCATAATTATTCGAATCTGTATACGAAGAACAAGTCAAGGCGACGCATATCCGCGAAGATGGCAAAAAAAAAGAACAGAGCAATTAAGGTACAAACATTTGTTGATGAGCAAGATGCCCATTCCTCTTGATGTGTCTCAGTAGATTGTGGTGTGCGCCATGGACAGAGTTGTAAATTCTCCTTTTTTATTAATTTGGTTATGTTTTGATTTTATCCACATACTGTTCCATTTCATGTCTACGCTTCAGTGTAGTTCCTTAAGGCCAAAAAAAGGGTTCTTTGACAAGGCCATGTCCTTAAAGGCTGCATGAGGAAGAAGGCATTCTTTTGGAAAGGAAGATGCGCCAAACGACATGGCAGTCCTTGAGCAGCCTTTCAAAGGCCTCTAAAGGAAAAGCTCTGTGGTAGATTTGTTTTTATCTTTTATCTAAACGTATAGACTTAAGTAGATTAATGTAAAGACAAAGTAACATATCGTTTATATTTTTCTTCCTTCTTGTTCTTATTCAAAACATTCAACTTTTGATGGAAAAACTATTAATTCACTTATCTGATACTTTTTGTAGATTTTGTCAGCTTGCTTTAATCTGATATACTGAAACATAAATGCATTTATAATTTTCTTAACTACCTGTAAAAAAACTCCCCTACCCTTACATCTGAAACCAAGTGCTTGTAATGCTTAAGTACCTGTGCTCTGTCTTTGCAGATCACTCAGTCTCTTCGCCAACTGTTCTGCGGATCATAGAATGTTTTTTGAGGTCCGAAATCCACAAAATGAAGACAATGGTCTTGAGGTCAGGCTACATAGCACAAACATTGTGCCGAAGCCGATGGAGGATACTGAAGAAGTGAGAGGACTTTTCAAGAAAGTGAGGAGGACTTTTCAAGAAACGTGGGATGACATACAGAAACCGAGACAGACAGTGAATCTGAATTTAGGTTGACGTTCACGATTACTCTGAGGAGGTCTTTGGGGAGAATACTTTGAAAATGATTGCACGTCTTTGCAGTCGACACTTGCCTCGCATGTAAATGCATCGTTATTAAAGAACTTTTTTTTTGCTTCTAAAAACATGTACAATAGGCCTGGATAGAATGTGTGATCTCTCTCT